>CAWTZC010000297.1:40237500-40745000 GCA_963919715.1 Microtus obscurus | reverse complement strand
TCCTGCCTCAGTTTTCCCAGTTCTGGGTTAAATAAGCTGAAGTAGGATGCCAGAACTATAGCATTAATATCCAATAATCTGTTTGTACATGTTAACAATAATTATTTTCACTGGCATATAATAGATATTCATATATTATTATAAATATAAAATCTTTATATTATATCCATCCTGAAAAAATGAATGAGTAAGCACATTAGAAATATTAAGTGAAAAAGAAAGAAAAAAATTAAATATGTGACCCTAAAGTGAGTAACATTGTAGATAAAAGAAGATTTTTATATTTCTTTCATACATTAACATTTATTTTATAAAGGCAACAGATATATACTTTCTCCCTTTAATCATCTTCTGTTTGTCCTCTTAGACTCCTTTGTTGATATATACTATTCCTATATAATATATATATATATATTATATAGGAATAGTAAATACTCTTATATACTATTGCTACTGCAATTATTATTATCCATTATTAAAATAATGACAAAACTTCAATTATTTATCTCATATATTATTCTATCTGGTCCCAAATAAATCCATTAAAATCCATTAATAATACAATTTCATTTTCCACTGAAGTGATAATATAAAATAATCAGATTTCTCCAAGCTCACGTGGCTTAAAAATACAAGGTTGAAACTCAACTCCAAATTAATTCCAGATTGTCCCTTTACTCCACTGTCATTGTATAACAAGAGTTTTCAATGGGCCCAAATTAAAAAATAAATGGAGAAAATGAATGAGTTCATAACTTGGACACCAAAGAATTATATATACATACTTTAATAGTTCTTTAACACATTTCTACACTGTATTCAATTTATCTTAGCATTTCCACTTCTTGCTCTTCCTTCTAAATCTGTTCCAGTTTCATCCTTCCCAATTACATCTATTTTATCTTATTTATTTATTTATTCATTTATTCATTCATTCATTTAACCCACTGAGTGCAATATACATTTTCATATGTACATGGATGGATGGTCATTCAGTGGGGTATGGTCAAGTTCCTGTGACCAATCCCTAAAGAAAAGTTGATGTGAAATTTCCCTCTGTATGTTGTGAATACCATTGGTTAATAAAGGACTGTCTTGAGCTGGCATAGGGAAGAATAGAGGTAGGCAGGGAAAACTAAACTGAATGCTGGGTGAAAGAAGGCAGAGTGGCGAGATGCCATGGAGCCCCCAAAGGAAAAAGACACAAGCCACAGACTGAAACCCTGTGGTGGGCTGGGAGCCTTGTGGTAAAATATAAAATAATAAAACTGGATTATTTTAATATATAAGAATGCTAGAAATGTGCTAGCATCATTGGCCAAGCAGTGCTTTAATTAATATAGTTTCTGTGTAGTTATTTTGAGTCTAGGCAGCCGGGAACAAACAAGCAGCCTCCTACAAAGGTCACTAACTGCCTTACTAGAGGTGGGTTTCTGTGTGGAGCCCAAGAAATGTGGACCAATTTCCACCTTGAGTTTGGAAGTTACTCAAATGATTGACAAGTGATGAGTATAGCTGCACTTCTCAATTCACTTGGTTCTTTTAACATTAAAATAGCTTATTCTAGGAAGGTGGTCAAGATATGCAAATGTACGGCTGCTCCTTCTTTTATAACTATGAGGTCACCAGGGGAAGGGCAGTCTTCAGAATAAGTGACCTAGAGCACATTTGCTACCTAGACCACCAAATGCTAATGACTTGATGTCTCAGAATGATAAAATGATTGACTGTGTGATTTATCCTTTGTATCATGTTAATAAAGTCTTTTGTTACCTTATCCCCTCCTCTGCCTGAGCCCCACCCCATGTCTGGTATAGAAAAATAAAGGGGTGTAATTTCAGGATTTCAGTCACTGGAATGTTCTCCCAATATATTCTCTGGTTTCTGTCCTGTTTTTTTTTTTTTTTTTTTTTTTAATGTGTCTTCATATTCTTTACTTATATTCCTGAAATTCCCATGCCCATACTGTGGTAAAAGGTGATTTTGTGGAGGCCAGTTGTCAACATTTCTGGAGACCCACCTCTCCATGATGGAATTTGAGAACATGTCTGTGGGGGATTTTCTTGATTTCTAATTGATGTAGGAGGTCCCAGTTCAAGGTTGGCAGTGCCACCCCTTAGCAGGAGGCCCTGAGTCATACACAAAAGTTGCCTGAACATGAGCAAGAAGGGGAACGCCAAGAAAATAATCAGTAAGCATCATTTCTCGAACTCTACTTCAATTCCTGCCTCCAGATTTACCCCTTGAGTTTCTTCCTAGACTTCCCTTAGTCATATACCACTAAGTGTAGATGTAATACATCCTTTCCTTCCCCTTATTGTTATTGATAGTGATATCACAGCAACAAAAGTGTGGCTAGACCTTTATTTCAGCAAATAAGGAAAATATTTTAGAACAACAATATGGTCTACAGTGTTCTCATGATAAGAAAAATGCTCTTATGACAAACTATAGGAGATTTTGATAGAAAAATGGCCCCACACCCATGCCCATGTTGGCAGCCCTCACTGAACTTAAATGGGTTGTGGTTTCTTGTTTGTTTTGCTTTGTTTTGGTGTTCCAGACAGGATTTCTCTCTGTAGCTTTGACTGTCCTGAGTTTGTCTCTAATTTCATCCTACAGGGTGTGATACTTCTTGTTTCCTTGTGTTCCAGTTTAGGGTATGGAAAACAAGGGCACAAAAATGACTAATATTAATCACACCACAACATAGTAAAGCCAAACAATAGGGAAAGCAGTTGACTATTAACCATTAATTTTGCTTAGAGGAGAATTGACTAATTCAGGGATCACTTTACATGATGCCAAATCTAAGGCAGCACTCAAAATCTCTCATAATAGGATAACTACAAGGGCA
Organism: Microtus obscurus; assembly: GCA_963919715.1. Classification (NCBI taxonomy): domain Eukaryota; kingdom Metazoa; phylum Chordata; class Mammalia; order Rodentia; family Cricetidae; genus Microtus; species Microtus obscurus. Next base: position 40,742,143 of record CAWTZC010000297.1, on the reverse strand, counting down.
TGTTATTCTTCTAGGGAGTTTGGCGATTTGTGGGTTTACCTTGCTTTAGCAGATAGCTCCACATGCATGCACATGTTGGCAACTCTGTCTGAATTTAAGTGGGTTGTAGTTTCTTGTTTGATTAGTTTTGTTTTGATGTTCCAGTAGGGTTTCTCTCTGTAGCTTTGACTGTCCTGAAATTTCCTCTGTAGACAACACTGGGCGTGGATTCACAGAGATCTGCATGCCTCTGCCTCCTGAGTGCTAGGATCAAAGACATTTGTCACCATGCCTAGAGGTTATGCGTTTTAAAGTGTATGAAGTTGGGATGTATTGGAAGAACCTGGAAGAAGGTAGACAAGAGAAATGAGTGAAAAACATGAGCATATTTCATTGTCTACAGGTATAAAAATTTCAAGAATAAACTAAAATTATTAATTTTTGAAATAGTAAAAGTAACAATTGTCTTTGCTAATGACCCCCTTCTATAGGTGACTGGTAACCTACTGCTTTTGCAAAGCTGCATGATTTTCTGAGTTACTTCCTGTGTTCTACCTAAAAATTCTACCTTAAAACTTAGTTGTGTTCTTAGTTAAGCTACTTTTAGAAAGCACGAAATAGGAAATTTCCTTCTTAATATAAGAAAAAGAATTCCAGACAGAAAATAGTCATAGGATGTCTAAAAAAAAAAAAAGCTAGTCTTCACTATAGTTACATATTATATGATAGATGCTCAGGATAAAACAATGTGTCAAAATGAAATTATAAACATCAATGAAATTGCTAAGATTCTTCGGTAAGGGATACGAAACTAAAGACTATGGTTATACTTAGGAGAGAAACACAAAGATCAAATTAAAAAAAGAAATTCTTAATGCTCCTTTAACATTTAACTTGTATAATATAGAATTGTAGGTAGTTCGGTAGTTCTGTCATTGTGTATTGGTTTTGATCAATTTACATTCAAAAAATAATCACAACTACTACAGTAGTGAACACAAAATAAATTAGATTCTCTCCAAATGTAATAAATTTTTGACTCTTAATCCCCATTCTTCAAAATAATTATATGTTCTCATTAAAATAGCAAATCAAAGAATCAAGAACCAAATTAATAAGTAAAATTAAAAAGCATAACCATTTGACTCATCTACATAAATGACAAAAATTATTGTTATTTCAACCATTTATTTTGAACCATAAGATTCTTAAATAAATGTACATCTAATTATGTAAATTAAATGCTAGCCATTTCAGGAATTATGCCTGGACACACTCTAAATTCATTATACGTTTATATTGCTTCCAAAGGAGAAGGGAAAAAAATTGCACCAAATGACATAAAACCAATCAAGTTGAGGATTTGTTTTCTATTTAAAGATTAAAGGCATCAATGTGTATAGATAACCCAACTGACAAGTTTCTTTAAATCAAATAAAAATTTTGTTAATTCATATACTGTATAACTCTAAAAGTGTATTTCATTTATAACATATGTTTAAAGGTCAAAAGGTTTTTATATTTATCCTGGAGAAAAATTAGATAGTATATGAGTTAATTTACATTTGGCATGTATCATAATTGTAATAGATCTCCATTGAAAAGGTTTTTGTATTTAGACTGGAGAAAAATTAGATAGTATATGAATTAAATTACATTTGGCATTTATGATAATTGTAATAGATCCCCACTGAAATAGAGTTAATAATGAAGAAATAAAAGTACTTGTTACTCTTATGACTACTGAAGTATGGACTGCTACAAGGAGTTAATTCAATACATATTTAACTAAACAAAAATAAATGTAATAAATGAAAAGATTGTCTGGTATAAAAAGAATTCATCTCAGTTGACATTGACAACTTCAAGTTTTTGAACTCTCTCATTGTTTCATAAAGCTATGGCCAATGGTTGATTAATAAATAGATAAAAAGAAAACTGAAAATCAAAGTGTGAATTTAAACCTTTACTGCTCAGACAGCGTATCAATAAATCTCTGTGATTTCTTCACGTTTACCGTTTCTTCTTTCTGCAAAAACAAAAACAAAACAAAACAGAAAGTCAAGAAAAAGCAGAGAACAGGAAATACTTGGCCTGATATCTGCCTCATCAGAATCGGTAGTGTAATCTCCCTTAAAATTACACGCAGCAATCACTTTAGGAAAATGGCAGTAGCACATTCTCAAATTTACACAAAACCCCACTCTGAGAGAAGAAGTTTCAGAAAGTCAATGACTGTTGATAGGGAAGAAACACTTCTCTGCGGGCATGAACAACCTGTTAGGCTACCCAATCACAAGTGATCAGCTCTAAATACATTGACATGCAACAACTCTAAATGGAAAAGCTCTGTGTATGTGTGTGTGCGCGCGTGCGTGCGTGTGTGTGTGTGAATGATAACTGAAGGAGAGATCATGACTTTGAGATTGCATAGCGGGAAACACAGGACTTGATTAGGAGGAAGGGAAAATATAAATACTATATGCCTGAAATTCTCAAAAACTTAAAAAATCAGAAAGTAGATATGAAATTAATATACAACAGCTGTGGGAGAGTTTAGAAAGAAGAAAACAGTGAAGTAATGCAGTGAAAGGGTTTTTTTATTTTCTTTCTTTAGGGTCCTTCCTCTTTGTTGACAAGGTTCTCTGGGATTGTGGAGTGTAGGCTGGTTTTACTTTGCTTTATGCCTAAAAGCCACTTAATAGTGAGTACATATGGTATTTGTCTGTCTGGGTCTTAGTTACCTCACTCAATATGATGTTTCTAGATCTATCCATTTGCCCACAAATTTCAAGATGTCATCATTTTTTTCTGCTGTGTAGTACTCCATTGTGTAAATTTACCACATCTTCTTTATTCATTCTTTGTTTGAGAGGCATTTGGGTTGTTTCCAGGTTCTGGCTATGACAAACAATGCTGCTATGAACATAGCTGAGCACATGTCCTTGTGGTATAATTGAGCATCCTTTGGTTGTATATCTAAAAGTGGCATTGCTGAGTCTTGAGGTAATTTATTTGCTATTTCTGATAAATTGCCATACTGAAATCCAAAGTGGCTGTGTAAGTTTGCACTCCAACCAGTAAGGGAGGAGTGTTCCCTTTACCCCACATGCTCTCTAGAATAAGTTGTCATCAGTGTTTTTGATCTTGGCCATTCTTACAGGTGTAAGATAGAATCTCAGAGTTTTTTTTTTTTTTTTTTTTGATTTGCATTTCTCTGACTAAGGATGCTGAGTGTGTCCTTAAGTGTCTCTCAGTGGTTTTATATTCTTCTGTTGAGAGTTCTCTGTTTAGGTCTGTACCCCACTTTTTTATTGGATGGTTTCTTCTTTTGATGATCAATTTCTTGAGTTCTTTGTACATTTTGGAGATAAACCCTCTGTCTGATGTAGAGTTGGTGAAGATCTTTTCCCATTCTATGGGCTGCCGTTTTTTTTTTTTTTTTCTTGTTGACCTTTACTTTACATTAGCTTCTCAGTTTCAGGAGGTCCCATTTATTAATTGTTTTTCCCAGTGTCTGTGCTACTGGAGGTTATATGTAGGAAGTGATCTCCTGTTCTAATGTGTTCAAGTTGACTTCCCACTTTCTCTTCTATGACGTTCAGTGTGGTTGGTTTTGTGGTGTAGGTATTTGATACATTTGGACTTGTTTTGTGCACGGTGATAGATATGGATATACTTTCATTCTTCTACATGTTGATATCTAATCTACATGGGAAGTAGAAAAAGACAAGATCTTGAGTAAATTGGGAGTATGGAGATCATGGGAGATAGAAGAATCTGAGTGGGATGGAAGGAAGAGAAGTGGAGAAAATTATATAGCTCAGTAAAAATAATTGAAAAGATATTACAAGGATGAAAAATAAATATAAAAAGATTTTTCTTGCATTAAAATGAATAATAAATATAGCAGCATTTGTTTATGACAGTTAATTAACTACAGGTTTTTAAGATTTGAGTAGAAGCTTTCAAAACTTCCATGACTATATCTCATCTTTAATAATTTTTACATTATAAAACTTAGAGGAAACAGACCTTGTAGTGAATATTTCTTTCTACACTAAGTAGTTTCCACTTTATTATGTTTCTGTCTCACTAGTAAAATACTTGTTAAGCAAACAGACTACAAGTGCCCTGAATCACATGGAAATCTTTGTTATATTTATATAACCAGTATCAGATTTGAACCTTTTGAACTTAGATTTCATAATGACACGTACACATTGGAAGAATCACTAATATGTATGTGAGTCTCCAGAAACCCCATAGTCATAATTACACATTTATGCTCGATAAAATTTGACTGTGAAATAGACCCCCTGCTATGATTTTCCTCAGTTTTCAGAATCTAACATTAAGGAAATATCAGCTAATGATCAATCGTTAAGGTGCCCAAACAATTACGAAAATAAGCCAAGTGTATAATACAAATATTATATTTGATGAACACAGATTTCATATATTAGAATTATCTGAAACATAATATTAGCTTACTTATCTGAATTATAAAACACACTTGATATCATCAAAAACAATCAAGGAACTGATTTTCGAAATGCCAAAAGCGTTTTAAATAGAAAAATAACATTTTAGTCTGAGAAATTTCATAATGGATTCTTCTCAGTATAATGTGGAAAAATTATGATGTCATTAGTGGATTAAATTAAATTTGAAGACAATACTGATGGGAAAAGGCGCACAAAGGATATGCAAAATAGAAGACTTGAGATAGATTAAAAAGAAAGCATGAGCTTATTTCTGATTTAATTTCTGTGAAGAGGGATGAAGGAAGTTGTTGATGAAACAGTACATTCTAAGATAATTGTTTTGCTATTGATAACTGATGAAGGACAGGATCCCTAGGTACCGTCAGTTGAATATGCATGCATTAGGATTAAACAAAACCACACAAATTACTGTGCATCAAAGTGAAATGTCAAATCATCTGGGTCAGAAAAAGTTTTGAAAGAAGGTAACAAAAATGAGAATTGTAAAATCAGTGATTGACAAGGCATTTCTCAAAGCAACACTAAATATATTATAAGGGTAAAAAAAACAATATTCAGCTAGGAAATGAGAATCTGGTAAATGATGTGGGAGTATCATATATCAATCTGTTGATTTCATTGGTTAAATAAAGAAACTGCCTGAGCTCATTGATAGGCCAACCCTTACGTGGGTGGAGTAAACAGAACAGGATTCTGGGAAAGAGAAGCTGTGTCAGGAGTCGCCATGATGTTCCCACTGCAGAGAGACGCAGGCTAGAATCTCCCCGGTAAGCACACCATGGGGTGCTACACAGATTATCAGAAATGGGCTAGTCCAGGTGCAAGAGCTAACCAATAAGAGGCTGGAACTGATGGGCCAGGCAGTGTTTAAATAAATACAGTTTGTGTGTAATTATTTTGGGGCTTAAGCTAAGCCATGCGGGCGGCCGGGTACAGGGTCACAGCCGCGCTGCTCCCTATTTCAACAGGTAAATATGAACTTATAGGAACTACGGTGACATATATACACAGTTCAACAAAAATAAAACAGAGTGGAAGACTAACCACCAACTTATTTTCACTAAACCTCCTTTTAAAAAGAGATGAGCAGTCTGTAGCAAAAGGGTATCCTGAGACTGAAACAAATGAACAATAAACACACACAAACACCAGCAATTGACATGTCGATGAAGCTGAACTAACTTCAGTGTTAAAAATTTGTGTATAAAAATCTGAATAAGGCATGCTCATAATTTATAAACTGAAAAATTAAATGGGGTAATATATTAGCTGACTTTTGTTTACTGAGGAAAATGGATGTTATAAGACTTTACCACCATTATGCTCATTGTCCTAAACTGAAAGATGACCATTAAGAGTTTGGGAGAGAGCCTATAATATTCTGAGAAACAACTTGTATCCATAATTGTAATGTTGTTGTGCAATGCCCAAGCAAAGGGTGAGAAATGGAAAAGCAATCATTGATACAAGTGGAAATGGTTAAGAAAACCGAGACTTTAAACTGCTTTCTGTTAGTTATACTTCAGTTATTTAGAGGATAGCCCCTTTTCCTTGGACATAAGCATGATAATAATTAATTAGTTTTAATCGTTGACTGAGAAAATCTTAACTCTAAGTACATGTACCTCACAGTAGTAATGAAAGATGGTGAGATTAATGAAACATTTTGATTTATGATATATAAGAGAAAAATTATGAGTCCAGGAGATTAATAGCACTATAGAAGATTGACAATTCTATCATCATATTAGTGTTTTTTAGCAGCCCCTCACATGAATGAATGTATTAAGAATCAATGAGAAAACCTCAAAATGTTACAAAAGATTTATTCAACATAATTGATTTGCTTTAATTAATATATATATATTAAATGCAATAATAAAAGTTAAGAAAATTATTCAAATATCATTTGTTAAAATATAGTCCTGGAACAAATCTCAATGTAGTTTAATATTTGATCACAACTTTGTGAACTTAAATGAATTAAAGATTAACTATGAACACTTAAGTTTCCTAGTTAAATATCTCATATTTAAAAATACAAGTCTCGCCGGGCGGTGGTGGCGCACGCCTTTAATCCCAGCACTTGGGAGGCAGAGGCAGGCGGATCTCTGTGAGTTTGAGACCAGCCTGGTCTATAAGAGCTAGTTCCAGGACAGGCTCCAAAACCACAGAGAAACCCTGTCTCGAAAAACCAAAAATAATAATAATAATAATAATAAAAATAAAATAAAAATAAAAAATAAAAATACAAGTCTAATTAGCTGGGTGGTGGTGGTGCATTCCTTTAATCCCAGAACTTGGGAGGCAGAGGGAGGCAGATCTCTGTGAGTTCAAGGCCGGTCTGGTCTACAAGAGCTAGTTCTAGGAAAGGCACCATAGCCAAAGTGACATAGAGAAACCCTGTCTCAAAAAAACAGTGAATTTAGTTTTATAAAGGTTAAGATATTTATACAGCAAAATTTGTAGAATCATTCAATGTGTTGCATGCTGACATTATTTAACTAGAATATTGTAAACAGAAAAAAATCCAAGAAGGAAATCATATGTAATTCTTAATGAATTAGTAAAGGGAGTGTGTTGTTGGCTTTTTCCTTTTTTCCACTTTGGGGTCCTGCCACCCAGCTCCCAAATAAATACACAGAGACTTATTCTTACTTGTGAATGCCCGGCTTTAGTTTGGCTGTTTCTGGCCAGTTTTTCTTGACATAAATTATCCCATCTATCTTTTGCCTCTGGACGTTTACTTTTCTCCTTTCTCTATACTTTTCTTTCTTATTCCATGGCTGGCTATGTGGCTGGTTGGCTGTTTCCTGGTTTCCTTCTCTCCTGCTCCTCTTGCTGCTCCTTCCTCTTCCCATTCTTCCCTCAAGCCTGAATTTTTCCTCCTATTTTTATTCTCTCTGCCTGGCAGCCCCACCTATCCCTCTCTCCTGCCTAACTATGGGCCATTCAACTCTTTATTAGACCTATCAGGTATTTTAGACAGGCAAAGCAACACAGTTTTATCGAGTTAAACAAATGCAACATAAAAGAATACAACATATCTTTGCATCATTAAACAAATATTTCATGGCATAAATGAATGTAATACATCTTAAACTAATATTCCACAGCAGAAGAGTACAAATCCGAAATAGAACTAAGATCTAATAAAAATCAGGGCAGGGATTTCATACAATAGGAACAGAAATAAAATAAAAACAACGCTAAACCGCAAAGTTCTGGATAGACAGATGGAGAAAATGAGTTATCAAAATTTTACAATAGGGGTCCTGTGAGCTCCGTAAGCATTGCCATTTCCACAGACCAAGTGTAAAAAAGTCTAATGGTGCTGAGACTGGGGATCCGATGGAAGGAAGACAGTAAATAACAGCCAGGCACTCACTGCTTGAATAGCCCGAGTAAAGCAAGAGTAGTTCTACAGTGTATGTCTGTCCTGAGACACGGTGAGAGCTTGACACCAGTGAGAGCAAGGAGAAGGTAAAGCAAAGATGGAAGAGAAACTTAGAAAAAGAACAGAAAAAAGTTCAGAATTCATTCCAAATGGCAAACGCTGAGTCTCTGTTTCCAGGGAAGGGATTGTGCCTGCAGAGGGTGGGACTATGGTGTACATGAAAAACTTTCTTGGAACTATCACTCCAGTATTGTATAAAATGGACCAAAAGCTAATAGAAAAAAAGAAAGAAAGGAAGAAAGAAAGGAAGAAAGAAAGAAAGAAAGAAAGAAAGAAAGAAAGAAAGAAAGAAAGAAAGAAATATACTCACATTCCCAACACATTCTTATGTCTTTCTGTAGACACTAGATACCAAAATTCTGTGAAGGGATACCTTCTCAAAAATGCAAAAATAACTTCAGGAAGATTTATAGCAGACAACTTGTCTGTTGTAACCTTATTAGATGATATGTATTTAATATAAAATCCATTTTACTAAATAAACAGATACAGCCACTAGAAGCAAACAAAATCAAGAACAGTGGAGTTAATCATTCTTAATCCTGATATGTTAACTCATTTTTGTTATTCCCTTATTTAAATGTTCATGCTTCTAACAGAAAACTTGACAAGGCTATTCAGTAGGGTTTTATCTCTAGATTCAATTAATTTATTGGAAAGCATTATATTATGTCACTTTAAATATTTCTCAGAGAAATAAGCTGCTAACTAAGATGAACAGAGAGTGTCTGAATTCATTTTTCTTACTGGCATTATTGAAGTTTGGTTTCTGTACTAAAAATAGAGACTTAAGACTCCTGCTGCTTACAGGGTCAATTTACTAGAGGCCAGAATCAGCAGGAAAACAGCCTGTGGAATGGAAGACATAGAAAGATAACAAACACATCCTGTGAAAATTCTCTTAGAGCATCAGCAATTTTCATTACAGGAAAGGGAAGGCAGAGAAACTTTTATAACTTTTATATTAAGGGATGAACCTAATATTTACATAATTATATTAAGTTTTAAATGTTATAAAGGGGACCAACATAGAAACGATAACTATAGCAAACCATCATAAAAACAAGTCCAGTTTTGTCCCATTCACTAAAGGTGCTTCCTACCAAGTCTGAGGATTTGCATCCTAGCCATGGAATCCACATTGTGGAAGGCAGAAACCAACAGTTACAAGCTGTCCTCTGACTTCAAGAGGCAAAAACATCCCACCTCCATTGACATGACAAAGTAAATACAAATGCATGGAAATTAAATTACAATACCAGAATACACACACACACACACACACACACACACACACACACACACACACAGTTCTTAAAATAAGTCTTATACTTTTATATAGTGCTGCTTTGTTAGGTATAGAAATCCTCTTTGTTAATAAGCCAACAAGCAAACAAGCATTCGACTCTGAAGATGAAACAAAACATAAACCATAACACATAAAACAGACATGAAGCAGAATCAAACATAAACCATAAAAGCTTTTAAAGTCTGAAATAGCAGCAATGAGGAATTGACTCATGATTGTCACTTAAACCCTTAAACTGAAGTTATGATCCGACAGGGAAAATGAGAAGCTGCTCTAAGAAAGGCCTTTTGGAGAGGCACTGAGAACAAACTGTTTAAGAAAGCACAGCACAATATTAATGTCTCTTTGACCCAATTTCATCAACTGAGATTATATCAATGAATTTAATTATTTTCAATCCTCATTGATGAGTGTGATTACATAGTATTTATACCAAACTCACTTCTCATTTATCTCTCTTAGAAAATAAACCAACTTGAAGAGATTCTTCTACAATGTTGCTCCTAAATTCATTTCTTTAAACACCAATATTCCAGACTTGCTCTGCTTAATGGTCAACTAACATAAAATTTCTTTTTCGAACTTAATTTAAAACATACAGTATCTGCTCTTCTCTAAATCTTTATAATACTGGCTGCCAAAATGATCATGAGTCCTTAATTATCATGTCACTATTAAGTTGACTTCTAATATTTGAAGGCTTATTGCAAAGTCGTTTGCTTGATTCTCATTTTGGAAAATGAATGAGAGATGAAAATTTTAATTAGAACATTACAAATGGAAGCCTGGTAAAGATAAGTACCATTTCTTAAAGACTAAGACTATTTCTTGACAGTAGCAGAAGTGAAATAATATGCCTGTCAATGTCTTTTCTATCCATTATCTAACTATCATGTATTTGTCTTTAGGATAAGCCTTTTCTATTTCCCCTTATGTTTTAGTCAAACCTTAAACAAAGCCAAGAGGAGTCTGGGAAGATGTCTCAGTCAGTATAGCACTTCCTGTGTGAGCTGAGTCCCTGAGTTTCATCTCCAAACCCTTATAAAAAGTGCCATAATCTAAACTGTTGTTGGTGTATCTAAAAAAAAAAAAAAAGAAAGCCATGAAATTGAAGAGCAAATTTGGATATATGAAAGGGTTTGGAGGGAGGAGAGGGAAAACTATGTAATTATATTATAATCTTAAAAAATAATTTTAAAAATTCCAAGCAGTGACACTTACCCAGTGTCAGAGCTAAGTAATGGAGAGTGGAGGATCTTTCAAGTTAGTAGATGAGGTAGTCCAGAGGAACATATAGTCTTAAGATCCAAGTTCAGGGAGAGACCATTTCTGGGAAAACAAAAACAAAAACAAAAGAAAACACAAATGTTGAAATAGGAGCGGAGGGCCGCTTCCTGCCACCCGGCTAGCTTTACCTGAAATAACAACACACAAATTGTATTCCTTTAAACACTGCTTGGCCCATTAGCTCTAGCCTCTTACTGGTTAACTCTCACATCTTGATTAATCCATTTCTAATGAGTGTAGCACCACGAGCTGGTGTCTTACCAGGAATATTCTTAACCTGCATCTATCTCGGAGAGGAGAGCTATGGCGACTGCTTACTGCCTTCTTCCTCCCAGGATTCTGTTCTGTTTACTCCACCTACCTAATTTCCTGTCCTATGAAAGGCCAAGTAGTTTCTTTATTAATTAACCAATGAAAGCAACAGATAGACAGATGACCCTCCTCCATCACACGAAACACAAAACTCAAACAAACAAAAACCATTTGAAACTGAATGAGAAAACATTGAATGTCAACCTTTGTCCCCACATGGATGTATACACACACACACACAAACACACACACACACACACACACTAAAATACACCTGCACAGGCACACACACACATATCATTCATTTACTTTATAGATTGTTATAAACTCAGCTCTAGCAATGATCTCAATACTCCAACAAAGAATGATATGAGTGTGTCTACCAAATGATACATTAAAAATGGAGAGAAAATGATTACTAAACTCCCAAATACATGTTTGGTATGACACAAATATTGAAATAATAATCCATTAGCAATAGTTATTCTCTATCACTTATATATTAATGTAGTTGACTTTATAACCATGTGGCTGTTATAAAAGGATTGGTTTTGTATTACTTTTACCCCATTTTTGAGGATTTGTATGAGACTATTGTATTTAAATCAGTTTTACCCTTTTGGGGCTTACTTTTGCTCTTCTTGTGTCCTTCTCACCCTCTCTGAAATTTATGACTTCTTCTTTGGTAAGTGTGTGTGTGTGTGTGTGTGTGTGTGTGTGTGTGTGTGCGTGTGTGTACGTGTGCATGCGTGTGTGTAACCTGCCTTGTGTGAGTTCTTTTATTGTTGTTCCTATGTATACGTGTTTAGTGCTGACCACTTTGAAGTGAATAAGTTATCAAGGTGCTCTTCTCTAGAGGAGATCAATTCTCCCTACTGTAAAAGCAATTAATTGCCTAGAGCTCTTCATCTAGGAGGGAGGTCATGTGAGATTCCTCATCTATGAATGTCAGTTGGTGTTCTCATTGTGCAAGTTGTTCAGGTGACCTTTTCTTTCTTTTCTGTTTCTCCAGCAGGAGTTTCCTAAGACAGAGTTGCAAATAAATAGCCACCTACGGGAAGCAGTAGAAACTCCCATGCCTCCTGAATGCTGTAAGTATAATTTCTATGACAGAGTGTGCCTCACCCTTGATCTAGCTACAGAAAAGTATAGTTATCTCAATTATTATTTTTTTCCTTTTTTTTTATTGTAAAAAAAAGAAATTCCTGCCTCCTCCCCGCCTCCCATTTCCCTCCCCCTCCTCCCCCCTCTCTCCACTCCTCCTCCTCTGTCTCCAGTCCGAAGTGCAGTCAGGGTTCCCTGCCCTGTGGAAAGTCCAAAGTCCTCCCCCCTCCGTCCATGTCTAGGAAGGTGAACATCCAAACTGGCTAGGCTCCCACAAAGCCAGAACATGAAGTAGGATCAAAACCCAGTTCCATTGTCCTTGGCTTCTCAGCAGCCCTCATTGTCCGCCAAATTCAGAGAGTCCGGTTTTATCCCATGCTTTTTCAGTCACAGTCCAGCTGGCCTTGATGAGCTCCCAATGGATCAGCCCCACTGTCTCCGTGGGTGGATGCACCCCTTGTGGTCCTAACTTCTTTGCTCATATTCTCCCTCCTTCTGCTCCTCATTGGAACATTGGGAACTCAGTCCGGTGCTCCAGTGTGGGTCTCTGTCTCTACCTCCATCCATCGCCAGATGAAGTTCTATGGTGATATGCAAGATATTCATCAGTATGGCTATAGGATAGGGTTATTTCAGGTTCCCTATCCTCAGCTGCCCTAGGAACTAACTGGGGACATCGCCTTGGGCACCTGGGAGCCCCTTTAGGTCCAAGTCTCAATTATTGAGAAGAGAAAGAAGTGTTGAATTTGCTTGGTCTGAAACTCATTTGTACTCTTTAAAACATTTTAAATTATATTTTAGAAAACCTATGAAATTATCAGAAACTTGAGCCTTCTCCTTTGTTATTTTGACTTAGATAATAGCACATTTTCCATTGTTCTCTCTGTGGTTAGAATGTGACTTGGTTTATGGGAAAAAAATAATTTGATATTATTGTATGAGAGCCAGAACATAACTTCTGAAATCTAGTCAGCGTTTCTGTAACTTGCATATGGTTTTGTGATTATGCTACTCATTCTATAAGTGTGAACCAAGTGTACAGTAGTGCAAGCTCCTCCAACCACCTGTCTTATTTCACGCTACATCCTTGCACGGTGTGATGTGGTAAACGTCACCCAGTTCTTCCCATGAATCATGGAAATTTAGAGGTTTTGAAGTGAATAATGCATAACCTACGCTGGCCTTGAAGTCATGATTCCCTGCCTCTGCCTTCTTTAGCAAATCCTACCCTGTGTGCCACCACAACCTAGGTACACTGCATATATGTGACAATTGTGTAGCTTGGTCTTCTTGTGAATCTCCTAATGGGAAGCAAGGCAATCTCTGACTCATTTGCTGACTTTTAGTATCCTACTCCTCATACTGGGTCGATTTGCCCAGCCTTAACACAAGGGGAGGTGCTTAGTTTTAATGCAAATTTATATGCCATGTTTTGTAGATGGTCATGGGAGGTCTCCCCTTTTCTGAATAGAAATGGAAGTGAAGTGGATGTGAGAAGCATAGAGGGGCTGTGTAGGGAGGGACTGGGAAGAGAGGGAGGGAGAGGAAACTGTCCCAAGGGTGTAAAATAAATAAGTAAGTAAATAAATAAATAAATAAATTTTAATAAAAAAGAACTTATCCACAAAGCCATCTCTTTTCATTTAAAACAAAGTCTTGCTCTAACCAAGATTAAAAATGACAGTATTGATATTTTAATTCTTTATTTTCTGATATGATATACTGAATATCATTTCTGTTCTTGCCAAATATGTAAAATCAAAAGCTAGTCATGAGGCAATATCCAGACAAATGCAAATTAAGAGACATCTATATAAACGAACCTGTGTTCTTTTTGTTAATATTACAGAAAGTAAAGTTTAATAATCATCTCAGATTAGAAGAAATAAATAAGATATGACAGCTAGAAGCAATATAGAATTCTGTCTTAATTTCCAAATCAGATAAAAGAAACCAGTACAGCAAAAACTGAATTACTAATATACATTTGACTTAATAGTCTTAGGAATTTCCTGTCCCATGATTAAATAGGTTATTAACTTTGGAGAAGTTAAATAAATGATTAGTGGAACCTCCTTTTACTATATTTGTAATTTTTTGTGTGAAGCTATTTCACAATAAAATATATTTAAAATAATAAAAAGGAAAACCAGATAATGAGAGGTATAATTTCTCTGTGATTCCAATTGCCAAGCCCTACTTTTTATTTTGATTTTGGTTCAGTTGATCTTCACTGAATTCAGAAAATTATAAACACAGGCCAAAGGAGCTTTTGTAGATATTCTCATCATTGTATGATTTTGTGATAGCTAATGTCCTAATAAGTATTCCATTCACCATCACAACACAGCACTGCCTTCTGATTTCCATTCGAGAGGAAACTTTGTGGCTTCCCATAGCTGGCTGGGTACAAACCTGTGGTGGATGACAGAATGAATATACCATGCAGAGAGAGTTTAAGTGTGGAGATTATTTGAGATAAAGAGAAAGGGAAAAGAAGAAAAAACTGGAGAGATAGAGAGTGGGAGAGAGAGAAGGGAGAGAGAGAGAAAGAGTGGAGGGAGGCAGAGACATGCCTCTTAAGAAAGAACAGCAGGGAAGAAGAGAGAGTTTGCACCTACTAGGACACTGGGCTGCCCAGGGTACAGCCTGGGTACATCCTGCCAGAAGACAGGGCAGGCCAGCATAATGCCTGAATCATAACACCCAATATAACAAAAGCTTAGGGTCACTGATCATGTAGATTCAGATTTGTATTTCTGATTTGAAATAGTTACACATATATGCTATGGTGTCTTGGATATGGGGCTCAAGCCTTAACATGAAATTCATTATGTTCCATATATACACAAAGCATGCAGCTGGTTTTTGTTTCTTCCATTTAACAATGCTATAAATTATTTTGGCTGTGATTCATCTTCACTTCAGATTAAATGCTGCATGTACTTTGTTGAAACTCAAAATGTCTTCGATTTTGGAGCAGTTCATATTTTAGAATTTATGTTAAGGCAATTTAACTGTACTTGCTAATATCTGTTCAGCTGAAACATGATGAGTTCAATCCATGTACATTATTCATGTATTTACCATCAAGATAAACTGGAAAATTTTATCTCTTACCCATTAAACATAATGGAGACTCTTTTCTAGGTAAATCTTTCTATGCATGAGAAATCCAATTGTAGTATAAGTATGGCTATAGTCTGCTGTTGGTCCATGGAACCCACAGCATTCTAAAATATTAATTAGCTAATATATATATATATTCAATATATTTATAAATATAAAATATCAAATATAGATAAAAATTTTTGTTCTTCCCTCCATTTCCAGAGCCATTCAGTCCCAAAGAAACACAGAAAAGCACATATATTAATTATAAACTTTTTGGCCTATTAGCACAGGCTTGTTTCTAACTAGCTCTTACAACTTAAATTCACCGATAATTCTCGTCTATGTTCAGTCATGTGTCTTGCTACCTTTTTGCAGGGTAACGTTCTTATCTTGCTTCCTCTGCATCTGGTTGGAAACTGACTCTCTAACTTTCCTCTTTCTAGAATTATCTTAGTCTGGTTGCCCTGCCTATACCTTCTGCCTGGCTACTGACCAATTAGTGCTTTATTAAACTAATATGTGTGATAAATCTTTACAGTGTATAAGAGCATTGTGCCAGTACTATCAATATATTAATAATAAATATATTCATGTATACATATATAATTTATAATATGTATATTAATATGTGTATCTATTCATCCGCCTAGTTTGAGACTTCTTTATTTGTATTATGCACCATAGTATAGCTTTTTCATATTAAATTATATAGTGACTCAAAATATTCATCTTGCCTAAATGTACTTTTGCAGCTATAATCTGTCTATTTTTCAGTGATTCTGGTCTTTGGAATGATTGAGAAACTTCTTCACTAGGCAGTTAATTCCATTTATGATCCGAGTGACCAATTTGTGTGTCCTATTACCCGCATAATATCCCCATTGTACATAATGTATTTTTGATTTAACAGCTATAATCTCGACAGAATGCACTTTCTCAGTCAAGTGTTTTCATGGACTTCAATATTTAGAGAGAATCTTCCTGGCACTCCAGCCAATAACCATTCAAGGGTACTATACTGGCTGTAAAGTATCCTCACCTCATGTCAATAGCATCTTCATATCATCAATATTGTTGTATTTATGTGAATTTTTAGCTGAGCCACGTGGAATGTTAATGAGGGAATTTTCTGGTTACAGAATCCCTACTTCAAACACAATGTAATATTTCTAATAACTTAATTATTAACCCTTTTTTAAAAATCAATATCATGTGTATTTTTAACATTAGAGATGCAAGAATCATGCTGTAGATTTGACCTATTTTATCTCTTTAGTACTTCTGGTGTAATAAACTGAACTGCCCCCTCTGACTGTCATAGTCAGCAGGCCAAAGTGATTGAAATGTTAGATATCTGCACCGAAAAGCATTTCTAGCACTAAAGGCTTTCAGTTCATGATTCTGATAATAATTTTGATTAATTTTGGGTGTTCACTTTAACAGCAATGTCCTTTACTTTTTAATAACTTGGTATAAACCAGATCAAGACTGTTAGGATAAATATTTACATATAAATTTCACATTTCTAGCCACCATACAAAATTACTCTCATGAGTCTCAATTTATTCTTTCCTGAAAGTAATGAGTGAATAATGAAGGATCCCCAGAACACAAGTAATTTAAGTGGCAGTTTCAATTTTCAGTTAGCCTTAAATATTTTCTTAATTTCCCTTAGACAAAAAAATGAAAGTCATTAAAACTCTTGGGCATGTATGTGGTACATACTACTCTGTGAGCATTTTAAATTAATGTTTTGAAATCATGACGTCATAAGATATAGTTTGGGGGCCCAGAGAATTGGGTGTGTATCACCTTGACTGAAGGTCAGAGAGTTTAAGACCATCTTGCTTTTTCAAGGTTATGAACAAGAGGTTTGACTTAAGGTGTGACTACAAACAAGACATCTTGACCTAGGGTGTGGTTACTTGGTGTTTTGGGTATTAAAATGGCCCACAAAGGTGGATGTTCCACCCTCACCAAAGGTCAGAAAATTCAAGTCTATGTCTGCTCCTTCAAGGATATGACAGGAGATATGGACCCAGAGTTTAGCAGCTTACAGGATACTTGGTCTAATGTATAGCTGCTGCATGTTCTGCCTAATCAACAGAATGTTTAACTCAGGATTTAGTGGTTTGATATTTCTAGTATCGAAGCAAGTAATTGTTTTTTTTTCATTGTGTCATTTTAAACTAGTTTTTTGCCTTCTTTCCCCTTTTAGACTGGAGTATATCAGCATATGGAAAATAAACATGGGCTTATGCAGTGCTCACTGGATCGTGCTCCCAGTCCTATGCCATGTCTCTGTATTTCTTTTGCATCTTGGTTCCTCATTTCTAATATTTGTTAAATAAGTATCTAGCATGTGTACTTTTGCCTTAAGCTCAGTAAAAACAAGATTCAGGGATTTTAAGAAGAGAAATATCCAGCATTTAAGCTATTTGTAAAACAAAGTGGATTATTCTTATGCTAAAAAACTAAATAGGTTTAGAGTAGATTCAATTTAGATTTAGAATTCTCAAAAAGAATTTTAATGTTAATACTTCCAAATACCCATGACATGAACTAAATACTAACGTGGAAAACATAATATGCCATTATATGTTACAAGATCGGCATGGTTTTAAATGTATTTTTATCAAAAAATTTATTCATACACATTTACAAAAGTAAAATAACTTTGTCCTATATTAAGATGTGAAGAAGTGTCCTCTCCAAAATAAAAATTTAAGGGAGGAGAAAATCCCTATTTTTTTTAATATTTTAATACTCTTCCTGACTATTTTTTAGTACCTGAACCTGAAGCAGAGAACAGCAAATACAAATGTATTCGGATTAATTTATTGAAATTTCTCATTATTCTGTCTATTATGCCCACTTTCAATTATTAATTTTTCACTTTGGTTTTCGTCATGCTGACACTTTCCTGATTCCTTGCTCTTTATAACTGCAGGCCCACAGTCCTTCAAAAATTATCATTCTCTGCTAGAGCAGTATAAATTCTCCTAAGGATATCGGGTAAGAAGATGGGACTTTTGACTTGTCACCGTTTCTGCCACAGAACGCAAGTATTATTTTGCCCATTGTTTAAAGACACAATTCACTGCTTACACATCAAGACTGTTGCTGCCTAAAGGGGCTTCTTCAAATGTTAGCAATGCCAGACTGAAAAATGTGACAAATTCCCAACCTTATGTTACATGATTTTTACATTCTCCTCTCAGCGTTAAATTGAAATGTTAAAGAGAAAACCAGGCAACACAATCACATAAGAGAATGTAATTGACACGTGTAGAGTACTTCATCAAAAAGAATCATTAAAATAGATAAAACTCTAGCAGGATGGAAAAGAAATGCAAGAAAAGAAACATAAATCGGTGATTTGGAAGCCAGAGGGAATGCCTTTGTAGATCCTGCAGCCAATTAAAAGCACAAATAGGATGGCAAAATCTTGCAAGGTCTCACTTACAGATGGAAAGTTCAGACAAGTAATTGCTGCTATAGGAGAGACTCTTTGTGGATGAAAGCATTGGGTTTATCCAACCACAAGAAGTCAGCTATAAACATCTATAATCAGTGTGTTCTACTAAATTTAATATTTTTAAATACATATTTACGTGTAATAATACTACTTAAAGAATAAGACTCCATGGATTTGAGGTGGAGCTGGGAGGGGGATCACAGAAGGATTTGGAGAGAAGTGAGGAAGAACGGTGAAAATCCAGTATTCATGTAAAAGAAATAGTGATTTGACCTTGGTGAGCTCCAAATAAATCAGCCCCACTGTCTCTGTGGGTGGGTGCACCCCTCATGGTCCCGACTTCTTTGCTCATGTTCTCCCTCCTTCCGCTCCTCATTGGGACCTTGGGAGCTCAGTACAGTGCTCCAGTGTGGGTCTCTGTCTCTATCTCCATCCATCACCATATGAAGGATCTATGGTGATATGCAAGATAATCGTCAGTATTGGTATAGGATAGGGTCATTTCAGGTTCCCTATCCTCAGCTGCCCAAGGAACTATCTGGGGACATCGCCTTGGGCTCCTGGGAGCCACTCTAGTTTCAAGTCTCTTGCCAACCCTTAGGTGGCTCCCTTAACTAAGAATTGTGCTTCCGTGCTCCCCTATCCAACCTTCCTTCACCCCAGTCATCCTATTTCCCCAAGAGGCCAGAAGGACTGTGACTGAAAAAGCATGGGATAAAACCGGACTCTCTGAACATGGCGAACAATGAGGGCTGATGAGAAGCCAAGGACAACGACACGGGGTTTTGATCCTACTTCATGTTCTGGCTTTGTGGGAGCCTAGCCAGTTTGGATGTTCACCTTCCTAGACATGGACGGAGAGGGGAGGACCCTGGACTTTCCATAGGGCAGGGAACCCTGATTGCTCTTTGGACAGGAGAGTAAAGGGGAGAGGAGTGGGGGGGAGGGGGAGAAGGGTGAGAGGAGGGGGAGGGAAATGGGAGGCTAGGAGGAGGCGGGAGGTTTTTTTTTTTCCCTTTTCTCAATAAAAAAAAAATAAAAAAAAAGAAATAGTGATTTGAAAGTACCAAAAAGACAGTCGAAAAAGTTATTTTCAAAAACCTGTGTTCACCTTTTTGAGTTGTATTTTGTTTATTTTTTTCACCAGATAGCAAATTTCGTTCTGTAAATTTATGTAGATTCTCAAGTAGTTTTTTTTCTTTTTTTGTTTGGGCATTATTGCTTATTTTCCTGGATTTTTGATAGAATATTTGATTTTACATTTCTCTGAAGATATACAATTTGGGATTTATGTCAGTATTCACCTTCCCTTCACTTGTATTCAGTGACCCTTTAGTATCAAATTATTATTAGCTATAGTGACAGATATATTATTTGTGATAAATGCAAATAAATTACTGCCATCTCTACTAAAAGAAAAATCATTCAAAACTAGGAAAGCCTTAACTAAGTACGTGGGGAAAAGTCCTGAAGATATTTGGCCTTTACACAAATTTAATTTACTTTTAAAACTTCATGTCTAGATGTTTGCATTTGAAATTTTAGGAAACAGCGTATTTTGCCACTCAAATGTGGTTAAAAGTTGTCTAAATTTGAGTGGTACAATAAAATATGTCCTTATCACTTTTTTCTTTTTTTTTCTGAAAAATATGATGGATCATTGTTTGAACATTTCCTGAAATGACCTTTGTCATGAAATGGGTATTTGTTTTGAGTGATGTAAAACTGTGTATGTGATATCTATTTTGGAGAACATATTTCTTCCTTCCTTCCTTCCTTCCTTCCTTCCTTCCTTCCTTCCTTCCTTCCTTCCTTCCTTCCTTCCTTCCTTCCTTCCTTTCTTTCTTTCTTTCTTTCTTTCTTTCTTTCTTTCTTTCTTTCTTTCAGATTTTTGCCTCCTCCGCGCCACAGCCTCCCATTTCCCTCCCCCTCCCCCCAATCAACTCCCCCTCCCTTATCAGCCCGAAGAGCCCTGTGAGAAGTCCAAGGACCACCCACCTCCTTCCAGGTCTAGTAAGGTGAGCATCCAAACAGCCTAGGCTCCCACAAAGCCAGTACGTGCAGTAGAATCAAAACCCAGTGCCATTGTTCTTGACTTCTCAGCAGTCCTCATTGTCTGCTATGTTCAGCGAGTCCGCTTTTATCCCAGGCTTTTTCCGTCCCAGTCCAGCTGGCCTTGGTGAGTTCCCAATAGAACATCCCCATTGTCTCAGTGTGTGGGTGCACGCCTCGCGGTCCTGGTTTCTAGCCATAAATAAAAGACATTGAGCCTATAATTCATGATCCTAGAGAAGCTAAATAAGAAGGTGAACCCAAAGAAAAACATATAGTCATCCTCCTGGATATATTAACCTTCATCAGGCGATGAAAAGAGACAGAGTCAGAGTCCCATATTGTAGCACTGGACTGAAATCCCAAGGTCCAAATCAGGAGCAGAAGGAAAGAGACGAGCAAGGAACTCAGTACTGCGAGGGGTGTACCCACACACTGAGACAATGGGAATGTTCTATCGGGAACTCACCAAGGCCAGCTGGACTGAGTCTGAAAAAGAGAACATAGTTCTTAATGATGATAATGGTCACTTGTCCTGAGGAGATACCAGTCGAATCAGGACACACTGAGTAACAAAGTAAGTCTAAAAATACCATGAACATTAGATTGTTGGAGTATGAGACCTATGCCCTTCAACATTCTTTCTTTTCTAACATTTCCTGCTACCTATAATTAAATATGAGTCTGAGAAAAAAATAGAAATTAAAGTTAACATCAATATATGTTATGTGTGTGTGTGTGTAATTGAGATATAAGGAGAGAGAGAGAATATGTATTAATAAACAGTAATATTGATTAGTCTGGGACTGGAAG
This sequence comes from Microtus obscurus, assembly GCA_963919715.1. Lineage (NCBI taxonomy): Eukaryota > Metazoa > Chordata > Mammalia > Rodentia > Cricetidae > Microtus > Microtus obscurus. The sequence goes on along the minus strand of CAWTZC010000297.1, from coordinate 40,720,730 downwards.
AATTACAGTTGGAATATAAAGTAAGCAGTTAGATACTTTATCTGAGTTTTCAAATAAAGCTTGCTTTGTTATCACAACATAAATGACCATTAAAATACAACTGAGCTTAACATTACCAACAGAGATAACTTGAGTTTAACAAATATTGCAGTAGTTAATTGCTGGATGAATTTATTACTCATGGGTTGAGCCTAGTGGTTAGGACTATACATGACAATAATTAAGAATAGTAAAGCCAGGGTAGGAAGGCTGTGTATTTATTCTGATCACAACTTATGCTTTTAATTTATTATACACTACACAGACTTTTGTGATATGTAAAAATAACAAAAAGAATCCCTGAACTTAGTCGCCTAAAATTACATAATTTTAGTTCTATGATTCTCTGAAAAGGTTAAGAATTTTTTATTTGTATTCTAAATGATAGCTGGATGTAGAGAGACACACACAAAAATTGTCAATGATCATTACTCACTCAGCTGACCATTAAATGTGGATTTTGTTTCTAAATTTATTTGAGATAGCAACCACTGACTGAACACTGTCCATAGAAACAGATTCCCCAAGAGTGAGAATTCCTTACCACTGAGTAGAAACTTCTCATCATTTGTAGTTTGAGTCTGACATAGTAGTAATTCAACCATAATATGTAGATTCCAGCAGATACAGGTTGGTCCAACTCAAGAATATAGAAATAAGCTCTAAGCCTTAATAGGGTAATGGTAGAAGTACTGGCTTCCTTCATTACTCTACCAAAGTTAAAATAATTAGTGTTTCAAAGTCAATGGCTTGTATAAATGGAAATGAGAAATCAAGGAAAGAAAAATTAAAGTCTAATAGTGATTACTTAATGTTCTTAGATTTAGGGTCTTATTTTAAGTTATACCACTTTAAAGACTTTTATTTTAGATGTAGGTGTGTTTAATGTGTGTCTGTGTGTCACATGCATGCCTGGTACTCACAGAGGACAGAAGAGGGTATAGAACCCCTGGAACTAAACTGCAGATGGTGTGATATATCACATGGTTCTGGTAACCCAATCCAAGTCCTCTGGAATTATAGCCAGTTCTTTATCCTGCTTAACCATCTTTCCATTCCCTCATGCCTCATTTTGAAATGCATCAAATTTTTGCTGAATTAACTTCATATTCCTTGTCTCATTCAAAACAAATAATACATAGAAAATTAATAGAGGAAAAACTAGTTAGTATCTTAGTGATACAATAGATTCCATTTTTGTAGTAGCCCACTGAAGTCCAACAAGAGTTGTCTCTAATGAACAACAATAGTGACATTGTTCAAATTAGCTTTTCTCATTTTTTTTTATATAAAGCTAAACTAATATCTGTGTTTAAAGGTGCAATTGCAAAGCAAAGTTGAGATTTTCTTGAGTGGGTGAAAGAAGTTTAGTGCTGAATTCACAGTGTGGCTTAAATAATACTACAAATGCACATCTTAATAGTGTTTTATAAAAAAATCAAAGCTTCAGAAAACATTGAAGACATTTAAGATGAGATATTTTCTCTTCGATCAAGGATTTCATTCACATAAAAAAACAGGTCATTGTCAGTGAATGTAGCATTTTATTCACAGGCATGACTTCTCTTCAAAGTAGGTATAATATCAAACAATGAAATTAAAAACAATTTCATATGAAATATAAGTGAACAATTAGAGAAAATGACCTTGATTGATGGAGTTAATTCCATCATAAGAACTTTTATGGGAGCAGTTAATTTCTCCCCAAAAGGCAAAAAACACTTAAAATTCCTAAAAATAAAATTGTTAAAAAGGGTAACATTAGTAAAATTGTGATCTTAAAGTTGAAACCTTGCATATAATTTGTAGTTGTGCCTGAAAGTCTGACATAGAAGCAGAACGACACGGTGACGATGAGGCTTAACTTCACTTACTTACCTATTCTAGTAAAAGAACTGTGAAAAGCAATGCGATAAATTGCTACTCAAAATTTTAGACCATGAAGATAAATAATTTATTCTTAAACCTTTGAAATACATAAGGGAAAATCAATAAACAAGAATTGCTTGAGCTTGGAGTATGGAAAATAAAGCTCTTATTTTATTTGGAATGACTACACGCTTTCTCATATCCAGATGCATTTATCTCTGTCTTACATGAGTGTGGATCACATTCATCAAAACCAGGCATGAATGTGGAGCAGAGCCATGGCATAGACACCAGGTGGTGACCGAGTTAAGCTCAGTGTTTCACACAATACTTGACTGGCATTTTAAAAAAAATCTGTGTGTGTTTATGTCTGTTTCTTTTTAAGTGTAGAATTTCAGAAGTGTTCTAGACAGTCAAAATGTATGAACAAGATACAAGCACCAATAGCCTTATAAACTGGTAAGCTTTTTAATTTTTTTGTGTTTTATGTACATGCCAGTGATTTAATATAAATAAAAAGTATTTATAGTCCTGTAAAATACAATCTTTTTGTTTGTTTGTTTGTTTGTTTGTTTTTTTTTTGTTTTTCGAGACAGGGTTTCTCTATGGTTTTGGAGCCTGTCCTGGAACTAGCTCTGTAGACCAGGCTGGTCTCGAACTCACAGAGATCCGCCTGCCTCTGCCTCCTGAGTGCTGGGATTAAAGGCGTGCGCCACCAACGCCCGGCTAAAAATACAATCTTTAATTCATTGTAAGTATAATATACACAGTATCTTCTATTTAAAACCATGGATACAAGCTTGAGAATTCAGCACTTACTAAAGATGTGAAAAAATGTGGATCTGTAGCACAGAAAGAAGTTTATTAAGAAAAATTTTAGAAAAATAAATGAATATATGGCTATAGACCTGGGAATGTAAACTATATTAAACACCAAAGTTATGCTGTATAAGTACTGGGTAATCATAAACAAAAAAAAAACTTTGTCTTAATTTTGTAAAGCAAATATAAATATTTTCTAAATTTAATCAACAAAAATATATAATTTTGTGCATATAGTTTTATCAGGTGTTATTTGTACATGTACATGCAGGCTGCACTCCACACATGGGTACATAATTTATGATCCTGTGCTCTGTCTCTCATTTCTCAGTTGCCTATCCATTGGATTATTTTCGACTGTAACATTTTGCATGTTCATAAAATAATAATTAAATATTTCCTGTTTGCTTCTTGCTTTTCATGATAACACGTGATATCTCACACATTTGAGATAGATTTATGTTGTAGTGCATGTCAATATTCATTGACGAACTTTTGGGCAGCTTCTTGTTTTAAACAAGTAAGTCACCAAAGATAAAAAATAGGTACACAAATACTTTTACATTTCTAGGTATCAAAATGCAAATTAAATATCATAATGACATCATGTATATCTGTCAGAAGAACTAAAATGAGATGACCATCACAAATATTGGCAAGATTGTAGAAAATCAAGGTTCAAAGATAGTTATAGAAGGAATGTAGACTACTATGAATTTGGAAAACAGGAGTTTACATATGCATCAACGATGTGATCAAGCCATTTCTTTTGACATTTCTTTCTCATATAAGAAATTAAAAGCAGATGTCATGCAAAATCTGTCACAGGAATTTTCTATATAAATTACTTTTTTATATTTTCAGTTTATTTTCTAATTACATTATTTCATCCTTCCATTTCATCCCTCCAAAATCTCTCATGTATCCCTTCTTGTTTTCCTATAAATTCTTGGCCTCTTTTTTCACTATTTGTTTTTTATTCATATATACAAATGTACATATATTAACTTTTAAACACCTTCCCAGATGTATAGTGTTACCTTATGAATATGTGTTAAGGGCTAAACATTTAGTACTGGAAAACCAGCTCATGTGTTCTTCCCTGAGGAAGAGTATGCCTGCTGCTCTCAGTATCCCTTAACCACTTGTAGTTCTTTGTGCAGAGTTAATGCCTCATAGGCATTCTCCCATCCATTCCTTGAAACTGAGATAAACTACAAAAATCTGTAAATTAGGTGGAATGTTATGAAGCAATTTATAGTGATGTCAGTAACAAGCCTATTCTTATAAATAACTATCCAAATAACTGTAGTGACAGAAAGTTGTAAAATATATGATGCATGATTTTATTCATATGATATTTTAGGAACTTCAATGTCATGTTTGCATTTAAAAGACAATAATAGGCACTGTAGTCTAAGAAGGAAGAAGAAAAAGACTAGTAGAGTATGAAAGATTATGATTTGTCAGCCATCTTCATTGGTGACAGTTTCATGGTATACATGTGTTAAAATTGAGCAAATTTCAGAAATGTCTGTTCTTTATTCTACATTAATTTTATTAAATTATTTTAAATTAAAGTGTTTTTTATTTGTATGTATAAGGTGAATGAGTTTTGTGTACTCCATAGCTAATTGTTTGCTACTGCCAAATTCTAAATGTTAGTTTTTCTTATTACAATTGGATTTTAATTTTCTTGCTAAGCCCTGCTATTTAGGATGAATTATTCCATCTATTACACTTAATTATTATTTCTGGTATGCCCATTTGTTAGTGATGTACATTAGTCACGTATCATCAGGAAAATGAACCATAAATAGAGTTTTGCTTCTTTTAGTAAGAAGGCCATACACTGTGAGAAATCCGGGGGGGCATCCCTATGATTAAAGATTGCAAGGAGTAGTAACCACAGGACTCAGAGCAAAGCTATGCTCATGAAACACAGAGTAATCTAGGTTAGAGTATTAACCACTCACCTGTCTTCTCTAACATAGGCAATCTCCTCTAACTTTTATGTGGCTGGAAAGGGAGAATATTTGCTGATTTATATGATTCATATATTCTTTGTTCTATCTGGGTTTGTACATAACTGTAAAGTATCTCGTTACATCTCTGCCATTTCCACATGGTTGCCTCTTATGCTGTGGGTTTTATAAGAGATTGGCTTTGTTTTGTAGGAGAATCTAGCATCTAAGTATGCCGAGATCATCAATGCTAGGCAGCTTTCACCTTCCCAAACTACTTTCCTCTTAATGACTGCCAAGTTTTAGGTTGAAGTGCTTGGCATTTCATTAACACCCAGGTGGGTTCACCAAGCTGTCCTGAGTACAACATGGGCTTACTTGGGTGGACTAAGAGTGTGCCAGTGGCTTAGGATGCCTGGATAAGGTGAGGCAGAAAGAGGTCACCTCTCTTAAAATGTTTGATCCCTGGGCTAAGAGAGAGAAAGCTACAGAACTATTTCAAACTTCATGACCTTTAATTTTGTCACAAATTTTTATCTACTCCTACATCGGTGTCAATCTTTCTATCTGGAGACATTTTTTTTTCACCTCTCAGCATTTGGACCAACTATCTTAACAAGGTTACTTTTTTTTTTTTTTTTTTTGGTTTTTCGAGACAGGGTTTCTCTGTGGCTTTCGAGCCTGTCCTGGAACTAGCTCTGTAGACCAGGCTGGTCTCGAACTCACAGAGATTCGCCTGCCTCTGCCTCCCGAGTGCTGGGATTAAAGGCGTGCGCCACCATCGCCCAGCATGCCATAGCTTCCTTTTAGGTCCAGCCAGGCTGGTACATCCTGTGTTATTTCCAACCTGGTGAGTTCACCCTCTTATCAATAAGCCCACTGCACGCACATCAATCCTCAAGGGAACACAGGTCTCACACCCAGTTTTCTGGCTCACTGTGAGCAGTACTACCAATACATATTCAACCTCCAGGTTTGAGATGTGTTGCATGCGGTACACAAATCAGCCTGCTATGTCCCATTGTACACACAATGAACAGAAGCAACAAATATGTTCACATGTTTTTCAAGGACTCGTTAAAAACCACAAACAATAATAAAGGTCAAACAGTCTATCTTCTCCAAAACCCAGTGGTCTTATAGAAACACTCTCCAATTATAATTGCCTAGTTGAACCTCAACACACTGATCTTAAAGGAATAATCATAACCATCATGATAAATATTCAGGGGGTTAAGGAAGACACAAACAGCTCAGTGAATTCAAAGAGCATTAATAACTTAGTAATATCCAGAAAAACAATAATGTAGAGCTGAATGAAGTGGCGAAAGTAATAGAGGTTCTGAAAACACCATTTTCAAGAGAAAGAAACCCTGAAGACAAGCCAATATTTATATATAAATTGGAATGATATTGTGGAGTCAAATGAAATGCTTCCATTTGTAAGAACAAATGAAACTTTAGAATTAGTAAATGAAATAAATTAGTTAAAGCAATGTGATTTCACTTACACAAGGAATGAGGCAATAAGGTAAAAATCAAAGCTGAGGGCAGAACGTTTGTTCCATGCTAGTGTGAACACAAAGTGGAAAGAGGGTGATCGCTATTTATAAAATATCTGGTAATAAGATGAAGTATTTCTGGGGCCATGATTACCATAATGATGAGTGTGGTTAAGTGAACATACTTTACCTGAACAGGTTTTCAACACACATTAAACAATGATAACCATGTGAGGGGTTGAAAAGATTAATGACTTTAGAATCCCTTGAGAAGATATAAAAATATAAAACTCCACTGTGCACATGGAAAAATTAATTATTTGCCAATTATTATATCTTAAGATATACACATCACAGAATCAAAACATATAAAGATTCAAAATATTTAAAGGTAATGCATAATAAAATGATTAAAATTTAATTATGTGAGACAGATTACTCTTTAAAAGTTATTATATTATACAAAATAATTAATTTTGAAAATGTTAGTCATGATACAATCAAATATATATCACACAGATTTAGAATTACTCTGGATACAATATGTATGACTAACAGTTATTTCAAAATGTCACATTTTGCATATAAAAGATAAATCATTATTATCTTCAAATTTCTTTCTATAGTTCAACCGATAGAAACAAAATGTCTATGTTATCATTTACAAACACACTTTCCAATATAAAAACCTTGGGAATATAAATCTGTAGGCAAAAGTTGACTTGTTAATTAAAACTTTATTGTTACATTTTATTAAAATCCTTGCAGAAAAAAAAATCTCTTGAAAACACAAAACTTTCTGAATACTGGCAATAAAATAATAAAAGAGACTCCAGAAACAAGTACAAGTTGAATAGCTAAAAATAAAATCAAATAACATAGCAAGTCGAAGCTTTGAGACTATGAGGTTTATGTATAGCATGAGGATTTGTATTTTATTATTGGGTTTTACTGTGGAGGCAAAAGTTTAAATAACCTATGGCTTTCATTGCAAAACAAACTCCTCCTGTCTGCAAACAAATAATTTAAAAAGAATTTATTACAAATCAATGAAGCAACATCCCTCTGGTTTATTTCACTTGCTACTAGCCTTTTTTATAAAAGTGCCAAAGAATGGATGAGAATTTATCAGTGAACATTAAATCTTTAACAGACCATGTTAATTGGATGTCAACCTTTGTTTCTTTCACACAAGCTTACTGAGATTAAGGACCATTTGATTTATGCACACTCTAAAGAATATGTGGAATGTTTATAATATCTACTAGTTCATGGATAAGGCACGGGTCTTCATTAAAACACAGATATTCACAATGCAGTAAAGAGTCATTCATCTTTAAAGAATAATATAAAAATGCATTTCATTATTAAATTGAATGTTACAGATTTCAACTGGCAAGGTCTACAAATATGTCAGTGAACAATTCTTTTTGGAAAGATATTGAAGAATGTTTCATAATAGTATGTGACAACACAAAGTTTCTTCATACTAGATTAAGAAAATATAAGCGACAAATTGTAAGATACTCTACAACATTTAAACATACAAGTAGAAAAAAACAGTTCAATTGAGACACCTCAAACTCTGTCACCATCTGCTGCATTACATTAATTTTCTATTTGTTTATTCTATCCTGTTCTACAAGCATAACATAATTTTTGGACAACCGAGTTACATGTATATCAAAATCTTCTCCATATTTTCATTTCCCCTGCTTGCAAATTTAATGAGAAATTTGATCATCAGCAATCATTTTGATATGGTCATTTTTATGCCTTCTAGTTTGCAGCACAGGTTAAAACGTCAACGAGACCAATTGTCTTAAAATGGCTCTAAACTTGTGAAATATGCAGAAAATAGAAAACAATGGGGAAAAGAAGTGGTTGTCAACTGTAAAGTGAGCTTCTACTGCGTCATCAGTAAATGTACACTTGCTTTCAAAGACTACAGAATGCTGATAGAGGGAGAAAGTCTGCCCCGAGAAGAGGCACCCAATTAGCTACCCAATACCAAAGGATTAGTCCTGAAATCATATGAGAAACATAAATATAAAGCAGGTTGTACATTTATAATTATATATAAATGTGTGAGCGCATGTATGTATGCACGTTATGTAGAAGAATTGAAGAAAAAGAGGCCAAGAATTTGATAGAGAGAAAGGGGAGGAGTACGAGGTAGGTGAAGAAGCAAGTAAAGTAAAACAGATCATGATATAATTATACTATAATTTCACAAGTAAAAATATCATGAAAAGGGTTATTGATACATAAGCACAAAACTGAATTGTCACAACAGTGTGGTTTGATAAACTGCTCAACTTTTCACAATCAGGATCAGAAACATGAATGAGATAGTACCAAAATCCCAGGATTTCTTCCGGTCACAAACCTTGCACATCCAGATATAATACTAGTCTACATTTTATATTTAAAATTAATGACATTTTCTAAAATAATTACTGTATGTGTAATTTTGTCCCTGGCTTATTTCATGATATATATAGTTTCTAGACCATGTGAATACATAATTATATAATTATTTGCTCAATAAATATTTTGTGTATGTGTGTTTGCATGCATGTATAAATGTGGAGATGTTCATTCATGTGTGAGCACATATCTCTGTAGAACAAGTCCATTGGTGAAAATGCAATATTGAAATCTCCTACTAGACGTATAGCATTGTTCATCTCCTGATTTCTGTCTAGGTGCATTGTTTTGTAAATTTATGTAAACACAATCCAGATGCATATGTTTATTAATGAAATGTCCTCTTTTTAAAAAACAATTAAAATGCATATATGCATATGTATTACTACATGCATGCCTGTTACCACAGAGACCAGATGAGAGCATTGTTTCTCCTTTGACTGAAGTTACCATGGGTGTGAGCTACCGTGTGTGTTCTGGGAATCAAACATTGGTCCTCTGGAAGAGAAACCAGTGTTCTTAACCTTTGAGCAATCTCTCTAGCCCCTGTAATATCATCTTAATGGAATGCTCCTTTGACAAGAATAAAGTTATGTTTATCTCATCAATCATTTTGGTCTTATGACCTTTCTGTCAGATGTCAAAATAGCAACTTCAGTTTCTTTCCTGCTTTAATTTGATGGGAACTCCCTTGCCACCATTTTACTCTATGTTTGTATATCTTAGTTTATAGCACTGAAAGTACATAGGGATTTATTACCACTGTCAAGTGTTGTAAACTATGCAGTTTTGCATAGCAGACTTTTAAATACTGACCATTTTAACAGGTCTTTTACATCAGTGCACATGTAAATAGTGAGTGTTATATTATTTCACAACCTTAGAATGATCATGAAGTCACAAGATGAAAATTTTTAAATTTCAAATAATTATGCAACATTTAGTAACAGCCTTGAGATCTATTTCATAGAGAGGAGAGTATCAGAGGATATTATAATGTTTTAGGAAATCTACAAACTCAATTCACTTTAAGATGAAGTTCTTTTGTTTTAAACCAGAAAGTAAACATGACTTTAACTAATGGTCATTAATAATAATGATAGCCATATTGTATTTCATATTATTTAGTATTCAGAATGGAAAAAAAGAATCTGATTATGAAAGATTAGTTAGTTGTTAAGTGCCAAACTCATGGTATCAGTGGGAGTATTATAGAACACTTTTTTACAATACACATAATCTACATATTGTTAAATACTTCAGATTTTCAATACCCAAATGTATATACTAGTAGATTTTGAAATATTAAATTAGTGTGATTATTATTCATTGAGACAATGACTGTAGTTATCCTCTGATAATCAAAAACAATTGCTAATCAAATATAAATAAGTAATGTGTTTTGACTAATTCTCATTCTTCATTTGTACTTTATTAGGCAAAGATCAGCTTTGTCTTTGAGTAACAGTCTAATATACATATTATTAGTGACCTGAATCAGATGTCACAGCTAAACATTCACTATGTCTGAAATTCTTCATAATAGGCAGGCTTTGATTCATATGTAAGGAAAATAAAGCAACGTGATTGTTGTCAGTATCTTATAGGATTGCAGACATGGGTTTGGTAGATCTCTGTATCCTTTTTCTTCTTTTAATCTCCGTTGGAAGCCTGCTCTAACAGACAATTTGAGCTGCTTTATTCTTTCTCTAAAGATATCTTCACTCCTATTGTTTCTTGTCCACGATGGGTCTTACTTTCATACTGGTTTAATTTAAATGCTACAGTTTTGCTTAATTTTTTTTTTATATTTTTGGTTCTGCCCTCCATTCTCCTGATATTTGCATTTTGACTGCCCTTGGAGTTTTCCTTTAAGTTCTAATAAATTTATTTGCATGTTTCTACAATCATTACTATTTTTTTCTCTTTTAATATTATATTAAAAATTCTAATTTGTAGATGGAAGTTTCTCTTCTGCCTGGTCCCATAGCCATTCAGTCTCAAAGAAACGCACAGAGGCTTATATTAATTATAAACTGGCCTATTAGCTCATGCTTATTATTAATTAGCTGTTACATCTTAAATTAGCCCACAATTCTTATCTGTGTTTAGCCATGTGTGTTGGTGCCATTTCTCAGTGCAGCCTTTTCATCTTGCTTCCTCTGCATCTTGGTGGCAACAGCGACTCAGTCTTTCCTCTTCCAAGAATTTTCCTAGTCCGGTTGCCCTACCTAAACTTCTTGACTCAGTGTTTGCAGCAAAAACATCACAGCCCTTTTAAGAGGCCCTGCCACCAAACATTTAAATGGTATTTATGACCAGCCAGTGTCAGACTTCTTGGTGGTGGTATGAACTTAGAAACTACACAGAGTTGTGGCAATAAAATGTGGCTCATTCCAGTACCCCCACCATGAAGCTAGACTCTCATGAAGCCAAGGAGCGAGGTGGATCCAGCCACCAAAGCTCAGGCTTTAACCCAAGCCAATTGCTTAGCAAATTAAGGACTCATGAATTCAGAAAAAGAGAGATATACAGGAAAGACAGATTCAGATGACAAAAAAACTTCTAAACGATTTATAGTGTGTTTAAAAATATGTGTAAACTTGGGAGAGAAAAGAAAAAGGATAGAGAAAGTCCTTAAACAAAAAGAAAGATATAGAGTGGTGACACACACCCTTCATCCCAGTAGTTATGCTAGTTTACCATAGAAACCAGGTGTTAGTGGTGCACACCTTAATCCCAGAACTAGAGAGGATTATACAATGGGAGGAGACAGCTCTCAGACACAGCCTCATTCTAAGATTCTTGGAGACAGGACTGCCATTTCAGACTAAGGTGTAGATAAGAGCCAGGGGCTGGCTGTTTTGCGTTTCTCATGTTCAGGTTGAACCCCAATTTCTCTCTCTGAGTTTTTATTAATCCTGCTTCACTAATTGGATCTGCTTTTTCTCTAGGTTAAATGTTAAAGGTCCTTATAGTCATCTCCTTTGTATTCTTATGTATACACGTATGTTAAATAAATCACAGCGAAAACAGAGAATAATGAGACTGGACCATTTTATTAGAACCTCACATTGTAACCTTTCCTTGTTACTCTCATCTTCTTCCAAGCATAATGAAATTGTCCAGCACAATGGTACATTAGGAAACACAACAATTTGAGTGCAGAGGCAGGTGAGACAACTCACATAATTTCTACCAAGCCAGATATTGTAGATAAGAGAATTGAAGCCTCCAAAAGTCAGTTTGAAAATCAATAGTCTAAGGTGAGTGCGTCGCTGTACAGTTGATCCTCACCTTTAAAAGCCTAGGATCAACTGCATATTGATAAACCTTTCTGTAAAAACATATTCTTATGAACTTATGAACTAGTAAACTATCTTTAAATTAAATAGCTTTGATAATAGTTATTATTTTATGGAATAGATTTTGCTTCTATCTTTGATAAAATGCAGTTTACTATAGTTTAATCACTAATCTGATCTATGACAATCATATTTCAAATGATTTTTTTAGTTAACACTGTACTTTCATTGGTGGCATTTATTCATTATTGTCTAAAAACAAGTGATAGAGAATATGTATATTTACCTAATTATGTTCTTTCCCATTAAACCTAAACATATATAAAACTTAATGGCTAAGTTCAAATTACATGTGTATTTCTTGCACTGATTTCCTTCTAAGTACTTTTATATTTCCTATCTAGACAGAACATGGGTGTTGAGGATAAAGCAGTTGAATGCATTGGGAAATGCTTGAGATGTTTCCTTGCTTTTCTTCTTGCTGTACTTTAAATGAAATCTTTTTTTTTTTAACAGTTCAGAGATTTAATTTGTCATCATCATCAAGGGAAACATGGCAGTATGCAGGCAGACATGTTGCTGGAGAAGTGGCTCAGAGTTCTATATCTAGAACCTCAGACAGCAGGAAGAGAGAGTGACACTGTGGGTTTCTTGAACATCGGAAACCTCAAAACCCACCTCCCAGTGACACACTTCCTCCAACTCAGGACTGCCAGGGGTGCACCCACACACTGAGACAATGGGGATGTTCTATCGGGAACTCACCAAGGCCAGCTGGCCTGGGTCTGAAAAAGCCTGAAATAAAACCGGACTCGCTGAACATAGCGGACAAGGAGGACTACTGAGAACTCAAGAACAATGGCAATGGGTTTTTGATTCTACTGCAGGTACTGGCTTTGTGGGAGCCTAGGCAGTTTGGATCCTCACCTTACTAGACCTGGATGGAGGTGGGTGGTCCTTGGACTTCCCACAGGGCAGGGAACCCTAATTGCTCTTTGGGCTGATGAGGGAGGAGGAGTTGACTGGGGGAGGGAGAGGGAGATGGGAGGCAGTAGCAGGGAAGAGACAGAAATCTTTAATGAATAAATAAAAAACATAAATGAAATCTTTAAATAACTCAAAGGTTATCGAAACCTAAAATGGAAGAATTATTGGACCCAAAATCTTCCCTAGTTTCTCTGTTGGTTACTCTGTGAGAAAGATGTAAAGCTGGGCTAAGTCAGGAAACAACTGTGAATGCAGGAACGTTGGAGGAACCTCTGGGTGTAACGAAGGAACATTCCCTTTGTGGAGCTGAGCTTTAAATTTCAATTTCTATTCTTAGCATTCATATGGATTTTTCTTTATTTTAAAACTGCATGGTGTTAGAGTTGTCCCTTCTCTGTAAACATAGTGCAGTATGTTGAATATTAAGATTTGTGAATTTAAAATTGGAAGAAGAGGTGGATGGTATGATGTTTTCTCGCACATGAAACCTAACTTCACAGTGAAAACAACAACATGCCCACACAGAGAGTTTACTTCTCACAGCTGGGGACAGAAATGCAGTACACAGCAGGCTGGTTTTTCCACCGTTCTTCAAATCAGCTCCCAGGAAAGTTTCATTTCAAATAACCAGCCAGAAAGAAAGGAGAAAAAATAACTTTCAACTATTTAGCTACTTTTCAGGAACATTTTCTTAGAACACTAAGGCAAGAAATTATATATTCTGCGAGCAATTATTCTGTGAGAATAATGTGATTTTATCAAATTTACTTGCAATTTTTAACTGACAAATGGGTAATGAATTTGAGTCAGTGGCAAGTAAAATCCATTATAATATCCAGGTAAATTAAAAAATTTGTTCTTGGTCACTGTCTTTAGGCTATAATTACTTTACATTAGACATCCGGTCCCGGTACTATTCCTGGCAATTGCAGTGATTAGCAGCCATGCTTCTAGTAAATTCCAGCCAGGGACAGGTAACGAAGAACACAGTGCTGTTTTCTATTTCCATCCATTTGCATGCAAAATTCGCGAAGTCGTTGTTTTTTACTGCTGAGTAGTATTCTAATGTGTATATTGAGTGAGGTAACCCAGACCCAAAAGGATGAAAATGGGATGTACTCACTCATAATTGGTTTCTAGAGATAAATAAAGGTCAGTGAGTCTATAATTTGATATACTAAAGAAACTAAATAAGAAGGTGAACCCAATGAAAAATATATAGCTATCCTCCTGGTTATGGGAAGTAGACAAGATTGCCGGGCAAAAATTGGGATCTTGGGGGTGTGGTGAAAGGGGTAAGGGGAGAAGGGGAGAGAAATGTGAGAAGGGGAGGTTGGGGGGAACTTGGGGAAACAGGATGATTGGGATAAAGGAAGGTTGGTTAGGGGAGTAGGGAAGCACACATCTTAATGAAGGGAGCCATCTTAGGGTTGGCAAGAGACTTGGACCTAGAGGGGCTCCCAGGTACCCAAGGCGATGTCCCCAGTTAGTTCCTGGGGCAGCTGCAGATAGGGAACCTGAAATGACCCTATCCTATAGCCATACTGATGAATATCTTACATATCACCATAGAACCTTCATCTAGCGATGGATGGAGATAGAGACAGAGACCCACACTGGAGCACCAGACTGAGCTCCCAATGTTCCAATGAGGAGCAGAAGGAGGGAGAATATGAGCAAAGAAGTCAGGACCACAAGGGGTGCACCCACCCACAGAGACAGTAGGGCTGATCCATTGGGAGCTCACCAAGGCCAGCTGGACTGTGACTGAAAAAGCATGGGATAAAACCAGACTCTCTGAATTTGGCGGACAATGAGGGCTGCTGAGAAGCCAAGGACAATGGCACCGGGTTTTGATCCTACTTCATGTTCTTTCTGGCTTTGTGGGAGCCTAGCCAGTTTGGATGTTCACCTTCCTAGACCAGGATTGAGGGGGGAGGATTTTGGACTTTCCACAGGGCAGGGAACCCTGAATGCTCTTCAGTCTGGAGAGGGAGGGGGAGGAGGGGGGAAGGAGGAGGGGGGAAGGGAGAAGAAGGGGAGGAGAGGGAGGAGGGGGAGGGAAATGGGAGGTGGGGAGGAGGCAGAAATTTCTTTTTTTTTCCAATTTAAAAAAAAAAAAACAGTACTGGTTTTCAATTCTGGAAAAACAGATATAAAACCAAGTAGTTTTTCATTTTCTAGGTACTGATGTTTTTAAAGGTATAAAAATTTTTTCCTACTTTGAAATCTGTTTGGAGGCCCTAGAACACAGCAGGATTACTAGGTTACCCACATTAATTTGGTTTTTAAAGTTCTAACAGAGGGGATTCTTAAATGTTCCTAGTATGAAGTCAGGTCCATAGGCATACCACCTACCCTGGTCTGATCGTTATACATTGGCTACATGGGTTAAAATTCCTTAATTCCTTACTGCTCCCAGTATGCTCAGCAACTGGGTCCTAGAGCAATAGATGTTAGGAAAAATTTTTATAGCAGGTGCCATGCTATAGAATGTAATGAATGCCAGAAAATTGAAAAGAAGGTGCCGTTCACATCATAGCTTAATCAAGATCTATGATGATTTAAATACTATGTAATAGGATTATTGAGCCCTAAGTGTTTTAGTACCCATCAGCTACTGAGTGAGAGGAGTACTGAGATGGAAACTCAGATGTTAGCAGTGAACCTAAAAATAGAGGATTTCCGGGCTTTTTTCTCTGGTCCAGCAGGAGGCTTCAAGGCTAGACTCCCCACCTGAATGATGAACAATATGGTTGAGCAGACTCAATGGTACGGCATCTTGACACAGTGAGAGTTGTAATGAGGTCTTCACCTTATTGGCCTTCAGTTGACCAAGACAAAGCTGACCTCACATGTGTTTCTGAGTTAAAGGAATTGCTCACGAACTCTGTGAACTGAAAGAGAACTGTGTTATGAAGTGGCAGAGTTTCCCAAACAGAGGATGTTACATTGAAGAGAAAGAGAGAATGCCGATGTGTGTCTGAAAGCTCTCAGCAGCAAATCATTGACAGTAAACCGCCAGTAAAATCCAGAGGCAAGCCTGTCTGCCGGAGCTGCTTTAACCTGCCACAATATGACATTCTTAGCCTAGTTTTGAGACCACCTAGAAGAATGCAGCAAAATCAGAATGGTGGGAGGTCTGAATCAATCTTACAGTTTCAAACTGAAAAACATACACTTATGATATAGGTTCAAAAGCAGAGCCAAATTGGGATTCTCCCTTAGTACTGATTAAATATAATCTATATGTGAAAGGAAATGAATAATGACAAGATGATCAATCAACCAAACAAGAAGTCAGTGAAGGGTGGCAAGATGAGGGAAGGGAAGAAAATAAGAACAGAACTGTGTATAAGGGATTAATTGTTTTGTTTGTTTTTGATGCATGGAGTTGAACTTTATATATTACATATATACACAGCAGGCAAGTAATCTATCCTTGACCTGAATTCCAAATTCTAGCTTTAGTGCCTGAGCATCTATTGTCTCCTTCTGGCCTCTGTGGGCACGACTTACAGATGGTGCACAGTGAGTTGCTTGTTGTAGATGCTGGGAAACAAACTCAGGTCCTCAGCAAGAGTCGCAAGAGCACTTAGATGCTGGGTCTTTTTAGCCACAGTTCAACTCTAAATACGAAATATTTTCTTAATGGTTTATTAAAAAATTCTCATATAGCTACATAGTCTTCGTTTTCTATAAGTAATTATCATTGCGCCCTATATTCAGATGCGATTCTTCATTTAAAATACAACAAATCATATAGAAACACTCTTCATAGGTTTGTATAATCACTTTATTAATTTATTAATATATGTATGAATTATCAGGCTAATACTTAGGATCATTGTGGTATTTTCCTCTAATAATAGAAATGCATTAGAAGCTATACCAAATGTCACTTGTTATACCATTATAAAGTGTCACAATGTGGTTTGTTTGTCTACTTCAAAATAGCTAACATATATTACAGTAATTAAAGGTATGGCATTATTATCAAATTAGTTTTATTCAGCTATCATTGTAAAATGCTTTGGGAAATTAGAATTAACATAGCAAATTTTACTGTAAAAATTCATAATTTCATCTAAATAAATTAAAACATTCCATGCAAATTTTTGAAGGGATTAAAATCTTTTGAAGATTTTAATTTTATTGTCCTATCTTAGATTTGTAAAATGTGGGTGAGATTGTCTATAATAGAAATTCACAAATTATGGAACGTTAAAAATTCAAAACTAGCCGGGCGGTGGTGGCGCATGCCTTTAATCCTAGCACTTGGGAGGCAGAGGCAGGCGGATCTCTGCGAGTTTGAGACCAGCCTGGTCTACAAGAGCTAGTTCCAGGACAAGCTCCAAAACCACAGAGAAACCCTGTCTTGAAAAACCAAAAAAAAAAAAAAAATCAAAACTATATTATTATTATTACACTTAATTTCCTAGGTGCCTATATATACCATTGGACCATGGTTTTTTGATTCTATGTTCCATTTTCTAATGAGACACACAATAATACTTTTTGTGCTTTGTGAATAACTGAATATGGAAAAACATCACTGACAGATTCAGTGCTTGGTTGAATAATAAGATATCTGAAAAATTCTCTTGGAAGGAATGATCACAGTCATGACCCAGATCGTGTGTCAGGTAGCCGTGGTACTCAGATTCCATAAAGAAGTAAAGAAAGCAGACTCCTTGGAAATTGTTGCAGTTGCTGTGTAATGCTTATGATTTCAAAATTAATGTGAATGAGTAAAGCAAGAAAATATTAATCTACTTTTAAAAGATATGCAGAGAAAGATGGGAGAAGGAGACAGAGCGATAGAGTGACAGAGAACGAAGTCTTTAGTATAACAGGATAAATAGTTACATTCTCAGTGTTTTGGAAAGTTAAATAATACAATGCTAATCTGCAGTGATCAAGTATCTCATTTAACTGACAAACCTCCTACCAGGGCCCCATCAACCACAGTCTTCAAAATACTACTTCAATTAAACATAAAATCTTGAAAATTATAAATACTTCAGTTTCTTATTGAAGTTAAGTCAGTTCCCTCGCATATTTTAAATATGTAATCTATTTCAGCAACTTCAATTGATGACAATATTTCTATTTTATGCTCTCCTACTCTAAATTCTAGCCTTCCAAAGATGCTTCATCTCCTTTTAATGCAATTTGCTTAAGAGCCTTGAACAGCCTATTCACTCCAAATGCATTTTTTAAGTGATAGATTTTTTTGGCAAGCTTTTGATTTCATCTCTAGTGATAGATATGAACATTTTGGCTAAAATTTCTATTTTAGATAACTGTACCAATAAATTCCAAGTTGCTTTTGAATCATTGAATTAGTCCCCATTTTCTGATTATTGTGGATGGCCGGTCCTGTCATCACTGCCAGTTTCTACATTTTGGCTTCCTCTTCTGAATTTCATTATTTCTACTGTGTCCATTAGAGTTTGATCTAGAGGAAAATCTTTAGAATATCCTATTTTTAAAAAAAAGTTAAATAGCATTCTATTGAGTAATTAAATTTGAATTTTAAAAATACAGATATGAGGAAGTATTATTACATTTAATTAAGTCAGTCCTTAAACTCTCACCAGAGCCTGCCATGACACATGGTTTTGAACACAAGCTAACAAGAATTTGCCTACAGTTCAGAAATCAAGGTGATAAGTTCAATGCTTTTGTCTTTCCACTCACATTCAAGCAATTGTTGAGCCATAATGTAAGTGGAAATCATGGTTTTCTTTTTGTGGCATCTGGTATTTATACAAAACGCTTGCTTCTATTGTTGAAACCAGATAGACTGTGTATAATTGAAATGTATATTGTGGAAAGACTTCCATCAGCTCTTTGAAGCCACCTCCATTTGCAACTTTTATCACAAACACTTCAATATTAGGAGCTTAAGAATCATGCAGTTTGCTGGGTTAAGGTTCACAAAGTGCTGTATTCCTGCTAAATAATTTTCATTGCTACAATGCTGGCAGCAGAGTCTCTGCTAAAAAGATGCGCTACCTGTGGGCAGTACATTCATCCACGTCTCTCTGATATCCCCTCTCTCCCATCCATTTTCTATGTTCTGTAAAGGTTTCACATGCACACAAAATACCTCCTTAAACTCCAGCCCTTCTTTCTTCATTCTTTCAGCTGAAGATCCCACTTCTTATGTGAAGGACATTTCAATAACTCTTACTACCACATTTATCTAATAAATCTGTGTTTAAACTTTGTTTTGAAATGTTTTAAAAGGATGAATTTCCCCAATACTGTTTATTATCCACGAGTTCCCGTGCTCTCTTTATTCCAGCAGCTACTTTTCTTTTCTCTTCAGTATCTTAAAATTTTCCAATCAGAGAATAATATACGTAATTCTCCTGCAGAAAAACAAGTGGTACAAATAGAATCATTTCTCAAACTTGTTTTCTTCTCTAGTCTGTTATTATTGCAGCTGTTAATATTGTGCTAGTGCAGCAGTCAGTTGTTTTGCCTGCATTTATGTCTTTTTAACATGTGTGCAGTGTCCATGGAGTCCTGAAAAGGGCAGTGAAATCCTTGGATCTGGAGATGCAGACAGCTGTGAGTCACCATGAGGGTACTGGGAACTGAACCCAGGTCTTCTTGAAGGTCAGTCTGTGCTCTCAACTGCTGAGTCGTGGCTCGAGCCCTTGACTGTAGTCTCATTACAAAAACACCTAATCCAGTTGTATGCTTGTTATCTCCAATTTTCTACCTGTGCATGTCACTTGAATTTCACTCTCATAAGACATTTCTTTCTCTTTTACACAAGAGCTAGTTGCCAAGGTTCTGTGTGATCTTTACAGTGCAATTAACGCTTAAACCTTTTGCTTTACTTTCCGCAGATAGCATTTGACAGATATTACCACCAATTCTTTCCTGCAACAATTGCAAATATGGATTAGACACCTGATATTTTCTTGAATTCAACACTTAATATCTTCCCTATTTTATCCAGTTTTATGGTCATACCCTTTCAGAGTCCTTTCATGATAAAATCATTTATTCAATTGGCTTACTAATATGGAAATGCTCCATAGTCTTTGCTGCTACATGGAGGATCACAGCCCGTGTCTTTAAGCTCATAGCTCCAGAACTGTATATGCTACCAAAGCATCTCTTTTATCCCAAGTTTTCTATTCAATTTCTGTTAAATACCCAGTCTGCATTTCAATATGTATCAATGTGTTAGCTAGGGCTATTGTTGCTAAGATGAAACACCATGACCAAAAGCAAGCTGGGGAGAAAAGGGTTTATTTATCTTCTACTTCCTCATCATAGTCATTTAAGGAACTTGGGACAGGAACTCAAGCAGGGCTGGAACCTAGAAGCAGGCTGCTTACCTGCTGTTTTCGTGAGGTGTGTTCAGCCTGCTCTATCTGTCTTTCCGTCTGTCTATCTGTCTGCTCCCATCTTTAGTGATAACTTCTCTACTTAAAATTAAATCCTAATATATCTTGTCACTTCATTGTCTGCTGATTAATCTTTCCTTTGTTCTTCTATAGCTTTTCCTTATATGGAACAAGAAACATGTCCATTTAATCCTTCATTTTCTTTTCTTATCATGTAGGATTAATACAGAAATTTCCCTCATACTAAGAATTAGCTGAGATGGGTGATATAAAAAACCCTTAATACACAGTAAGCTGACAGAAGCACAGCATACTGAAAAAGAAAAAGAATGAACTTATGTCTGTTTTACTTTTTTATTATTTTTAAAAATGTGTGTGTAACTGTCACTCTGAGATACTTTTAGGTGAATACCAACTATACATTTTCGGGAGGAGTCGGAGAATCACTTTATAGCATCTAGCACACTTTCCTCTGCACTACACAGCTTTGCGCCTAATTTTATATGCTGAATTCTTTATATCCATATCAGTTTTTTTTTACATCTTCATTCCCTTACATTGCCTCACGTACGTAGACTATTATTGTACTTGTTCATATATAATTATAAAGAACTCCTGATACCTTTAACAATTATACTCCATAAACTGGCCATAAAATTTTATATTTATGAGAATATACAAAGGAAATACAGATTTCCCCAACTTCTTTAAGTGTTCTATAAGTCACAGTATAATATGCAACGGTAAAACAATATTCACAACCCATTCGTTGTACCCATTTATAAGGACTGTAGTTCTTTTCTTTCTCTTTAGGCCAGAAGGAACATTAAAATCATATCGTGTAAGAAAATATATCCTGGTAAATTAAAACAAATTTTTAGGAAGACATATTTTTTATTTTAAATCATAGCCTCATGTTAAAATTGTCTTTCAGATTTAAATAAAAATATTGTTAACACATAAAATTCAGTGATTCATTTCATTTCAGTTTTTTCTTCTCTACATCTTTGTGATATGAGAAATTGCTTCTTTTGACTTTGAAAATCCCTGAGTGTGCCCTCTACATCTAAGCCTCCACAAATCATATCAACACTGGAAAACACCAAAGAATGGTGATGCAATTTTGGGCTTTCAAAATCAAATTTAAAGAAACTATGCCATTAACTTCAAATTCCACCAAAATGTGCTCTTTAAAATTTGGCCACTGAAAGCTTTGCACAACAGACACTGTGTGGTGAGGTAGTCTGAATTCTGCCCCAGCTTGCACAGCAGTAATTTTCTGGAAGATGATACCAGGAAGAATGCAGACAGGCTACTTCCTTGAATAACTTTCCTGAATACTGCTGTAAAAGATACTATCCTTCCTCCCTACACTTGGCCTCTTCACCACTCCTACCAGAGGAGCTATTAGCTGTTGATAGCCGCTGACAGAGTGAGAGACACTATCTTTAGGGGGATGGCCACCATCAAAATGTCCACACCAGTGTGGATAACTCCAAATCCACGTGCATATGGCCAGGATTAATTCAATTCATATATTAGAGATATGAAACTTCAAGGGAGATAGATGGGAAACGGGGAGAGCTAATGAAAGTTATAGGAAAGGAGCACTACATATTATTAAAATGTGTTCTAAGCTTCCATCAGTTAAGAGCATGAACGAATTGCTCTGGCAAGGGTATACAAGTTGAGCTCTCAACAGCCATGCAGGGCAGCTTTAAACCACTTGTCACTCCGGTTCCAGAAGATACAACGCTCTATTTGGACTTCCACAGGCTCGTGTACTCATGTTTACTGACCTACTCACGACTCACATTCATATATAAAATTAAAATAATATAAATCTAAAAATATTCACTTAATACTTATACTTGTCAAAAATAATAAAAATAAAAATACAACATCCACTTCCCATCAATTGAATTTTTTAAACAAATCAGTCTCTGACTGAGGAAACTTAAGAGTTAAAGTCAATAACTGTATAAATCTTCAAATAACTGTCAACCAGGCAGCCTTACAGCTAGACTGGAGCTGATGCCCCCTTCCCTACCACAGATTTTACTCACTGCCTACATGATGTAGAATATGCTTTCTTTTCTCCCATGCTTCTTACAAGTGTTTGTGGTAAGGTTAGGTTATTTTGTAATATTTAAAATTCTATATTAGTCTCTCCCTTCCTAATGGTTCTTTTAGTTGTGTGTTCTGAGACTCTCCAGAGGTTCCCTTCTGGGCTTTATAGTTCTGAATATAAAATGCTATACAGATCTATAATTAGGATCTGATACAGTATAGTTTCACAACTCTTAAAACGTCCCATTGAATTTATCTTTTAAAAATCTCTCTGCTCTCTGAGCCCTTAATAAGCACTCATCATTGTTCTTGGTAATATTTTCATAGTACTTCAGAATGTCATTCCATTAACACACAGTGTGTGGTAGAACCTTTCTAGACTGGTTTCTTTTCTTTTTCTTTCTTTCTTTTTTTTTTGGCAAGTCTTTTTTTTTTTTAAGAGACTGATTTCTTTTAGTTTTAAATATAGTTTTCAAGTTGGCCCATGGCTTCTTTTGTACTAATAGCTTACAGTTATCTCTCTGTACCCTTGAAGGACAAGTTCCCAAGTGCATTTTTCAGGCCACTGATAGTGCTAGAACCCCCCTTCTGCGCGCGCGCGCACACACACACACACACACACACACACACACACACTGTTTAGTCCTGCATATGTGTAACTACAATTGTCTTATTTATGAATTACTTACATGTCATAAAGTTGTTAAAAATTATAGATTGGTTATTCCTGGAATTTTTAATTTAATACTTAATATAAAATTTAATGTAAAGGCAATGCATTTACTTATACTTACCTTTTCAAAAATTGAAATTGAGGCTTCTAAGCAATAGAAAATACTTGTTTGCAAACCAGATAGGTTACCTGAAGACATTATCTTTTCTCTTTGATCCCCCAGATCACACATGGCAGTTTTATCCCCAGCTCTCGAAAGTTTTTCCTTCCATACGGTTCTCACAATCTTCCACTTTTAATCTTCCTTTTCCCACCCTTGCCTTTTTTACAGTCACTAATATTAGCCAGAACCACCTACTAACTCACAGGCTAGGGCCACAAGAAAAATCAGGTAGGCTACATGTAGACCTGATCTCTTTGAATTGTCCCATATCCAGTCCTCCATTCTCATCCAGTGTTCTGCAGCTGAATACCTTTGGCAACCTTTCCATGGAGTCTCTATCATGTCCTGCAGAGCCCACAGATCTTTATCCTTTCTAACCTTCCCACTTATTGCTTTGCCTGAGACCCCAACTGTAGCGAGAACTTCCTACTAACCACAGCGCCACTCTCCCTAGGACAATGAAGAGGCTGAAGTCAGACCCACATCTCTCCTTCTGCTCCTGAGATCCAACAGCCCCTTCCTCCCCAGTCAGTCCTATCTCCACCTCTGGGGCAGAAAACCTAATCTGGTCTCTCCATCCTCTCTGACCCCATTCTCAATAGAGCACAAGATTTCCTCTAACCATTCTTCCACCAACACATGCCGATACCTGAGCATCAAATAGCAGCAGGCATTTACTAAGTCCACACTAGCTAAGTGGAAGAGATAAACAGGTAAGCCCAGTGAGAAGCCTTACCATTCCCTCCTCCCCTTCAAATCTCATCTCCTTGTTTTATCTGGCACTGAAGCAAAAGATGAGTTGTAGCCTTTCTTTCCCCTTGCTCATGTCTCCTGTGAATCCCACATACCATTCCCTCCCTAAGCATCCTTCCCCCACTCAGTATCAGTATCTGAACAACCAACTTCAGCAGGCACTTCCTGCTAAACTACAGGCTCCACAGGCCTGAAAACAAGGTAGGCTGCCTGGAGACCTTCTCTTATCTCTCTGTTCCCTCAGATCCAATCCCCCAGCCTCATCCCCTAATCTGTAGCAGAGCACTCAAGGCAGTCTCCCCTGCTCCCATGGTCTCATCACAACTGTCTGAAAAACCAGCAAAGAAACAGAAATTAAGAAAGAAACACCATCCCAGCAAAGAGAAATTAATAAATCAGCACCTAGACTTATTATCATTGCACAGATGTCTAAATGCCAACATTAAAACATAATAGCCAAGGCAATATATCTTCACTACAGCCCAGCCTGCCTACCAGAATACTTCAACATAGATGAAACACAAGAAAAAAATCTTAAAACCAAATATGTGATGATGATCGATGACCCCAAACAAGAAAAAATTAAATATCTTAACAGAATCCGGAAAAATAAAATTTGGAGGAAATGTAAAAACATCTCTTAAAGAAATCCAAGAAAACAATGATGGAAGGAAACAAATAAAACTGTTCAAGATTTGAAATTGGGAATGCAAGAAACAAAGAAAACTCAAATAGGGAATTCTGGAAATGAAATATTTAGGAATTTGAACAGAACTACAGAGGAAAGCTTTAACAGAATTCAAGAATTGGAAGAGAGAATTCAGTCACTGAAGATATGGTTAAATGATATAAATATATCATTCAAAGAAAATATTAAATCTAAAAAATTTGAACATATACTCAGACACAAAGAAAGTGTTGACAGATACAAAAAAGTTAAATTAATTTCCTGCAGGCCATCAGACATATTAAAGCTGGATAATTAGAACAACAGAAACAACATAAAAATGACAAGGTCATGTAAAATGAACAATCCTCTATGGAATAAAATTTGTTTTTTGTAAATAATGAAAGAAATTAAAGATATTCTAGATTTTAATGAAAACGAATACACAGCTTTTAAAGGCAGACAGAGGTGGAGGATCTCTTAGTTTGAAGCTAAACTAGCCTACAGAGTGAGTTTCAGGACAGCTGGGGCTACACAAACAAACAAACAAAACCGTCCAAACAAATAAGCAAATCAAAATCTGTAGTCAAAAAATTAAAAGTCTAGAACAAATGGATGGTTTTCCCAATTGATATAACTTATTTCAACTGAATCAAGATTAGTTAAACAAATTAAATATATGTAAAACTCCTAGTGAAATAGAAGCAGTCATTTAAGTTCTCCTAACCTCCCCTACCCAAAATAGCCCACAGACAGACAGATTTAGTAAAGAATTCAACAAGACTTTTCAAAGAAGAGTTAATGTCAATATTCTATAAAATAGAAACAGAAGAGACATTGCCCCATTTTTTTATAATCACAGAGATAACTGAATATCCAAACCATATAAAGATTGAACAAAGAAAGTTGCAGACCAATTTCCCTGATAAATATTTGATGCGGGATTTCCCTCAGTATGCTATGAATATGTTTCATTGCCACTGGTTAATAAAGCTACTTTCTGCCAATGGTTTAACAGAGTAAAGCTAGGTAAGAAAACTAAACTGAATGCTGGAAGAAAGAAGGCAGAATCAGAGAGAGGTCATGTAGTTCCCGTTGGGGACAGATACACCAGAACCTTGCCATTAAGCTACAGCCTTGTGATAATACACAGATTAATATAAGTGGATAATTTGAGATGCAAGAGCTAGCAATGGGAAGTTAGAGCTATTGGTTAAACAGTATTGCAAATAATATAGTTTCTGTGTCATTATTTTGAGTCAAGAATGTTGAGAAATGAACTAGCAGCATCTGCCAACATTTGGCATGCCAGCATAGGGCAAAAATTTCTACCTAAAATTTAAGAATGCTTAAAAAAAGAGGCTTCTAGACCCACAAAAACAGGAGCCAAGCACAGCTTCTTGGTAACAGCGTTTTATCAGATAGGTTCTATTTGCAAAGGAAGTGCAGTAAAAACTGCAGCTTCTTTTAAAAAATGATGGCTTTCTAGTTTGCCAGCACAAATGGCCGACTCTTTTGGGAAATCTGGCTACAAAGCATTTAAATGGGGTTTGTGAGCAAAGTGCTACAATTTACTTAGTGGCATCGTAGACTTACTGTGTACCTGAAAATGGGGCTGTGAGCATGGCTTGCAGAGAAGGTGATTGAACCTCCATGATGAACTGACAGAGCCAAAAGGCAAAGTGGCATTAGTTCTAGCAATGCCGCTTAGCATTTTAAGAAGGGGTCCTAATAAGAAAAGGATTACAGATACACAATAAAGACAAATTCATATGAGAAAGTTTTCTAAATGGGTCACAGTGTGTTTAAAATAATCGATATAGTCATGGGAGAGAGAAGAAAAAGAGTATAGAGAGTTATAAAAAGAAGTAAATCGTTAAAAAAATAAAAGAACGTCTTTAAGAGACAGAGTATACTTGTAGAAAAAGAAATAGAGTAAGAAAAATAAGTCATGCAAAGGTGGAATATACACAGAGCGTCTGAATTATGCATATTTTGTGTTTTCTTTAAATTTTTTGAGTGTAAATGAGCTAATTACAGAGAGACATTTCATTGTATGGACTGCAAAGCTATACCAACCATATATATGTTAAAAGTTTCTTTTTTATTTATTTATTTATTTATTTATTTATTTATTAAAGATTTCTGTCTCTTCCCTACCGCTGCCTCCCCTTCCCTCCCCCCTCCCCCCAGTCAAATCCCCCTTCCTAGTCCACCAAAAGAGCAATCATGGTTCCCTGCCCTGTGGGAAGTCCAAGGACCACCCACCTCTATCCAGGTCTAGTAAGGTGAGCATCCAAACTGCCTAGGCTCCCACAAAGCCAATAGGTGCAGTAGGATCAAAAACCCATTGCCATTGTTCTTGAGGTCTCAGTAGTCCTCATTGTCCGCTATGTTCAGCGAGGCCGGTTTTAACCCAGGCTTTTTCAGACCCAGGCCAACTGGCCTTGGTGAGTTCCCGACAGAACATCCCCACTGTCTCAGTGTGTGGGTGAACCCCTTGCGGTCCTGAGCTCCCTGCTTGTGCTCTCTCTCCTTCCGCTATTTGGTTTCTAGCCATAAATAAAGGTCATTGAGCCTATAATTCGGGTTCTTAGAGAAGCCAAATAAGAAGGAGAACCCAAAGAAAAACATATAGGCATCCTCCTGAATATCAACCTTCATCAGGCGATGAAAGGAGACAGAGACAAAGACCCACATTGTTAAAAGTTTCTTGACTTCAAAATTTGGGTCTAAGGATTTGTTGCTTTGGAAAAGAGGTTTTTCTTTTGTTTCCAGAAAGGGTGAGAACCTGTGTACTCTTTCTAGACTAATGTTGTTTGATGGACCTAGACTCCTGAAAAGTCACTGTAAACTCCCCCCAAAATTATTTTGCCCAACAAAAGGAAGGAAGCAGTTTGGAAGGAACTATGCCAAAATTCCCTAAATGATTGTTTTTACATGTTTGTTTACATTTAAAGGGGGATATATTATAGAGATGTACACTTTGCATTGGTATGGATCTTTGTTTTTTTGATACAAATTTAAGGTCAATTTTGTTATATGTATATTTCTGCTTTTGATTAAGGTGTCTGTGCATCTCATTTTAAAATGTAATGCATAATTCAGAAATATAGGTTAATTAATAATCATCTATAATAGACAAGCTTCTAGTCATATTAATTAGGTTTTCTAGATATACAGAGATACATTTCAGTTAGATATTATTCAAACCTTTCAAAGACTTATGGAATATTACATTTAAAATGTTTAAGAATTTAGGACTTTTCATGACACTGTGACACGTCTGCTCCTGTCAGCACCAATTACTTCAAGAGGAGGATGGACATCAAAGATTCTCCTTAGAGAGTTTGCTAGCCATTTGGACAAGAAACTGTTCTTGCCAGGACTGCTTGATGGTATGCTGTATAAACTGGAATGCAGGACCCACATGAAAATAACTGTTGTAGTTGCCCAATTTTAGCTAGAGGAATATTACAACTGAAGGATATCAAGGGAATACAAATGGGAAAAAGGTGTCAAAGTACTACTATTTACAACTGATATGATAGTATATATAAGTAGCCTTAAATTTCTACCAGGGAACTTATACAGCTGATAAACACTATCAGCAAAATTAACTAAAATTTCAGTATCTCTCCTATATACAAATTGCAATCAGATTGAGAAAGAAATCAGAAAACAACAGTGTTTAAAATGGCCTCAAAACATATAAAATATCTTGGTGTTACTCAAACCAATTAAGTGAAAGACATGTTTGATAGAAACTTCAAGTCCTTGAAGAAGATATGAGAAAATGGATAGATCTTTCATACACAATGTTTGATACCATTAACACAATAAAAATGGCAATCCTACCAAAAGCAATCTACTGATTCAGTGCAATCCCCATCAAAATTACAACACAATTCTTAGTTACTGAAAAACAATTACCAACTTCATATTGATAAAAACAGAATAGCTAAAGCAATCTTTAATAATTAAAGAACTGCTGGTAATCTCACCATTCCTAAATTCAAGTTGAATTACAGAGCCATGACAGTCTTAAAAGCTGCATATTATTGGCATATAAACAGACACATTAGTCAGTGGAATCGAACTGAAGTCCCAGACATAAATCGACACACTGATTTTTTTTATAAAGAAGCCAGAAATGCAAAGTGAAAAGAAATCTTCGTCAGCAAATGGTGTTCAACATGCTCGATGTTTGCATGAAGAAGAATGGAAATATATCCTTACTTATCACCCCCCACAAAACTTAATTTGAAGATAATCAAATACCATAACAAAAACCAGATACACCAATGGAAGAGAAACTGGGGCATACTCTTGTCTGCATTGGCATAGGAGAAGTCTTTATGAACGGCACCCCTGAAGTGCCAGCATTAAGATCAACAATTTAAAAGTGAGACCTCAAGAAACTGAGAAACATCTGTAAGGCAAAGGACATCTTCAATTAGAGAAAGTAGCAGCCTGCAGAAAGAGAAAAGGTTTTTACTAACTCTGCTTATGATAGAGGACTAAAATCTAAAATATTGAAAGAAAACAATAAATTAGATATCAAAAATTCAAATAATCCAGTTTAAAATGGGTTATAGATCTAAACAAAAAAATCTCAATAGAGGAATTGAAAGCAATGAAGAAACACTTAAAGAAATGTTCAACAACCTTAGTCATCAAGGAATGCAAATCAAAACTACTTTGAGATTCCATCTTATACCTGTCAGAATTACTAAGATCAATAACACAAGTGGCAGCTCACACTGGAGAGGATATGGATCAAGGGCAACACTCTTCCAATGCTGGTGGGAGTTTAACTTGCATAGACACTATGGAAATCAATATGGCAGTTTCTCATAAAGTTGGGAATCGTTCTACCTCAAGACTCAGCTATATAATTTATGAGCATATGTCCAAAGGACAGTCCATTTTACTAAAAAGACATTTGCTCGACTCTGATCATGTTGGCTTTTTTTATAATAGCCAGAAACTGGAAATAATAATAATGTCTCTTAACCAAAGAAAGGATAAAGAAAATGTAGTACATTTGCACAATGAGGCAATATTTGAGTGTTAAAAAATAACATCATGTAGACCAGGATTGAGGGGGGAGGACTTTGAACTTTCCACAGGGCAGGGAACCCTGACTGCTCTTCAGGCTGGAGAGGGAGGGGGAGGAGTGGGGGGAGGGGAGGAGGAGAGGGAGGAGTGGGAGGGAAATGGGAGGCGGGGAGGTGGCAGAAATTTCTTTTTTTTTCCAATAAAAAAAAATAACATCATGAAATCTGGAGTCAAATGAATGGAAATAGAAGAAAAAATCTCTTTAGTGAGGTAAACCAAACCCACAAAGACAAATATGTTATCCATTCACTTCTAAGTGGACATTCACCATTAAGTAAATGATAACCAAGCTATAATCCTTAGATTGAGAAAAGTTGGGTAAAGAGGGTAGATCTGGGATGACACATGGATCCCTGGGAGAAAGAAGTGGAATAGATTTTATAGTTGCACTGGAGATGGGTGAGGACACGAACAGGTAAGGGGGTGGTGTGTGGCATGGGGAAGCTGAGGTAGAGTGAGAGTTCAGGGATAAGTGGCTGGAATTAGGAGGCTTTTGGTGTATGTAAATACCGTGAAGTGGAAACTTTCTGGAATCTCTGATGGTAATCATAATGAGGACTTCAAGTAATGGGAGATATATAGTCTCAACAAGGTCATCTCTTGTCACCAAGGTTAAGCTTCCAGTGGGGGAACTGCATTGCATTATACTACTGAGTTTCAAGACAAGGTGACCCCATGGAAATCTCCAGACAAACAAGGCTGTTACTAAGACAAAGGGTTCCTCTCTGCAAACTGACCCAACTCACTGAACATGGAGTAGTCAAGCTGGTATCTACATGGAGCCTTCACCACTGCATTCCAAACTCCATGGTGAGGAAAGATACTGTGTAGAAAACTGAAATAGAAAGATGGACACCAATGAGGATTTCAACCTTTAACCTTTATTTTGTCCTGCCTGTAAAATACGCTAGGGGAATGGTTGCATAATTTTAGGAGTAGCCAGTGAAGGAACCCATACCTGAAACTGCTTGTTTAACCAAGAACCTAGACTAGATAGCCCAGAGATCAAGGGTAAAACCAAATACTACTAGTCTACAAAAAGGTAACAAAAGAGTGACTCCTAATGATTTCCTCCTATACTCAGAGCCCAGTGCTTTATCTAGTCATTGAAGAGGCTTCCTCCACTAGCAGATGGGAACAGATGCAAAGATCCACAGACAGAATTTATGCAGAGAGATCTAAATCTGAGGTCTCCATAAAATCTCTCCCCTCACAGTTCAGGAAATCCAACAGAAGAAGAAGCAAAAAGATTTTAAGAGCAAGAGGGGGTGGGGGACAGCAGGAGAACAAGACTATTTGAATATACTAAGCTAGGCACTTATCAGCTCACAGCAATTGAAACAGCAAGCACAGGGACAACACGGTCTGCACCAGGTCCTCTGCATATATTTAATAACTATTAACTAAATATTTTTATGAGACTCTTCACTCTCAGAATAAGTATGTCTATTTGGGGGGCTCTTTTTCTTCTATTGGGTTGTATAATCTAACTTTGATATGATAACTTATGTTGCATCTTATTATATTTCAATTTTTCATGTTGGTCAAAAAAACAAAAGAAGTAGAAACTGAGGAACTTATAAACTTAAATATTATAGCAATAAACTAACTTTATGCTGATACAAATAGTTGGCTTGGTAGGAATATTCAAAGTAAAACATCAGATAAAATTTGGTACTCCTGTTAAGATTCTATAAAGAAATACACTGAACAACTGCTCCATAGTTTGACTTTATCCTGTCAAAGACATACAAGTGGTTTCAACTTTGTGTAGTTATTATCAAAACTGTTACAAACATTTCTGTCATGTGTTTATTGATATTTAGGTTTCAAAGCTGTTCACAAAAAGTTTCTAAGGAATGTTGAACTCTTTTCTAAGGTGGCTAAATCATCATACATTCGATAAGCAATAAATAAGCTCTCCTCTGCTGTGTGGTAATCCTTATTCTTTAACTAAGAAATACAGATTTATAGTGAAAGCTAACTATTTCACAAAATAACATTTGCAAGAATTGTTGAAAATGAATGCTTCATTCCATTGTATACAGATAGATGTTGGTATAACATATTTGAAATACTTCCTTCATTCCCAGAAATTTAGTGGTCAGCTCAGAATTCCCATCTTGCACTGTGAAGAACATACGTATTTTCGTCAACTGGACAGGTTGTACTGGATTGTAACATTGTGTGTACTGTAAGTTCAAACATACATATTAAAATTGACTAACATTTAATGTTACCTGTCTCCAAGAAAATGTTACTTTTCTGATTTTCTGTATTCTCGAAGATTTTGTACTTAAACTCAGCTTCTCAAATAAATATTGCACTTTACCCTGGGACTTGAAATACCAGCTTTCTTGTCTTATATGATTTCTTTGCTAAGTATAAAACTTTAGTGATAAAATTTATGATAACCAAAATCCCAGGCAATAGAAATCTCTTTAACTCCAGCTTTACTGTCTGTTATATTCCCTACTGCAACCATCATAAGGGATCACTTACAGATTTTTTTATTGAAAGTATAATGTGTAATCATGGGAATTGAATCTTTTTATACTTTCTGTGCAGTACTTTTTGAAACTTCATAATGACCGAATAATTCTCAAAACACCACTAAGAGGTGAATAACTGGGGTTACATTATAATGGCCTATATGATTCATTTTTATAAAACCACAAATGGATTTTTGTTTTCAGCTTTGATAGTCTTTGTGGCTAACTCAGACTGGGGATCTATGAATCCTGTTCACATATGGGATCTCTCTGAAATATCTTTTCTAGGGCACAGCACAGCCACATTGAAATCAATGTTTATAAGTTTGGGTAGTATTGCTGTTTTAAAGGAATGTAGTCTCTGATACTCAATAAAACTTAAAATTTTTATAATAGTACAAACCAATACCAACATCAGTCACAGACTAAAATATTGCTTTGAGCTTCATCACTCAGTGAAATATATGTTTAAAAATGTACACAAGTTATCTGCAAAATCAGAACACTGAATGTAAAACAATGAGAAACAACCATTGATAGTGACAAATTTAGTTTTGTAAAACATTCCTCTTTGCTATTAGCTGTCCATCATGACAATGATTTACTTCTCAAAAGTATGTGCTTACCTGTCTTATAACAACAATTATCTTTTTTATGTTCTTAGAACTTAAAATTTGCTAAAAACAATATGAATAGAATCAGTCTCTTGCTGTTCATTGATTTAAGTACTTCCTTACCTAAATTGCATATGATACTACTATACATATAATTATGTATACAAGTTCTCCATATCTTTGTATCAATAATTAAGTATATAAATGCACAGCATTTGGCCTATTTGTACATTTTTTTGTGTTTTTGGCAATGACAAATAAATAATTATGAATGCTTCTGATAAATGTTTTAAAATTTTTATATTAATTTAGTGATACCTATAGTGTGGTTGCTGGCTCTTATGGTAATTGTATATTTACTTTTGAAGAGCACAGGATAGTTTGTCTTTATGACTATTTAATTTTCTATATATAACAATATGAGCCTTCTCACTATTCAGAAGTTTCACGATGTCTTGGCATTCCTTTACCTGTATGCTTTTCTTTGCATGGTGAATAACACTAGGTCATTGTGAATTTGATTTACACTTCCATAGTGGTGATGTTAATTATGTTTTTCTATTTTTATGTGAGATATCAATCATTTCCTTAAATTTACTGGGATGCCTTATTAAATTTGAGATGGGAAAGTTTGTTTTATTCAAATTATCACTTATCAGTTATGATTTTAAAAATACATTTTCCATTTTGTGTCTTGTCTATTTTCTTATGAGCATAGAAATTGCATTTTTAAAATTTTGATGACATCATTTATAAGCTACACTTTCAGTGATAAACATAAGATAGTTCAAAACAGATAATTCTTTATATTTCTTGTAACGTGTAGCTTAAATTTTGACAGTATGATCATATTTGAACAAACTTTTCAGCAGGGTGCAAGGATAGATTGTCGTTTATTTGTTTGTTAGTTTATGTGTGTTAGTATTACTGGGAAAGACCATTTGGTGTGTGTGATCTGTTTCCATCAATAGGGAAGCACTAGAGAGATCAAGGGACATCTGTAGCTCACTAGTTTCATTATCTCGACTGTTAGGACAGACTCATTAGCTATGAAAATTGACAATCGTTGAGGGAGCTGTGCTTGCTTTCTTCTCTGTTTTTGTAATGTGTGATTCATCCAGATATATCGTGCTTCATTCCTCCCTGATTAGAGGATACTACATGCTATGAGTAAGACTGTGTAGTCTTACCTTAGGTAAGATAATCAGCAAATGGTAGTTTGATGAACTGATGTCAAGGTAACAATTTTCCACAAATCAATGAACAAACCAGAAAAATTCTTCCCCTTAAAAATTTAAAATGTAAGGAGGGGGTCAATAAATCATAAACACATCAATGAACATATTAGATATTTCATAAAAGAAGATAATCTCTATAGACAGAAGAAATACTAGAGCCTGATGTGGCTTGACGATTTGAATTAGTTAATTAGAAAACCATCAAACACAAAATAAATATCAAGGTTGTAAATACTTCTAAACTTTCTGTTCTATTATGGTACTATGTAAAAAAAGAATTACTCTGTATTACTCCAATGAAACAATTTCATATCTCCCACAATGAAAATCAATTCTAAATAATGAAATAGGAATAATTGCCTCATTATTTACCTTAATTGAGCCCCACATAATGATTATAGCTATGAATTCACAGATGGAATGATGACAGATTGAATGGTATGTTATGTTTCATTAGTATGTGCCAATTCAATTTCTAAGGAACATTGAGATCATTCAATTCTTCAAAATAATTTATTTTCTATTTCAAAAACACTACAATTCTAAATCAAAGAATAATAGTGAAGACATGGTAACAAAGAAGGGATTTAAAAATCATTAAATCCATATAGTAAACATGTCATCTCTTATACCTAATCTAGGAGAAAAAAAAATCTATCTATAGACATGCTTAAATTATGTTTAATATTAAAGTAAAACGAATTCTATCTAATGCCTGTTTACTACTATATGAAGTAATAAAAAGGCAAAAGATGACAGTTTCCATATCTTCAAAGACAATTTCATAAAAATAGCTTCATTTTTAATGTATTTTATAGAATAACCAACTATATGAAACATCTTTGGAATAGATGTGGGAGGTTGAGATAATGTTTCACAACTGAAACATATTTTACATATAAATGAAGAGCATTTGCTCGCATCTAATTTGACAGTAAGAAATTTTTCTGCTACTTTAAATCAACAGTAATTTTGCTCATAAAGTCATATAAATATTAGAATGTATCTGGAAAGATATTAAGCAAAGGAGCTTTATGTAGTTAGAGTATTTTTGTGTAGAGCATTGCTTCAATTTAGTGAACATCTGATAGATTAAGATGATAGTGATTCCACTTTACTTATCCCAAAATCATTTTTTAAAATCCATATCAATGTGCTAGCTTGTGAAGTATATGCTACAGATTGAAACACCAAGCATCAGACAATAATAATACTGTAAATGTAAAATAAAATTGAAAATTAATATAAATATAGTTAACTTAAATGAAATCAAAGTATTTTGTAATATGGAACCTTTCATCCAATAAAGCTTAGATTTTTCCTTTTCCAGTGGCTTGCCTTAATTGCTTCCCATGTTTGCTATTCAAAAATACTTCTATCTATGCATGAGTATTCTGCTATAGTTCTCTTGTCAAACAGGAGTAAATACAGTAGTCACAATGTTTCTGAAAATAATTTAACAGTAGCACATCACTAAGTAAAATGCACTTAATTACATTTATCAATCTCCTTAAAATGTTTTATTTTAACACAGTAGTTTATTGTATAAATATACAGCAAAGTTATACTAAGTATGTAATATAGTGAAACTAAGTTGGTTACTGTCTCTAAAGAAAACTCAAGAGCAAAAGTCTTGGCAATGAAACCATGTTTCAAATTACAATAGGAGAGAAAAATTAGACTCAGATATATTACTTCAATATTAACCATGAAATATTTGAACATTTCAGAATTTTAAGAAGATGTAAAAGAAGGTATTAAAAATGTTGGATTAATTGATGACCATAATTCAGTATTATCTGCCATTGTGTGAATCCTTACAGACCCAGCTTGGTTCTCTGCCAGGGCCTTCTCTTGGAGGTGTACCTGATTTTATTTTCAGTTTTCATCAGAATCCATTGAGGAACAGGTGGGTTTTGATTTTGTTTCTTGACCAGGAATATGTGATGCTGAAAGTTTTTGAGAAGACACAGTGAAAATCAAGTTAGGGGGTTGCTAGCTCTTAATAATGTTCCTGTACTATCATTGTTTATTGAGGATCATCATCCCAATATCAAAGTTCAGTTTTTTTCTCTCTCCAAATGTTGTGTAAATGCAAATGATGTAGGGGCATCAACATATCCTAATAAGATTATATTTATAATCTTATATATTATGCATTCAGTACATTGCAGATGTTTAGGATAAAGTCATTAAGAATTAATTAAACATCATTGGTGAAGAAAACATTGGCAAAAAAAAAGGATTTGTCAAAGATGATGAGTTTGCAAATGACGTCAACATAGCTCTGGTGAGAATGGCCTATTTGGACTCAGGGAGCTTCTAAGAATTAATTTCAGTGGAATTGACTAATGAGAAATTTTATTGCAGTTGTAATAGAAGGAATGGTTGAAGAGGAGGTGAAATAAAATGGAACTAAAATATATGAAAAAATTCCCAAAGAGGATTTGCAATGAAGGGTTTATTAAAAGCATTTTCAGACACATTCTGGTTTCTTAAAATATGCTAAAGCATGATCAAGGAAAATTCTTTATTAGCCAAGAAGAATGTTCATACTGCATTATTTTGGAAAGCATATCTATAACAATAATTCAAATAGAAACCTACTAACTAATCTCTGTTCTCACATTTATGAAGAGATTCCCATTTCAGAAATTTCCTCAAGCAGATTCCTCAGGAGGAACAGAACATGATAGCCCCATTGCCTGTTATTGCCTCTACAATATCACAGTAGAGAAGATAAAGGCTAAGAAGACTGATACTGCAAAGCTGGGCTAATGGTTTTGTCTCTTAATTTTATTCAAACATTAAAAAATATAAAAATCAATATTAAGAAAGAAAAATCTTATAATGTCAAGATATAGGAAAATGTTTTTGTATAGCTGATAATATACTCCTGTTCAAGCTAAGTAGAATTACAGTGATTTACTGAAATTCTAAAATTTATAAATGAGAATGCTACAGTAAACTGAGGCTACTTTAATACTGCGTAAAATAGTGTAAACAGCACAGTATAAATATGCAGTGTTTATAAGCCAACATTAATGCACAATAATGGACACAACCCTTAAATTTTCATGCTACTTACTGACCTGGAAAAGAAAGGATCATTCATAGTAAATTGTAGTGGGAGGCCACTTGTTCGTTTTCAGCTGGCAAGACCCAAATTAAACACACAGAAACTATATTAATTGCAATACTGTTTGGCCAATAGCTTAAGCATATTTCTAGCTAGCTCTAACATCTTAAATTAACTCATTTCTATTAATTTCTGTATTGCCACAAGGTTGTGGCCTACCAGCAAGATTCCATCAGTGTCCATGATCTATCTCCGGTAGTGGCTTCAGGGTTTCTCATTGACTCTGCCTCTTTCCTCTTCTATTTGCTTAGAATTCCTGCCCTGCTCTATTCTGCTAAGCCAATGGCCAAAATAGCTTTATTTGTTAAGCAATAAAAGCAACACACAGAGAAAGATTTCCCACACCATTACCCCATTTCTATCTAAATGGAAAGAAAGGATTTAACTTTAACAAAGTAAAATTACAAAGAACAAAACAGGTATCAATCAAGAATTAGAGTTACAGTATTTACGTGTACTTTATCTTTTATCATAACTTTTATCATAACTATCTATTCTTTAACTCCATCAAAGATTCCAGCAGGGTATGATATTACCTAAGTATATAGGAAGTGCATTGTAAGCAACTTTTAAAACTCTAAAACTGACATAGACATCTTGCTGACTGGACAATTACTCAAAGCTCTTCTTATCACTGGGGCATTCAATCTTTAGCGTACAGGCCCATAGTATCTGGCAGAATTTTTTTGTGAAGCAGAAAATTTAAAAACAGTCCACCTATATTGGCGGTTTGTCAGGCACTTTCTTTTGTGTCCTGCAGAATATCTACCGTACTCTTTCATGAAGCAGAAATCCTGAAGAACTGTTTCACCTTGTTTAGGCAACTTCAGCAGTCATTTGTGTGTGGGTCCTGCATGTCTAGTTCATATGATATAACATCAAGCACTCCAGGAAAGGGCAGTTTCTTTTCAAATGGCTAGCAAACTCCTTAAGGAACCTCTTTATTGCCCATAATCCTCTTGAAATTGATTGGTACTACCAGAAGCAGACATGCCTCATTGTCATGAAAAGTCCTAAGTTCTTAAAACATTTTATATGTCATAATTTGAAATGTTTAAAGATTATCTAACTGAAATTTATCTCTATATTTCTAGAAAACCTAACATGACTACAAGCTTAAGCATTGCAGATGACTATACATTAGCCTGTATTTTTCAATTATATATTACATTTTTAAATGAACTTCATAAACACAACACCTTAATCAAAAGCAGATATATACATATAACAAAACTGACCTTAAATTTATATCAGTAGACCAAGATCCATATCAACTCAAAGTATTCATCTCTATAGCATATCCCAATTTAAATATAAATACATATTTATGAACAGTATTTGGGAATTTGGGCATAGTTCTTTCCAAACTGCTTCCTGCTTTTTGTTAAATGAAGTATTTTGGGGGTTTTCATGGAGACCTTTCAGCTTGTCTAAGTCCATCAAACCACATTAGTCTGGAGGAAATTTATAGGTTCTCATCTTCTATGGAAACAAAAAACAGAACCCCTTTCCCAAAGCAACATATCCTTAGACCCAAATTTTGAAATTTAAGATACCTTTATAATATATATGTTTGTTTACCTTAGCGGTGCATACAATCAAATATCTCTTGATACTTAGATCATTCACAGTCAAAAATTCAAAGATAACACAATAATATACATAATTAAGACTGTGTATTTTCCATCTTTATGTGGCTTATTTTTTTTAAATATTTATTTATTTATTATGTATACAATATTGTGTCTGTATATGCCTGCAGGCCAGAAGAGGCCACCAGACCTCATTACAGATGGTTGTGAGCCACCATGTGGTTGCTGGGAATTGAACTCAGGACCTTTGGAAGAACAGGCAATGCTCTTAACCACTGAGCCATCTCTCCAGCCCCTATGTGGCTTATTTTTATTTACTCCTTTAATCTATGATTGTCTGTAATCTGTCTCTTTAAAAACTTTATATTTTAAAAGAACATTACTTCCTTTTAAACTGTCTATATTCTTTTTCTTCTCTCTCCCAATACTGCGTACATTTATCCAACATTGTGACCCATTGAGAAGACTTAATTGCATATCTGGAATAACTTTTTGGCCAGAACACTTTTAAAATGGTAAGCAGTTTGGTCACAGTGGTCCCGGATGTTGGCTCCACCTCTCTCAAGCTTTTAATACAGTGGAGGTAGTTTACTGCCAGCTCTGAGACTTCTGGGTAGGAGCTGTCCTCACCATCTCAACTGGGTAGCACCGTGCAGCATATAAATCCTTTTTATCTGAGTAAAAACTAAATCTGACATGCCTGGAAATATCTCTGTGAATGGCAATGGGAATCTGCCACGCTCTCCTGCCTGTGAACTCCTAGTGAACCTAGCAGACCTTATCTCCCAGCTGTGGTGGTTGGGGCCTGAGCGGCAGGCATGGTCTCAGTTACTAACCCCAAGTGGGCATACAAGCACCTGGACCCACAAACACCATTCAAGTGTTCTGTAGCAGAACCTTCCGAAATAGAGCCATTTGTGCTGGGGAACCAGGAAGCCATCAACTGCATGACTTTTGGCTGCTAATGCTGAACTCTCTTAAAGGACCCACAGGTCCTTTGCAACCAGAAAACAGCCAGCAAACAGAGCCCATCTGAAAAAAAATCGTAGCATAGAGCTAAGCAAGAATTCTAGACACAAAATGAACAAATGACCTCCGTTTTACGTAGATGTAATTGACAACCTTGGACCCAAATTGTTGGGAAAGAATAGTTGTTCAATTTTGGCTTCCCAGACCCAAAATAAACACACAAAAACTCTATTAATTGCCATACTTTTTGACGAATAGCTTAAGTGTATTTCTAGCTAGTCTTGCATCTTAAATTAACCCATTTCTGTTAATTTGTGTATGGTCACTTGGTAGTAACCTACCGGTAAGTTTCCACCTGATGTCTGTCTCCTTCAGTGTCTACATGGCTTCTCCCTGACTCCACCTTCTTTCCTCTACCTCCTTGGAATTACTGCCATGCTCTATTTTGTTAAGCCACTGGCCAAAGCACCTTAATAAATGAATACATTAACCAATAAAAGCAACACATGTACAAAAGGACTTTCCACACCATGAATCACTTTCCCCATTTCCCACCTTTACTCCACAGTTTAGTGTAACTCCTCTAAAATCAAGCTAACACTGCCTATGGTATTTTGATATGGTAGA
Organism: Microtus obscurus; assembly: GCA_963919715.1. Lineage (NCBI taxonomy): Eukaryota > Metazoa > Chordata > Mammalia > Rodentia > Cricetidae > Microtus > Microtus obscurus. Next base: position 40,680,321 of record CAWTZC010000297.1, on the reverse strand, counting down.
GCAATGTGTCTATACTGCTATGTAGCCTAGGGCATCATATATCCTGGATGTGTAGTAAGCTATTTCTGTCGAATTTGTCTCAGTTCTACATAGTGATAAAAATCACCTAATGTTATAGTTTTTTTAATACAAGCTTGTAGATTAAAGTATGAATATGCACGTTTCAGACAAGCCTTGTGAAAATACAGAAGAGTCCTTTTATGTATAGATTGTACTCAGAATACCTTTATCTTATTGTTTAACTCACATTTTTCTCAAATATCTCAACAAATTAAGTTCTCATTTTGGGGAGTCGTGTCATATTAACAGTATCATAAAATAGTTCTTTAAAAAAATAAGCCATTGTATAGCACTAATGCTAGTTAACTGAAATATAATGTAACTTTTAATTTAATATCTGTTTCAATTATTCTTATTTTAAGTATTACCTCAATGAAAGTATCCTATAGCTAAAAGAAAACCATCTCACATCACAAAATAATTAGACATTCAAAATTACAAAGTTGAGTTGGACAAACAGGGAGTGATTTATGTACTGTTTTATTAGTTATGTATTATATATTAACTATATATTAACTAGACTTTATTAACTCCAAGTATTTTCTATTACAAATATGACCTATATTTCAACAACTAATGCCAACTAAATCTATTTATTATCTTGAGACAGAGTATTATAAACAGTTGTACATGACCTCCAGATTCACATATCACATACTAGCTGAGTCAGCAGAGCAAGTTCCATTTGTAGTAATCAACCATCAAATATTTGTCCTGTGCTTTCAGAGTATATACAAAGTTAAATTAGAAAATTCAGTTGTTACTAAAATTTTATCACCATATATGCAAAATATGTATATATACAATTAAAGTATATACATACACACACATATATGCATATAAACTTTCCCACCATAACTATAGCATCAAAGTTTTGAAGTCAGTCTTGAAAACATCTATGATTTCATCTGAGTCACTAAGTTCTATGAAACTCCTAGATAACTAAAATGTATACTATACACTTACACTCATATATTTTTCTAGGTATTCTTAATGTCAAATAAAAATTAAAATACTGGCCATATACAATGCAGAAGAATCTAAAAATATAAAGAAGTCATTGTACTTTGTACTGATATGTGCTTTTTTCAATTCATAATCATTGATGTATAGTTAACAGTGGGGCATAGCCATATATAAAGATTTTTAACAAAAATATAAAGTTATTACACAAAGATTGAAGACCACTGTTAGTTCTTTTATATTTCATTAGTAATTAGAAGTTTGCAGTAAGTGGAAAATTTAAACTGGTAGTTAATGGTTTTGGCTAACACAGATTAGGATTCTCACATGTGAACATCTTAAAGGCAGAGAAAAATTGTAAGATATTTAACTTATTTCAAAATATAAAAATTATTCTTATTAAACTAACCTGTATATTCATATATTTAATAAAATTATTAACATAGATTTCCTACTTTGCTATGTATATGTATTTTTCATGAAAAAATGTATTGTTCTTTAAATAATATTATTCGTTCAAAATATTATTTTTATAGTTTACATATTACACAGAAATATTCCTTCCCATTTCCCCAGAGAATGAATCTAATTTTTCTATAAAGTATTACTTTTCAGTATGCTAATTAGAGTAGTAATGGAGGAAACTATGCCCCTTTCTGGCTTCTCAGATTGTCCTTTGTGGTTGTTTGTTAGTTACTATAATCTTGAGTTGTTACTCTTCAGTAGATGTGTTTTCTCCACAAAAACTCTAGAACAGGAAACTACAAGACATGAGCGGGTTCGTGCAACACACGCAACTCAGCTGAAACATGCCATGCTTACAAATCCTGTGGTTTGAAGAGTTTCTGAGCCCTACGTTGTCTAAGCTAGAGCTGCTTTCCTCAAGGTGACCTTAGTTAATGATAGCTTTGTTTAAGTCAGGGATACAGAACTAAGTAGGACGTGAGTCCTGTGGAGAAAGGAAACTCAAAGAGAATGAAAGAGCACACCCAGGGTCTGCACCAGATCCTCTGCGTACATAATATGGCTTCCAGTTTAGTGTTTCTATGAGATCCCTGAGTGTGCGAACAAGTTGATTTCTGATTCCTGTGCCTTCTCTAGAACTCTTTTTCTTATGTTGGTTTGTCTTACTCAACTTCAATGTGATAGTTGTTGTTTTATCTTATTAAATTTTATTTTGTTATATTTTCAAAATGTGAATGAATAGATGGATGGATGAAAATATAGCTACTAGAACAAAAGTTAACAACATATTTGCTGTGAGAAGAGAAATCATTTTTCTCCAATAGAGTGACACTGAGTATATCGAGCCTCAGAAATGTGAGTACCTGGCCAAGATACACCTGGATTTTCATTTTTATTTTTTTTGTTTGTTTGTTTTGTGTGTGTGTGCGTGTGTGAGTACTTGTGTGTGTGTGTGTTTGTGTGTGTGTGTTTGTGTGCTTTTATTTGGTTATACTTTGGTGGCATTTTTAAAATTTTGAATGTAGCTTAATTTTGGTTTATTTGTTTGTGGGGCTTTTGTTGTATTGGGGTTTTTGCTTCTTTTCTTTTGAGAAAGAACTTAAAGTTGGGTTGCTGATAGGGAGGGGGAGAGGATCTGGAGGGACTTGGGGAAGGGGAATAATTTAATCAAAATATATTGGAATTTGGAAATTATTTTAAATAATGAAAAATAAGGTAATAAAAAATTTTAAAAAGGAGAAATATTTGATCCTGAATGTTTGTACTACATGGGGCAGGATAAAAGATTCTTTCTAAGTGGCAAGATAATTTGGGGTGTGGAAGCAAAGCTCCTGCCTCCCTCGGGGCTCCCCTCAGGAAGGTCCTGTACAATTCCTAATCCCACCAGAACAGGCTAGGACCCTGAGCACATGAGAACTTTCCCTGGGACGCTGAGCTCTCTCCTCAGGCTCCCTGTCACTCTTGCCTTGCTGACTGGTACTATAGCATGTTCCTCAGTGTGGGTGCAAAGCAAAGCCAAAGTGCCCATAAGCAAAGGGGGGTGGCTATGGTTTGAATGTGGACTGCCTCCACAGTTTCATGAGTTTGAACACTTAGTCCCCAATTGTTGGAACTGTTGTAGAAGTTTTAGAACCTTTAGGAGGAGGAGAAAGCGCCTATGCAGAGGAAGCAGATTTCTGGGGCCAGGCCTTGAGATTTAGAGGCATGCCCTACTTCCTGTCTGCTTTGTACTTCCTGTCTGCAGGTGCTGCTTGGTCAGCAGGATTACTTGCCCCAGCAAGGTAAACTGCAGTCCCTGGAGGCAGTATAACTGCTCTCCCCACCTCATTTGAAATGCTTCACATCAAGGTTTTCGTGACAGCAATGAAAAGAGAAACCCATGTAGAGGTGTGGAGAAGTCCTCGAAACAGTACACCACCCTTTGCCAATGGTTCAGACTGTTAACCACAAGCACAGACTGCTGATAAGTACTGCAATTCCCCAATGAAAGGCACCAGGGTCTTTTGGGAGGGCGCTGGCTCTTGCACACAGCAGCATGGCCCGGTGCTGATGATGTCTGTTTTGTCTATTTTTCTGGTTGCTGTCCCAGGACTAGAACTCTAAGACTATTCCCTCTCGCTGGATTATTTGCAGGCCTGCAATACTGCTCTGGATGACGATCAAGGAATGGATTACTCCATCACAAGAAAGGAGCAGTTTTAGTTTCTAAGAAATGTCTGGGTGGATTTCTGTGGTGAAGACATGCTGTGAGGACATGTCAGGAATGTGTCAACGGTCACTCACTGAACAGACTCAGCAGTACTCCTGGTCTCCACTGTCATTTCCCATCGCTCTGCTCGGCACTAGTGTGGCTTAAACTCGTTAACCGGATCCCCCAGAAGCCTTTGCACGTAGACATTTTCAAATCTTCAGCATACCCAGCCTGAATATCGAAAGCCCTAAAAGCACCCAGGCCAAAAATCTTCTGAGTAACCAACAGGACACCACTGGTAGACACTTCAATATTGTGAGACTTTGTTCCCACACAAAACGGTTAATAATGTTGTGTTGAACTGCCCTCTAGCTTTGACATACAAAATGCGGATGGATTGTTTAAATGTGGGCACTCCTACATAATGTCTACAGAAATATCCACAATTTAAAAAATTGTGAAAAGTATGAACACTGAAACGTTGTTGACTATGTGCATTTTGGATAAGGGACACACAGCCTGCATCTACGATTTAGGATAAGGGATACTAAGCCTGATTCCATGTTCTAGAAGCAAAGACTCTGTGCCCAGGGCTTAAGAAATTGCCCATGTCATACAGCTTGTTACAGACCCTGTGTGCCAGCTCTTGTGTCGAATGCCGTTCTAACATTTCCAGAGAAAATGGAGAGAAAGGTCAATCAACCCAAAAGGGGAACCGACAAGAGACTGAAGAAACTATTCTGTTCAAGCCTGGTTTAGTGAACTAGACGGTGGGCTGCAGTCACTTACAGGAGTATAGGTGACTTGCAGGGGAAACAAAAAGATTCTTTCAGATTCTTTCTTTAAATATCTCTTATTTCTGGATGGAAGACTGAAGGGCTGTATTTTCCTGTGTAGTGACAATAATAGTGAAGGCCCACAGGAAGTCAGTACTTGAATCCCAACGAGAATCTTCTTCAATATCACAGAATCATCAGTGAAAAGCTGGTGTTCAGTGGGATAAATTCAATGACAGAAAATAAAAACTAAGGATAGGAAAACTGTTTTCCAGATACAGACATAAAGAATATAGTGATAAGAAGGGAAAGAGTAAAGGAGCAGTATAGAGTTTGAGACATAGAAGTTTAGGTTTAAATCCAAAATGACTGATTAAAGGTAAACAGGATCTAATAATATCAAGGCAGAATTATTTTCATTAAAATCTGTTTGATACAACTATCTTTAGCCACACACTGCCTTCCAATTACCTTAATTTGTGCATCACTTTGATGAGCATGAATCATGATTCTTCAATTAATTGTACTTAGCAGTTTCAAGGAAATTAAATAGTGTAAGAGAAAAATGAAAGGCTAAAATAATGAACAGGTTTTCTCAAATTTTTGTGCACCACCTTGGGTCATCTCTTGCTTCATGCACAGAAAAATGAGAATAAATCAAATTTATCTAAGTAAATTTAGGTGGTGGAGAAATAAGATTAGCCAGAAGGAATGGTTATTCTTATTTATTTATGTCTAATAAAGTTCATTGTACATCCATGAATTGTAGGAATACTTTAGTATTTCTTATTAAATCCCTCTACTATTATATATAAATATATATATAAATTGTTCACAAAGTGACCAATTTTGTATGAAATCATAGAAAGTAGTGATATCCTTTGTTGATAAAGATATTAATGAGCCTTAGTGTTGATAAGAGTATTATAAAATGAGGGAATCTGATCAAATACATCCCTATATAAAAGAAAACATAAATACATTGCATGAATTAAAAAATAAATTATTTAGAGTACCTATGTGTAATCATTATACATATGAATTATAGTAATCGAATTTTAGAGTGATGTAGTCAATAGGGCATAATGCAGTCCTTGTGGTTTTATGGACCTTCATATCATACCATTGGGTAGAAGAAGTAAAAAGAACAAGGACTTTTCTCAACATACATAGAAATGTATTAACACTCAGGGATTACATCAACCCTGATTTTCTAACAGATCTCTGGAAACCAACTTCTATGCTTGAAAGTCAAGGCTAATTATTGAAGGAAATGGAACCTACTGGCTAGAGTTGGACTTATTTCTGAAGTAGAACTTTTTCCACTATTACGCCTACAGTTTCTTACAGGATTAACTCAAGAAGGGAGAGGCTTGTTTGTATCCACTATTGCAGAGAAGTTTCAACTCCTCGTGTCAGTGGTAACCACAGAAGAGGAATGAAATACAGATTTCTCCTACCGGCACAGATAGGAGGGACAGAGTCCAGACTAGAACTAGAGAGAGTATCATTTTAAACGCCATCCCACATTAACTCACCTCTAGCTACACAACACACACTAAAGATACCCTAGCAGCCTTCAACATAGCACAAACTCAGAACCAATTGCTAAAGACCTGAGCCTACAGAGGATGCTTCAAAGTCACCCAAACCATGTAGAGACCAAATTATATCATAAAGTGGAAATTAAGTCATGGTGGCATACTCAAGCATCTGAAAAATCAAGAGCTTGTTACATCTCAGAGTAATTAGATACATCTTAATTGATGTGAAGTTTCATTTTTTCTTGAGCTGATTTGGCAGTGATGTAGTGATAAATGTGTAGTTATCACTTCGGTCTACTCTTTACTTCTATTCTATAGCTCTGATTTATACCATTTATTGATTGCCAGAGCAAAATAAACCTGTAATCACGGATTTTTAATTTTTGAAATGCCATTGTTAAATACAATTTCAGTAGGCAATCTGAGTTAGCTTTACCATAACATGCTACCACATGGTTTTTTGATACATGTTTTAATGGATTACAAATCTTAGTTTTCAGTAAGCAGTGTTTGGTACTGGTCAAAAGTGAGCAGACCTATGACATTCATAATCATTAATACAAACATAGAACACCTCACCTCAAATGCTATGCAGAACATATTTACAAATATTTCATTAGAAGTATTATGGTTAAATAGTGATTAATATCAAAATTTCTAATGATACTGTAATTTTATGTTGAATGGGGTAGGTTTTAAGGTAATATAAATATAAAAGTGAAATTAGACTTTAAAGTCTTATCGATATTTGATTTTATATTTATTTTGTGAACTCTATAATTATATACATGATTATTACGACAAAACATTACTTAAAATTGACCTTTGTAACTTCAGAATTTCTAGTACCATATTCCCTGATCAGCTGATAATCCCCATTATAAACTGTGATATGAAAGACATTTCAGTGATTAGTAAGCTGAAAAATCCCAAAAGAGAAGTTACAAGTATTCAAAATGTGATATGTTATATTCTGTCAATGTACCTAACATGTCACTTCCCATGTTGCAGTTTTCACAATATCTAAATAAATTGGTTTACTAAAAGAAAGTTTCAGTCCTATTGGAAAGGAAAGGAATTAAACCAAGAACTATGTTTTAATATTCCAGGGACAATGTGGAAAAATGTAACTGTAAGGCTTTAGAATTAATACATTATCTCCATCCATTTTAATTAAAATTATAAATCTCACATTTCCATGCATTCTAGGTGTCTACAAATAAGCTTATAAGCCAAGCTGTATATCTGGTTTCTGGACAGTTTACATTAGAGGTGTAATAATATTATCAAAACCTTTTAAAGGTACCTTAAATTTCATGAAGGACAAATTTGAAAATGATATCGCCAGGACACCACTAATAGTACATAGTTAAGCTTATTATAATTAGGTTTGAGGGCTCTTGCTGATTTTGTAATCTCAATATAAATTGTGCTTTGCCAGCACAAGAAAAAATTACAGCAAGAATACTAGCAATTGATTGTTTGGATATGTAGGATTCTTTTACTATTTTAAGATATATAGACTCTGTCTAAAACAAATCGAACCTTGATGGCCGTGTCTTGATGTGGGAGTGTCATATATCAATCTGTTGATTTCATTGGTTCAATAAAGAAACTGCCTGGGCCCTGATAGGACAGAAAATTAGGTAGGCGGAGTAGACAGAGAGGATTCTGGGAAAGAGAAGCTGAGTCAGGAGTCGCCATGATGTTCCCACTGCAGAGAGACGCAGGCTAGAATCTCCCCGGTAAGCACACCATGGGGTGCTACACAGATTATCAGAAATGGGCTAGTCCAGGTGCAAGAGCTAGCCAATAAGAGGCTGGAACTGATGGGCCGGGCAGTGTTTACATGAATACGGTTTGTGTGTTGTTATTTCGGGGCTTAAGCTGAGCCATGCGGGCGGCCGGGTGCGGGGGAACACAGCCGGCTGTTCCTCTTACTACAGTGTCTGAGATGCCATGTGCTCTGTTAGTCATACAAATGACATTAGTAGTTTTTCTGTGAAACAATTCATGAGATTATGAAGATTTAAAAAATGTCTGGCCTTAAATAACTCAATCTCAAGTATGTTATTAGTCCATTTCATTACGTTTCAAAAATTTATTCTTTAACTCAATATTCCATGCAGATCATAGGCAAAAAAAAACAACTGTAACTATTTTCTGGGGGGAAAAGTGATTTACTTGGTTCAAGTTCTGAAGTGTGAATAGAGCAAGTGATTTAATATTTATGTATATTAATATATATACTTAATTAAATTACTTATGTATATTATTTGTCTTTTTATTCTTAGAATAAAAAGTATGTGTGTGTGTAAAATTGTGTGCTTACATCTGTGTCTTGTGGATATATTTACTCATCAGTGTATTGCTTGCAACAGCCAAATGTGTCAGTTCTCCAAGAGTTGGATTTACAGGCATTTCAGTTATAAGACATGTGACATAAATGTTGGGAACTGAACATGGGTCCTATGGAAGTTTATGCCTTTAACAGCTTCAGAAAAGAGGCTTTCTTGACAGAGAATTGAATCCGTGCCTTATTGTTTTTATTTTTGTTTTTACTATTCACAGACTCAAAGTAACCATCAAAATTGTTTGATCTCTAATATACAGTTGAATGATTAGATGTTGTGAGCTTCCAAAGCAAAAACCTTGTCTATGGTGTTAGAGATGGAAAAACCCTATGAAGTCTGAAAACTGCTTCTGATCCTTTCTTGCTGTTAGAGAATAAGGTTTACACTCAACCACTCTACCGTGCCTGTAAATAATCAAGGTTGTCTTCTCACTCAAATGTAACACTCAGAGGAATCCATGCCTGTCGCTCTAAGACATGTAAAATATTACTAAGGGGTGCTACAAAAGCCAGATGAGCATAGTATCAAGATGTCAATGAAATGCATTACAATTTCAGAAAAATGCAGTTAATTAAACAACATATGTGTTTTCTACTGAACTATTGCTTATTTAATATTGTTCTGACCATCATGATTTATTTATGACTGCAATCAGTCACATAAATATCCAAATGAAATTACTATATTCAGGAAAGTAGCTCATTTAAAACAACTTTAGCTCATAGTCATACTGATTTTTAGCTAGCCCATTTGTGAATAAGCTCATCTAGTATCTAAATTTCTTCACAACTTCAAATGACAATTGGATTTTTAGAAAAAAATTACAACGTTCAAAATTTTTGTTAAATTTCTTACATTTGTTTCTCTCTTTTTTCCTTAATGCTTTTGTCTTGCATTCAGGAAGATTTTACAGAATCAGGTCTGAGCTGTTTGTGCTTAGTAGCCTATGGTTACCAAGAACAATGTCAATGAGCTCAGCATCTCTGTCTGTTTTGAAACTGTTAAGAGAATTTGAACCCCATCTGTGTTGCCGAATGTCTCCACAAAACAGAAAAAAGTGGCCATCAATAATATACTTGAAGTTGTACATTGTCTGGACAAAGTTTATGTTTATCCTTTGGCAAACAACATTTAGTTTTTAAAAGAAGGAATGTATTATTGTTTCTTCCTTGGCATACTGAACATGACAAGTAAAGACAAAAATATTTTTGCAACTGCACATTTATTCAACAGCAATAGTAAATAGATTCAAAGATGTGGAGTCATTTTCTTGTTCTCCCATCTATTTTTTTTTTTCACTAAACACAGAACAAATTTGTGTACTGGGGGATCTAGCCTTATTTTTTCCTTAAATCTGCTTGAGATAAATTTAATGCAATTCCATAAGGATGATAGCATTTGTCTCGTATTCTTTATTCTTGCTACCCCTATCAGCTAGTAAATCATCTGTGATTTGTTAATTCACCAAACCCAAGAGACATGCTTTTATTAAAATTCATATCTGGAGTTATAATCTGCTGACTACCAAAATAAAGAAGCTGTCTCTGTTTGAGAGACACCCATGTCACTACAGCTGACCTTTCTTGTATCTTTCCAAGTGAATCTGAACTACTACTTTTATACTGTTTCTTGTTTGAAAATAAAAAGAACACTCTTTCCAGATCAATAAAAGCATGCCAAAAATTAGAGTATATATTGATTTCTCTACTGATGATATTACATCAAGCACAGGGCAGCAATTGATTTCCCATGTGCTTAATTTTGGATTTAACCCAGAATATCATGTTTCTTTGGACTTATTGTTCCAGTACAGGTGAATATGGAGTTTCAGAGACTCTCTTCTGTGCCTTGCTTTCATTTTGATCACAGTCTTTTGTATAATTTTTCATAAACATATACCCCAGAGAATATACTGACAACATAACAGCAACAATAAAATCCTCTCAAGTCCATGAAACTATGAGTTGAGTGGGGTTACATTGCAGAGTTTGGGGAAAGAATCTCTAAGCAGAGCATGCAAGGTTGAAAGGCAGGTATCAATACAAAACCCATTCTGGCACAGTGCTGACTCACAGATGCTGCATTTCTGAAGCTCTCTGCCCAACTTGTAAGATGTTCTACTGGAGCATCTGATCTTTCTGGGAATTGTTTATGACAAGCTTATCTCTGAGGCCAGGCCTTCTGAATGCTTTAAGTTTCCGAGTATTCAGTACCCTGAATCAGTCAATAGTAGCAAAAATAGTTGCAGACAGGATTTATAATCTGTTACTACCATAGCTATAGTATATGATAGCTTGTTGTCAAGACAAGGACAATATCCTCCTGGTATAATGAAGGCATGAGTCTAGCAAAAAGAGGTCACTGTCTACAGCACTCAAAGTGGATGTGGGCAGAGAAAAGAGTAGAGGAGAAACGTAGAAGGATTTGAAGCGCAATGTACTGACAATATCTTTATAACCTGCCCTTCCCTTTTCTCATTTGTCCTCTTACTCACTCATCTGCTTTACTGTCACAAACATATAAACCAATATTCTACACATGAGAGTAAGAACACAGTGTTTACACTTTCTCTCCTATTATCAACCCTGTTCCTCATTCCCTTCTGTCGAGACCCATTGCTTCCCTCACGTTGTCTAGTACTGTTGTAAGCTTACTCTTCCCCTGAACCTTCAGATGGGGACACAACCTGGTCGTTAGCTTGTTTTTGTGCTTATGATTCTAAGCAGCAAACAAACTGAGACATGCCAGGTTTCTGACCTCCAGTACTAGGAGTTAATTTGTGTTTAGTTCTCTATATATCTAGTAATTTGGTGACCCTGAAGTAGAAAAGTAATATAAATTGTAAAACATAATTTTATGTGTTTTTCAATCAGTGTCTCAGAATATATGTGAAATCTATTAGTTATACTGCATCTTGAATAACAGTTTTACTTTGTGCTAACTAAATTCATAGCATGAATTAACAAAATCTTTAATATTAATAAGAAAGCAAAAGTAAATGCCTTGATAGTATCTTGTTGGTTCTTTTGATAGTTGCTTTAGTGCAGAAAACAAAATACACTTCAACATGAAGTGTTTACATTCATGTGTGTGTGTGTGTGTGTGTGTGAGAGAGAGAGAGAGAGAGAGAGAGAGAGAGAGAGAGTACATGCATGTGGTAAGACTGAAAACATGTCAAACAATAAAGACATTAGAAGATATAAAGACCAGAAGCTCTGTTCTTTTCTTTTCTCTTCCATCATGTGGAATCAATACATCTTACAGACTATGGTACTTGAATATGACCATGTGATTAATTAAGACTGGCCAAACAGCTTGGAGTAGAAATGGAATTTCTCTTATCCATACTAAATAATTTATCATCACAAAACTATTGAACCCATTAGATGACATGACTTTAAATCTACAAACTTGCTTACCAAATAAATTTCTTTTCTAAAAAAATGTACCCAGAAACCTAGATCTAAAGAAATTCCTGGGAATCCACAGGATGACCCTAGCTAAGACCCCAAGCAATAGAGGAGAGAGAGCCCAATCTTGACTTGCCCTGTAGTCAGACTGATGATTATCTTAAATATCACCATAGACCCTTCATCCAACAATTGATGGAAACATAAGAAAAGACCCACATCAGAGCACTGGACTAAGCTCCCAACGTCCAGTTGCAGAGTGGAGGAAATAAGAATATGAGCAAAGAGGTCAAGTCCATGATGGGTTCACCCACTGAAACAGTTTACCTGAGTTAATGGGAGCTCACCAACTCCAGCCTGACTGGGAAGGAACAAGCATAGGACCAAATTAGTCCCTCTGAATATGGTTGACAGTTGTATGGCTGGGGAAGACTGAGGGGCAGTGACACCAGGATCTATCCCTACTGCATGTACTGGCTTTTTTGGAACCTATTCTCTTCGGAGGATACATTGCTCAGCCTAGATATGGTAGGGAGAGCCTTGGACCTTCCCCAAAGCAGTGTGACTTACCCTTTCCAAGGACTGGATGGGGGTGGTGTGGGAGGGTATGTAGAAAGAATGAAATGAAGGGATGGAGTGGGAACTTGGATTGGTATGTATAATGAAAAAGGTAGTTTGTTTTCTTTAAAAAATAAACAAGAATGGAAAAAAAGTACCGAGACTCATGTAATGCTCAGTTATACATAGACTTTGTTAGTTTGATAAAATTTTTTTGAAAATAAGTGTTCTTTCTTATGTTTGCACTTATGTGTGCTACAGTAGACTACTATCTAGAGTTGTCATATTTCTATTCAAACAGAATATAATTTTTATACTTGCCTATATTTTACACATATGTGTAAGTAATAGACATTTTTTTTTTTTTTTGGTTTTTCGAGACAGGGTTTCTCTGTGGTTTTGGAGCCTGTCCTGGAACTAGCTCTTGTAGACCAGGCTGGTCTCGAACTCACAGAGATCTGCCTGCCTCTGCCTCCCGAGTGCTGGGATTAAAGGTGTGCGCCACCACCGCCCGGCAACATTATTCATTATAATTGATCATAGCTATTTAATTTTAACTTTTAGGATAAAATTAATATTAGCAAAACAATTCCAACCAGGCAACGGTGTATGAGAGGTTTAGAAATCTCCACTACATAATCCTTCATGGAAACTAAAACTATCATATCATATCAACTTGTATATCAATTTTTGCTATACATTAGCTCTTTTAACTGCATGTACAGAAATCTTAGGATGGTTTGTAGAAAACATATGGGAAAATATTTAATTCTAGAAAAATAAATTTCTTTAAATGTTAGGTATATTTTTATATCCCTAAATAAAAATGTGCATTACTGGAAAGTCAAAATCTAAACAAACAAGAATGCTAACTTTTTTTTTTTTTGCGGTTCAAGGGCATTGGATTGTTGTACTTTTTCTTGCAAGCACTGGCATGATCAAATTGTGAAAGGATGGGCAGAAAGAAGACAGTTCTTTTATTCAAGCGTGTGGGGTTTGAATGTCACATTAATTAGAGCATTTAATATATATATATATATATATATATATATATATATATATATATATATATATATATATATTATGGCTGGGGCAAAAACTTTTAACCCATTTGTTTGTATTGCACCTCATTTATTCTTTGCAGATTTTATTTCCTTGTCTTTCATGTTTTAATCATGTTCTTAAAATAACTTCATTTGATCACCAGTATTTATATCTTATTAGTATGTCTGTATTTAATCAATTAATCACTGTTCTAGTATTTGGAAGAGCCTGTTGTTTATTGTAATCTATTCTCTGAAGTCATACTCTGAAGTTATAGCAATTACTTACAATATATAATCTTAACACTTTATCTCTGAGGACAGTTTCTAATCTTTTTTTTTTTATTGGAAAAAAAAGAAATTTCTGCCTCCTCCTGGCCTCCCATTTCCTTCCCACTCCTCCCTTTCCTCCTCCCCTCCCCCCCACTTCTCCCCCTCCCTCTCCAGCCTGAAGAGCAGTCAGGGTTCCCTGCCCTGTGGAAAGTCCAAAGTCCTCCCCCCTCAATCCTGTTCTAGGAAGGTGAACATCCAAACTGGATAGGCTCCCACAAAGCCAGAACATGTAGTAGGATCAAAACCCGGTGCCATGGTCCTTGGCTTCTCAGCAGCCCTCATTGTCCGCCAAATTCAGAGAGTCCGGTTTTATCCCAACCCCGCAACAGACAAAGGTCTGATCTCCAAAATATATAAAGAACTCAAGAAACTAGACTTTAAAATGCTAATTAACCCAATTAAAAAATGGGGCACTGATCTGAAGAGAGAATTCTCAACAGAAGAAGTTCAAATGGCCAAAAGGCACTTAAGATCATGCTCAGCCTCCTTAGCAATCAGGGAAATGCAAATCAAAACAACATTGAGATATCATCTTACACCTGTCAGAATGGTTAAAATCAAAAACACCAATGATAGCCTTTGCTGGAGAGGATGTGGAGAAAGGGGTACCCTCATCCATTGCTGGTGAGAATGCAAACTTGTGCAACCACTTTGGAAAGCAGTGTGGCGGTTTCTCAGGAAATTTGGGATCAACCTACCCATGGACCCAGCAATGCCACTCTTGGGAATATACCCACGATATGCCCGATCATATGACAAGGACATTTGTTCAACTATGTTCATAGCAGCATTATTTGTAATAGCCAGAACCTGGAAACAACCTAGATGCCCTTCAATGGAAGAATGAATGAAGAAAGTGTGGAATATATACACATTAGAATACTACTCAGCGGTAAAAAACAATGACTTCGCGAATTTTGCATGCAAATGAATGGAAATAGAAAACACTATCCTGAGTGAGGTAACCCAGACCCAAAAGGATGAACATGGGATGTACTCACTCATAATTGGTTTCTAGAGATAAATAAAGGTCAGTGAGTCTATAATTTGATATTCTAAAGAAACTGAATAAGAAGGTGAACCGAAAGAAAAACATATAGCTATCCTCCTGGTTCTGGGAAGAAGACAAGATTGCCGGGCAAAAAATTGGGATCTTGGGGGTGTGGTGGGAGGCGGGTAAGGGGAGAAGGGGAGAGAAATGTGAGAAGGGAAGGGTGGGGGAACTTGGGGAAACAGGATGATTGGGATAAAGGAAGGTTGGTTAGGGAAGCAGAGAAGCACACATCTTAATTAAGGGAGCCATCTTAGGGTTGGCAAGAGACTTGGATCTAGAGGGGCTCCCAGGTGCCCAGAGCGATGTCCCCAGTTAGTTCCTGGGGCAGCTGAGGAGAGGGAACCAGAAATGACCCTATCCTATAGCCAGACTGATGAATATCTTGCATATCACCATAGAAACTTCATCTGCTGATGGATGGAGATAGAGACAGAGACCCACACTGGAGCACTGGACTGAGCTCCCAATGTCCCAATGAGGAGCAGAAGGAGGGAGAATATGAGCAAAGAAGTCAGGACCACAAGGGGTGCGCCCACCCGTGGAGACAGTGGGGCTGATTCTTTGGGAGCTCACCAAGGCCAGCTGGACTGTGACTGACAGTTTCTAATCTTTTGAGAAGATTCTACTATATATTTCATTGTCTTTCTAAGTTATGAAATACCCTATTATTGTTTTGTGGTGATAATTAATTGCAAAGTGCATATATCTGCATAAAATATCTTATAATATATCTCCAACATTGTCCAAACTGTGTTGCTTTATTCTCTTATGTACATCCAGATGCAGGGTCAGCTTAAATTTTCTACTGATTTAAACATCCTTAATATTTTCTTTCTTGTCACAATAATTAATCCTGTCTTTCTTGTTCCAAAATTTATTTTTGAGTACTATATTTATGACATCTTTGCAATTATAAATTTTGTCAGTATTTGAAAAGTATAAATTAATGTTTATCTAATGATTATTTACCATAATATTGTCCTATTGTGCTTTGTCCTTCTCTAAGTTTTTTCTTGTTTAGTGATGATGTTGTTATTAGATATTCTTTTATTTATGTATGATGCTTTCAGAGAACAATAAAGAGAAAGCTGGGACTCCCATGTTAGCAAAACAAGTCTCTTCAACAGTACGACTGGAGACATAGTAGGAACTTAAATTTCTACATTTTCTCACAGTAATGAGGTGCTCTACCCTCTCCTGAGAGAATATGGGTATATCTAGACGAAGGCAAAGTATTCACTACAAACTCTTTACAAAGTCTCCATGGGGAAGCAACCAGAAGTTCACATTCCTCACACAGCTAGAATATAGAAATGGAGTCCACGCTAATCTCAGATTTAGTCCAGGAGTAAGACAGTGTTTCCCAGGACACCACCTGGTAATGTTGGATACCATTCCAACTTGACAACAGAATATGGAATATTCCCTTTCTTCCCACTTGTAAGTATAATAGAAAGCTAGTAAAACCAAAATTTAAGTTTTATAATATATCACCCAAAATATCCAGAAATCAATGAAAAGTGTCCATTATATGAAGAATTGAACATTCTCAGCTTGAACAACAGCAAGAAAGTAGCTCTTACCAAGATGAAATAGGTAGTGAAGCTTTCTCTACTTATGAGACTTCACAGTACCACATGGGAAGGAGGAAATGAATGACTTAGAGCTACCTAATAAGCCAATCTTTGTTTATGGCTTCACTGAGTTTGCTTGTGAAGTGCAACTTTGAATGTAAAGGCATTAAAGTTTTGAGAACAGCAAGGGTGAAATATTAAAGCAAATGTGGCACTATCTGAGACTTAAGGTATCAAATCTACATTAAATAAGCAAGCCACAGTGTTTGAGAGAGTTTGTATATTCTCATGTGTCATTTTCCAATAGCTAGATGCAAGTCATGAGCCATAACTATACTTCAGAGAAAGATTATGTGAATAGGAACAAAGTAAATATGAAGCATAATAACTAATGGCAAGAGAGGGTGACATCATTTCAGCCGTGTGCACTGGCCATTTGTACGTAGATACATCCAATAATTTATGTGCATATCGCACAAGCAGAAGTAAAGCTGTCTAGGGAACAAAAAAAGTCCTACTGGGATGGAAGGAAGGTGAGAAAGATGAGGACTTGAGGAATAAGGGTAATGTACTCAAGTACAGACTACTTGTGTGGATGGGTCATCATGTAATACATTGCCCAATATAATTACTATATACAATGAAAATTAATAACAATAATAATAAAATGAATATCAGCTAAAACTCTGTGCAGCATTCCTCTGAAGGAGACCCTGTACTAATTAGGTTATCACCACTACATAATCATGAAAACTCTGGAAATCCTTTCATTGAATCCCCCTCTTAGCCTTTGCTATGATGGAATAAGTAATAAAATCAAACGAATAACCGCCCACTTAACGTCAAGGCAAGATGACTTACTGAAATGCCCTAATTAAATATATATATTTAGAGCTTCTTTGAGTTTTGTATTTGAAGCATATTCACCTATTTTATGCCAAATGGAATTGTGGCCTATTATGTCGATATGAACTTGTCATTTGGTTAACTTAGAATTTTGTAGGAGTTAAATAAAGGGATTCTTAGAAGTTATATTTATTTCTCTAATAACAATATTCAGATGCATATATATTGTTCTATGTAATTTGTTTTATTAAAAATCGATGTGAGACGTTCCATTGGTATTTTAAATATTTTAATTATTTTAAGACTCCATACATTTACATAAATACAATGATATACAACTTCATATTTATAGTTTATTTTTAGTTATTATGAATTGAGACTTTGCCACCTAGTAAGGAGAGATTTTTTTACTTAAATGCTCTTAAGAAATAGGGATTTCTTCAATATATTTTTGATTTGTAATTATTGGTAATTAGTGGAATTCAGTATCCAAATACTTACAAAAAACATTCAAAATAAACTCATGTTTCTCTTTAGAGAAATTTTGAGTTGCTTTTAGTCTATCTTAATTTGTCTAATATTTTGCTCCAGATAAGAAAACTCCTATTTTAAAGGTCATGATGAAATATTTTCAAAATAACAAAAACATCTTTGGATTGAATTTGGAAAATTATCATGAAAATATTACAAAAAGAAGACAGAAAAATACAGGGTGATTAAATTCATATGGAATTGTTTTTTTCTGGTCCCTTGTAGCAGAAAAGAAAGTGTAAAACTAGCAAATTAACCTTATTTGCTAAAATAACTTTCTCTCCAATTCTGTTTACCAGAATCTATGGTGGACATTTTGTGTCTCAGATAGTTGTGGTTATCACCATGACCTTTAGAAGTATATGGACAGCACCTCCTGACAGCTTGGACTCATGTCATTCATTATTATCAGCTTACCCAACAGTAGGTGGGTTTTAGCTCATATGTGTAGTCAAAGATCTAAAACGATACATTCTAATCAATAAACAGGCAGTGTTGTGGGCCACTATGATTCACTCAATTTGTGTTTTTGCATAAGTTTAATATGAAGGGGGGCTGTGATTTCTGGAAATACTCAAGAATGGCATTCTCCATTACATCTATATTAACAAGATGATGGTTCTAGATATTCAAAACTATAGGGAAAGGATGTGCCAGTCTTCTTTAAAAGATCAAGTTGGTTATTTATATGGAACACCTCATTTAACACATTCAGGAAGAATTCAAGCCTCCTGCAGTCTAAGGTATTGTGTACAAAATATTTATGAGCACAAAACTGAAAATATGCTTGTCAAAGCAGGGAATTGTGATGGGTGGGTTTTATAACAGAACTTTATAAAAGAAGACTTCTTTAAAAAAGAGGTACATGTCAAGAAATATGTCCGTTTCTTTTAGATTTTCCAATTTTGTGAAGGACAGGATTTGAAATATGATATAATGATCCTCTGGATTTCCTCAGTGTCTGTTATTAAGCTCCCATTTTCATTTCTGATTTTCTTAACTTGGATATTCTTTCTCTGACTTTTATTCATTTTGGATAAGATAAATCTTGCTGATTCTCTCAAAGAACCAACTCTTTGATTCTTTGTATTTTTCTCTTTGTTTCTATTTTGTTGATTTCAGCCCTCAATTTGATTATTTCCTGTCATCTACTCCTCTTTGTTGTGTTTTCTTCTTTTTTTTTTTAATTAAAAATTTCTGCCTCCTCCCCGCCTCCGCCTCCCATTTCCTTTCCCCTCCCCCGCGCCCTTCCCCCTCCTTCTCCAGCCCAAAGATCAGTCAGGGTTCCCCACCCTGTGGGAAGTTAAGGTCCTCCCCCACTCCATCCAGGTCCAGGAAAGTGAGCGTCGAAACAGCCTAGGCTCCCACAAAGCCAGTACATGCAGTAGGGTCAAAACCCAGTGCCATTGTTCTTGGCTTCTCAGCAGTCCTCATTGTCCGCTATGTTCAGCGAGTCCGTTTTTATCCCATGCTTTTTTAGACTCAGTCCAGCTGGCCTTGGTGAGTTCCCAATAGATCAGCCCCATTGTCTCAGTGTGTGTGTGCACCCTTCGCTGTCCTGACTTCCTTGCTCATATTCTCCCTCCTTCTGCTTCTCATTTGGACCTTGGAAGCTCAGTCCGGTGCTCCAGTGTGGGTCTCTGTCTCTATCTCCATCTATTGCCAGGTGAGGGTTCTATGATTTGATCTAGAGCTTTCAGGTGCAATGTTAAGTCAATAGAGGGAGATTTCTCCAAATACTTTATGCAGACACTTAGTGCTATGAACTTTCCCCTTAGCAGTGCTTTCATTGTGTCCTATAAATTTGGTATACTGTGTATTCATTTTTATTGAATCACAGAAGGTCTTTGATTTCTTTATTTCTTCTTTGACTCATTGGTAACTTAGCTGAGAGCTGTTCAGTTTCCATGAGTTTTAGGCTTTCTGTGGTTTATGTTAACACCAACTTTAACTCATGGTGCTCTGATAAGATACAGAAGGTTATTTCAGTTTTTGTTCTTGGTTGAGATTTGCTGTGTGACAATGGATGCGATCAGTTTTAGAGAAAGTTTTATGAGGTGCTGAGAAGTCATATTCTTTCTGTTTGGGTGGAATGTTTTGTAGATGTTTGTTAAGTTTATATGAGTAATAACATCTGTTAGTTCCCTTCTCTTTTTAGTTTTTATTTGAAAAATATGTTCATTGATGAGAGTGGGGTGTTGAAGTAGCTCACTCCTAACATGTGATGTTTGATAAGTGATTTAAGATTTAGTGATATTTCTTTTACAAATATGTGTTCCTCTGTATTTGGGGAATAGATGTTCAGAATTGAGACTTAATCTTGATGTATTTTTCCTTTGATTAATATGAAATGTCCTTCTCCATCTAAAGCAAAGATTGCATTCATATTCTCTCTCTTTCTAAAAATAAATGCGTATGAAATGATGTTGGGAAAGAAATATATGTGTCTCTTATAAGTGTGTGTCTTCAAGTCAATCATTAGGTTAAAAACAAAAGAACCCAGGAGAACAGTATATATTCAAATATATTCATTCGGGAATGCTGTCTATTCCAGAGTTTGAGTTTGTCATCTCTTTAAATTGAGAACACATAAAATATCTCTAAAGTTTTCTTCCCAATGCATACTTCAGTTTACTATGTTTATTTATTTATTTATTTATTTTTAGTTTTTCGAGACAGGGTTTCGCTGTAGCTTTGGAGCCTGTACTGGCACTAGCTCTTGTAGTCCAGGCTGGCCTCGAACTGACAGAGATCCGCCTGCCTCTGCCTCCCGAGTGCTGGGATTAAAGGCGTGCGCCACCACTGCCCGGCTAGTTTACTATGTTTAAAATATTTTTAATTTTAGTAAGATATAGATAGGTGATTTCCTCAGAGTAAAAATTCTGAAAATATCAACTAACACCTTCAGGTAAAAATGAAATGAAGGAAGAAGGGCAGGAGAGAGGAAGAGAGGGAAGGAAGGAAGAACTCTAAGAGCTGAAGAAAAAAAATGCGTCGTTTTCTCTCATAGTGATAGAATATCAAGAAAATTATTATTAATAAGAATTGATTTCATTCAGACTATGTTAACTCATGCAATCTCAAGGAGCCCTAAGCTTCTGAAGACCTCACTACAAAGTAGAATTACTTTGAACAACATGAGATACATTTGGGAAGTACACTGAGTATATATAATGAGAAAAAGCATGCCATCATTATAAAACTTTAACTCTGCTTAAGGGAACTAGGAAACTCTTATAGGCAACATAGATTATTGTTATGTATTTAAAAGTGAGAAAAGCTTTACTAGTTAGACAATTTTTATTTAGTGGATTTTGTTTGTTTAAAATGAAATTAAACATCTATTATATTGTTAAAAATTGTCTTACAGTGATAATTTGTGGGTTTTAAATCAAGATTTTAATAATTAAAAATAAACATATTTATAAAATTAGAAAATACTTACATTGTTTTACTTAACATTTCTTCATAGTGAATATTTAATGCATATAAATTAATCATAGAATTAATATTAAATTTGCATTAAATATTTAAAAATACTGAGTTTCAAAGAAAATTCAGTGGAAATTGAAAGTCCTCAACTTTAGTAAAAACAAAATTAATTAGTCCTACTGGGGTTTGATCTTAAATAATATAGGTCAGTCATTACTCAGATGAAATAATATTATCCTTTAAAAAGTTTGAAATTCAAGCACATCATCTAACCCCTGTACTCTACTGCAACCCCGTGCATGTTGCACACCTGCTCAGAAGCATAGTACAATTAATTAGTATAAATTGAGTTAAATCATAGTAATTTCTTATGGAAAGAAAACCAGAGCATGATAACCTATGAAAATATCCATTTAAAAGATATGAAATATGATAGATAAATGTATTAAATAATAAAATGTTAATTTTATATGGCAGTAGGTGAAACCTGTTTCATAAGGAAATAAGTGGTTTATAAGAATTTTAGAGAACATATAAGAACAGAAAATCATTATAAGGATATGTGTCCAACCATGATTATCGATGTTAACAAATTCATTACTATTTTTGAATAAATGCAGAATCAATTCATTTTTAAATATTCAATGTTTTGAGAAATTCATATATGAATACTGTGTTTATATAGTTATCATTTCCCACTCTTCCCACTCCAGCTGTTGTCCAACCCACGACCCTACCACTCCCTTTGAAATACATGACTTCTTCTATAATTATTAATTCTACAAATACACACACACACACACACACACATTCTGCAGAGTCCGTTTAGTGTTATTCATATGCATATGTGGGCTTCTGGGGGATTTCTTGACGTCATAAGACTCATCTCTTATGAAGCCTGAATTTTGTCCTCAGGAGTCACTAATTGCCTGTAGCTCTTCATCTGGAGGGAGTCTTCGTAATGACAATGACAATGTTGTCATCAGAAAGCTTTTATATAGGTGATCATCTCTGATAAATCAAGGGTTCAGCTTTCTTGTTATATATACAAGACACTAGATTGATGTATTACAATGTATAATAATGCTATGTTATAAAAATGAGTATTATAATAAACTTATGTACTAAATAGGTGTGATCAAAATGTATTATATGTACGTAGCATTTATGTGATTGAATGATAGATGATAGGTAGAAAAACAGACAGATAGGTAATGCATAAAATGAGCTGAGATATCGTGTATTTATTTCGTTGTTTTAGGAACAGGCCATCGTACATATCTGTGTCTGGACTCGCTAACTTCGTGTCTCCTCCATGTACCCGGGTCAGTTGAGTAGTCTCACTGATATGTCTAGTGGTTGGTAGACTGTTTGTGGAGACAATGGGAGATGGATTGACTTTCATCATCCATGGACTATCATGGATTTTCTCTCAAGGAGCCTGGGCAAGCATTGCAAAAAATGTGGGGGAAGCTTGAGATATACATTACTTCCATTGAAACTAATCATGAGTGAAAAACAACAAAAAACAAACAAAAAATCTAGTCATCTATATGCAGAAATGAGCAAGAAAATTTCATTTCTTGAAGAAAAAAATGTAATGACACATGAGGGAGATTATCCTTTATTGGATAAACTTCCATTTTATGTTTTGTTGGGTCTTTTTTAAAAAATTATTATTGTTTTTTAAGATAAGGTTATTTTTCTCCATTTAACAGCCTTGGCTGTAGTGGACCTTGCCTTGTTGACCAGGCTGATCTCAAACTCAAAGATCTGCCTGCTATTTCCTCCTGACTCTTTATTTTTTATTAACTGTATTTTTATTGCTTTAAGGATTTTAAAAAATACATGAAAGCAGAATATGAATTTTATTAAGTTTGGTAGTTTATCAAATGTAAAGAGTTTATAGCCTAAAAAATGGATACACTCTGATACTCTGTGAGTTTTCTACTGAAATTAAATTCAAAATATAAGTAAACGCAAATACTGACAAGTGTTTGGGAACAGTTACAAAACCATTGTCATGGAGGAAAGAAAGCTGGGAGAAAAAAAACATTTGTCTGGAAATACCACCTTAGAAGAGAAAACTACACATTTGAAAAGTCTAATAATTTTAGAAATGATTAGGGTACTTACAACTAGGAATTTGGAATTCAAAAAAATCTCTAAGAACATAGAAACATATACAGCTACACGACATATTATTTTCTCAATTTAGCTGAAAATATGTCTAGGAAGATGAAAAGGACATCTAGAAAAGTGTCTAGAAAAGACACTTCCTCCCTTAGAAGATGAAATATTTGGATTGTACTTTTTAAACTGATGGGATTATGCTATTCATTTATGTATTCACTCTTTTGGGGAGTACTACAGTGTGAACTCGGGATGCTAAGGATGGCAAGCAAGCAGTCTATTACTGAGCTATTTCTCTAGTACAGACAGGCCTTATTGTGACATTCCTGTTTCCACATCCAGAGTATCTGGGGTAACATTCTGATCCACTTAGGCCACATGATGCAATATATTTTTAAATACCTTTACTTTTTATTACATTTATCTCTTTAGCTACATGTGTGTTCATGTCCTTTTCATGTGTATGTATACCTGTGATTGTGTATGTAGGAGAGTCGCATGTGTGTATTCATGCATTTGTGTATATGTGTGGGGGTATGCATGTATTTGTACAATGGCATATGTGTGAATATCCATGGGTTGTGTGTGTACATATGTATGCACTTGTGCATATAAGTCACATAACACATGAGGAGGTCAGAGGACACCTTGTGGCAGATACAGTTCTGTCCCTCTACCATGTGTGTTCCTGGGATTAAACTTAGATCATCAGTTTTGGCACCAGGAGCCCTTCCAGGCTGAGTCGTGTAGTCAATGGCAGTTATGCACTAAGCCTGACTGGTATTTTCATAGGTGCCCTTGAGGTATAACTTTGCGGAAATGATATTCACTTGTTCCAGGCATGGCACCTTTTTTCTATATAGAGTTCAACAATCTCCCCTTCGAGATGGTGTTATTGATGTTTTATGAATGAGTAAATCATGCCATACAGAACTATACTCATTCGGGGAAAATCGTGTGGTTAATCAGGGGTAACATTAAGTTTCACAGTTTTGCAATCTCATCCTTAAAACTGTGTTAGTTGCTCCTCATTATTGCCACTTTCTACTCGTTGTTTCATTGGTTGCCTGTTTGAAAGAGGATATTATAGGGGCCAGGTTGGCTGACAACTTGCTATGTATTTTGGGCCTTGCTCAAACCTAATATCTTCCCGCCTTCACATCTGACGTGTTAGGATTTCAACTATGAATGAGCATCCATGAACCAGGAGGATGGCACTGAGATGAGTGATGAATGATCTGATATTTTGTTTTGTAAATCTGTATCCAAATTTGGCTAAATTGAGGAAAATAGCTTATAACAGTTGTAGGATTAATATCTATGTTGGTAATGGGAACACAAAAGATTCAGAGTAAATTGGCTTTCTATAGTATCATTTTATCTTTCTTATCTTTTCCCTTTTAAATATTTAATAATTTATAATAATTTTAATTAAAATATTAATATTTTGTCTGTTATTTTTAAGCAAGATTCAGGTTTAGGCCTTGTGTTTTTATACAGCATATTTCATACATATTAGGTTCAATCCTTGTTCACATGCATGTCTCTGTGTCTTTCCCTGGTGTCTGTTTTTCTGATGATTCTTTATCATTTACTTCAGACTTACTGAATATCTAAGGATCTTTGGCTCTGTACTGCCCATTTGTGCATCAGCAATCTCCGCAGGAATAATTTTTGGCATCATGTAGATACGTCTTCCCAGAAGGAATTCGTATCTGTCTCTATGGTATTCCTTGAGACAATATCAACACAAGGCTATGCTAAATGAAAATGCAACTTGGATACCTAAGTTCAGGACAGAGCTGGCCTATTGTATGTGCCTTTCTAATATAAGCATAAGCTGTTCTAAGATACAGTTTACTTTTGAGACATCTGGAAAAGACTGATTGCCCTATATAAGAATTGAGGGATTCTTTTGTTACACAGCCCATCTGAAAGAGGTTTTAGGGTTTTATTTTAAGAATTAGTAGATCCTTGTAGATCAAAATATGCTTTAAGTGCTGGGCAAGTCTTGTACTTATTTCTACCAAGCAGTTGAACTTTGAGGAAGTACATGCAGGACTTTTAAGTGAAAAGCTAATTTGGGGACTCTTGTTTCTTTAAGGTGTGTATGTACAGTTTTGCCTACAGTTTTTCTAAACCTGTCTCTACCTCTGCCTTTGGCTCTTCAAATGTAATTATACTGCTGGTTCCTCATGTGCTGAGTGATAATCTCCGCTTAGTGATATGTAAATTAGTCAAGTGTCTCTTCATACAGTTTGTAGTAAAAGCTGATGCAGTTTGAAATGGGTTTGCTTACAGAAGTCTGTATCTGAAGACACTGCAGTCTCTGTTGCCCTGTCTCTTGGGCAAATGAGAGACACATGGAGTGATGGAAGAGATTCCCATTATCTCAGCTGAGCTCAACTTAGACCAATTGATGATCTGCTCATTCTGACCTATGAGTGGTGGTTGTCTTCTCTCTCACCCTAGATGGACACATAGATGACATGCCACTGAGATTCTGTGACTATTTTGCAGCAATAATTACTTTAATAATCAGTTGCTAACTTATAAACCAAATACCACCTAATTCAGTGACTTTGGCAGGTATGGCAAATAAATAATCTTATGAACAAAATTCACTCAATGAACGTGAATAAGAAATATAGAGGAAGTTATTATAAAAATCTAGGAAGACTGAATATCACAAAACATTAGTTTCCAGAAGTGTCATTTGGACATGATTGATGCCAATGGAGAACATTTATAAATACTGTTTTAACATTTAAATTTACTTGCATATGTAAAAATAAAGAAATTATTATCATCTGAGCCGATGAAAAACACTAAAATATGCTTACAATCTTACCTTCTGGCCCAAGAGTTTATTTTTTAATATGCACCTTTCTATAGTGCTTTGCCAAGGACACATGGAGTTAATCCACAGTGCATTAATCTTAGAACATGGCTTTTACTATTATTTATGCAGAGCACATCATGCATTTAGAACTGATGTATAACAATCAAGTGTGATTTAAACTTAACAATGCCTGAGAGTGCTCTTGCTCAGTGTCTTCCAGTTGTCATATTGTAAATCTTAAAATTATTCCTTAGAGCTACTCCATGGAATGAAAACACACCCTTAGAATATGCTGGCTGACTTCACTGTCCTTATATATCAACAGCTACTTCTTCATCATCATTTGATAAGTGAATAAAATAAAGACCACCAGGTCACAAAATGTTCAGGAATCAATCTTCAAACCTAGGTCAGTTGATCTCAAAAACGGAGAGAAGCCTAGATGGCTTATGAGTCACTGACTTAGAAACCAGGAAATGTGTTCAGATCCGCCTGCCTCCTGAGTGCTGGGATTAAAGGCGTGCACACAACCGCCCGGCCAGAGGATCTTTTTAATGAAAAAGAATTGTTTTTCTTTTAACATGTTCTAATCATGATTCCACTGCCTCAACTTTTTCCAAATCCTCTTGTTTTTTCCACCCATCCAACTCCATTCCCTTTCTTTCTATTTTGCTTTAGAAAACAGACAAGGAAAACAAGAAAAGCAAACAAAACAAGAAAAGTAAAACACAAGAAACACACACAAACAAACAAAACCTATAAAAACACAATATCCTAAGCTATGATAGCCATGCGGTGGTGGCTCTTGCCTTTAATCCCAGCACTCGGGAGGAAGAGGCTGGTGGATCTCTGTGAGTTTGAGGCCAGCCTGGTCTACAAGGGCTAGTTCCAGGACAGGCTTGAAAACTGCAGAGAAACCCTGTCTTGAAAAATAAATAAATAAAAGGAAGAAGAAGAAGCTATGATATACAAGCAAAAGACAAAACACAAAAAGCCCAAACAAAGCAATGTGGCAATGTGAGACAAAAATTCTACAAAAATACAATTGTGTTCACTTTGTATTGACTCGTGGGCATGAAGCTTGGTTTGGTTTATCAGCACAATGACAGTCCATTGGAGAAAACTAAATTTCTTTTTTGCAAGTGAATTTCAGTTTTTGGTTTGGGATGGGAGCTCATGTCCTTTTCTTCCTGTGAGTGCTAGGACTCTGTCTGGTTTGAACCTATGCTTGCCCTGCTGCTGAGTCAATTCTCTTGCCTAAAGGTTTGTATTCTAACCACTGGAAATAAAAGGAATTCACTTTTATTTTGTTAAGTTACTAATGTAGTAATTAATGATAGCAGCAGTAAAATACTAGCATACCATGGGAAAGAAAGGCAGGACTAAGGTCTTGAAGAAGAAGGTCAAGGGTTAAATAATGGTGTAATTGTGTATGAGAATCAATGACATGACAGTACTAAGAGAAAATTAAAACAAATATGAGAAAATTCTAAAGCTTGTTTTAAATTCAGAACCATTGGTAGGGAACCTCTAGAGAGCAGCTTTGTAGCAGTCTCGAAGATGCACAATGCAGAAATAAAGGCTGTTCTGAAAGGGACAGAAATGGAATGAGCTTAAAAGACATGGCTCCAAATAAAAATACATTCACTATGTCATACTGTCAGATAGAATGAACGTACGTGTATTTAAATCTTAGACAAAAAATTCAAAGACACATAGTCATAAATACTAGACTTCATTTAATTAATTATTCAATCTATGTTTATAAAATTCAGAAACTCATAAAATATGTTTGTATGTATCTTAGCTATCTATTGTTAAGAACTAAATTCTCTAAAGGAATGTATTATTATGCTTCTTGTTTTGTTTGTAAAGTTAATTTTAAGCATAGAAAGATTTTTCAAGCTTGTACACTATGATGGAGGGAGTCCTTGTTCATCCAAAGAAGACCAATTACTGAATCTAGGTTTTGAAAGAGTCTCACACATCAGTCAAAAATTACTCCATATAATAATGATATAATTGTAATGTAATATTTCATATTGAATCAAGGAAATAACTTAGAACAGTGTATTTGTAATCTGTCACTAATATAAAATATGAATATATTCATAGCATTTATTTCAGAGATTTAAAATACCTGTTATCTTTGACATTAACAAATTAGTAGAGGCATGGCTGTCTGTCTAATATTATTTGATTTTTTATTAAACATACACTGTTACTTTACCACATAGATGTATTATGACATTGTATTTCAAGCATACAGCCACTAGCATAATTTTCTATATTTTGTGTATGAATGACAGTAGGTTTTTTGAGAGCTCTAAATAGACTTTCAAATGAATTCCTATTAATCCAAATATGTGATCTCATTGAAGAAGTTGTGTTTCTAGAATTTTATATGATTATTATTAGTCTTTACATTATACTAAATACATGCTTTGCTTTTGAAACTTCGTTCATTACATTACAAAATAAGAAATTCAGTGTAATTAACTCAGAAGTGCAGTCTCCGTGTACAGGATCTACTTTGCTGTAAAGGGTAAGAAACACTAATCACCATTAAATGTAAGTCATCTAAAACCTGGTAAAGTGAGCCTTTAATAAGACAGATATTTTGGAGATCAGACCTTTGAATGTTGCCGGGTTTGTGAAGATCTTCTCCCAATCAGTAGGTTGCCTTTTTGTCTTAATGACAGTGTCCTTTGCTTTGTAGAAGATTCTCAGTTTTAGGAGGTCCCATTTATTCAATGTTGCCCTTATTGTCTGTGCTACTGGGATTATATGTAGGAAGTGGTGTCCTGTGCCCATATGTTGTAGACTACTTCCCACTTTCTCTTCTATCAGGTTCAATGTATTCAGATTGATATTGTGGTCTTTGATCCATTTGGACTTGAGTTTTGTGCATGGTGATAGATATGGATCTATTTTCATTCTTCTGCAGGTTGACATCCAGTTCTGCCAGCACCATTTGTTGAAGATGCTTTCTTTCTTCCATTGTATACTTTTAGCTCCTTTGTTGAAAATCAGGTGTTCATAGGTTTGTGGGTTAATATCCAGGTCTTCTATTTATTCCATTGGTCGACTTCTCTGTTTTTCTGCCTGTACCAAGCTGTTTTCATTACTGTAGCTATGTAATAAAGTTTGAAGTCAGGGATGGTAATGCCTTCAGAAGTTCCTTTATTGTATAAGATTGTTTTGGATATCCTTGGTTTTTTTATTTTTCCATATAAAGTTGATTACTGTTCTCTCAAGGTCTGTGAAGAATTTCTTTGGGATTTTAATGGGGATTGCATTGAATTTATAGATTGCCTTTGGTAGAATTGCCATTTTTACTATGTTGATCCTACCCATCCAAGAGCAATGAGGACTACTGAAATGAAGGAAACATCATTGAGCTGTTAAGCAATACTGCACGATAGAGGATGCCTTCTAAATTCTTGACTCTAATTGTAAAGTCTACTCACTGGACAAACACATGACAAAATGCTCTTTTTAAAATGAGCTCTTTTATTCTTCTTTCTCAGGAAAATCTGCTGTGGATTGACTTTCTTTTAGGTAAATACAAAAAGTAAGTTCATTTATTCATGGAAAGTCTTATGATTCTGATGATTCTAGCTTTTTCAAAACCTATGAAAAGTCAACAAAGCCTTTTGCTCTTGACAAGCTTAGATTACTTTGAAATTTATTGAAAAAGTTGTTTAAACTCTTTTAAGTTCATTCTTTGTCAATATTTACATTTTAAGATGAATGTGAACAAAATGAAAGTGCCCGATACAACACAGACAATGATTAAAGTAAAAATGATTTATGAACAGTGATTGAATAAATTGATGTTAGTCCAGAACTAAGAATGCTGAGACAAAAGCAAAACTATTCAAATAGGCAATGAAGAGTTACATGAATACTGATCAGCTGATCTTATTAAAGTTAAGTTGGTCTCTTTGGGAATAAAATTGCTGCATATGGGGCTCACTTAGCTTTCATTTCACTCCTGAATTTTATTTTTTATTTTGTAAAAAGGAACAGCTCTGATGGCCCTTTATATGACTAAGACCATGAGGGCACAGAGGATTTATTCCCAGCAATAGACTGAGGCTGTGTGTTACATCAAGTAACACAACTTTGGCTACTGCTGAAGTACTGCTTAGGCCACTGCCTAAGTAATGAGTCTTTTCTCTCATTTGTAGAGTTCAGCCTGTTGAGAAAGATGCTAAACTGAGTAATATTAACTTTTCCTTAGTTGCTTAAACTCTTCTCTCTCTGTTTCATCTCCATGACACCTTAGTTTCTTTGAATTTCAGCAACAGAAGCAGCAACTGCTCCATTGTTAGGTCTCACAGAGTCTTCTGTAAATTGCTTGTAGAAGACAGTGCATGTTTTCTTGTTGCCTGTGATTATTTTTAATTATTTTTAAATTTATTTTATATACCAACCACAGTTTTCCATCCCTCCTCTCCTCAAGGTCCCTCCCCTATGTTCTTTCTACCCACCCCCATATACTTCTCAGAAAGAGTACAATCCCTTTCTGTCTAAGAAAATCTGTGTTCATACTGGGTGCAGCTTGAGCATAGGAGACATCAAAGACTGCAATCCTCTAAAATAAAAACCAAAACATTGATCACATACTTTCAACTTTTAATGACATAAGACATATATTGCCATTCTGATCTTGATGGAAGGAAGCATAGTGAGTAAATACTGTACCCAAACAAGACCCTATTCCATTTCTTTATCTGTTTATCTCTTTGAACACCAGATTTAGCTCCATTCCACTTTTTGGTGCTCCTTTTTCCCTCAAATTGCACATTTTGTAATTTTCCTTACCAACTTGCTCTTTTTCATTGTAGAACTCTATAAGAGTGTTCACTATTAACCACACAATGGAGTCAACACTGGAGTGTTTTGAAGGCGTAAGTCACGAAAAATGCCACACCAGTTTGGAATTATGATTAATAGGGTGGTATTTATTTAAAGAGGAAAAAATTTACAGATCACTGTCCCAGACAACAGCCCTCTGCGCAACCAGGAAGGGAGTCTAGTCGCCGGTGGAGCAGGAAGTGAAGAGAGCGAGCAGAGGAAGTAGCCACTTTTTAAAGGGAGAAAGACCAGGCCCCAATGGGATGGCATCTCAGCAGCTATAGGCTGGAGGAGCGGAAGGACCTCCAGCAACAGCGTTTTGAGATTTACACTACCAATGGAATTAATCCAAAGCTCTACATTTTAACCTTTCGAAGACTCTTTGGATAGGACTGAGAAGCAACTGTGTTCTTAAGCAAAATATCACAAAAAAAATCTAGGCCTCTTATTACTACTTTTCTCCTCAGAAACCTTTTGAGCCATGCTTCTACAGTTTACAACCCTCAGAACCACTGTCTTTCATGCTTCTACTAGTATGACCCATTATGCACTGTTTAAAGCATTATACTGATTTTCTAATCCAAACTCCCATTGTCTAAATTCCTCTAAAAAAAGCATGGCCAGGACTATCACAACAATATTAACAACTTTTATCTTGAGGTTTCTCTTTCCATGAAGAGACACCATGACCATATAGTGTTTATAAAGGCAAACATTTAATTGCCAGGGCTTACATTTTCAGATGTTTAGTACTGATGTTTGGGTGTGTTCAGAGGTGATAACAGGAGTAAAGATCCTTTCGAACATGAATTCTGCTAGTCTGTGTCCTTTTATTGGGGAATGGAGGGAGACCAGTTATACTGAACAATATCAATGTGTATATTGATTTGTTGATTCTTGTTATTTTGTTATTTGTTGATGGTGATGATACTGATGGTGTGTGTGCTTCCCCGTCTTTGGATTTGAGGTCTGGAATCATTTATTCCTAGTGTTTGCTGTGTGTAGCTAACCTATTTTGGTTGTAGTTTTCCTCCTAGCTTTTTAGTAAGGCTGGAGCTATAGATAGATATTGCTTAAATTTGTTTTTATTTGGGGATGTCTTATCTTATCCATTTATTGGGATGAAACATTTTTCTGGTTATAGTAATCTTGTCTGGCATTTCCGCTCTCTTAGAATATGTAGAATGCTCTACTTTTAGATTCTCTGTTGAGAAGTCAGGTGTTATTTTTAATGTTATTCCTGTATGCTACTTGGCCTTTTTTCCCTTGGAGCTTTAAATAGTCTTTCTTTGATCTGAATATTTACCATCTTCATTGTTGTGTGCCAAAGGGACTTTCCTTTCTAATATTTTCTATTTGGTGATCTCTAAGTTTCTTGAACCTTGGTAGGTATTTCCTTCTTTAGTCTTGGAAATTTTCTTCTGTTATTTTGTTGAAAATATTTTCTGTGACTTTGAAATTTGATTTGAACTTTGATATGTCCTCTATCCTACTTTTCAAAGATTTGATCACATTTTTATGTCCCTCATTTCCTTGATGTTTTGTGTCTTTTTTTCCTTTAGCTTTTTTATGATTTAGCATTTTCTTTGTCTAAGGAATTCATTTTTTTTATTTTTCTGTTATATATTTAATGTCTGAAATTATTTCTCATTCCTTTTCTATTCTGTTTATTAAGCTTGCATCTGAGCCTCCTGTTTGAATTTCTAAATTTTTTCATTTCCAATTTCTCCCCAGTTTGAGTTTTCTTTATTGGCTCTATTTCCATTTTCAGGTGTTGAGTTGTTGTAATCATTTAAAAATATGGAACAATTCTCAAATTTGCTGTAATCCTTGGTGAGTTACACAGTTAATCTCTATATAATTCCATTTTTAATATATGTGGAACTGAAGCAAGCACCCGTATATTTTTATATTAGCAAAAATTATTTTTATTTTTAATTTTCCACAACTTTCAGGGTTCATGTAACTATTTCTCTCTGATAGTATGGAGCTGTCAGTACCAAATTCAGCTCTGTCCTAGGAGCAACTAGAGAAGTCATCTTTATGGTACTTCTTTTTTTTTATTGAGAAAAGGAAAAAAAAATTTCATCCTCCTCCCAGCCTCCCATTTCCCTCCCACTCCTCCCTTTCCTCCTCCCCTCCCCCCCACTCCTCCCCCTCCCTCTCCCGTCCAAAGAGCAATCAGGGTTCCCTGCCCTATGGAAAGTCCAAGGACCTCCCCCCTCTGTCCATGTCTAGGAAGGTGAACATCCAAACTGGCTAGGCTCCCACAAAGCCAGAACCTGAAGTAGGATCAAAACCCCGTGCCATTGTCCTTGGCTTCTCATCCGCCCTCATTGTTCGCCATGTTCAGAGAGTCCAGGTTTATCCCATGCTTTTTCAGTCACAGTCCTTCTGGCCTTGGTGAGCTCCCAATAGATCAGCCCCACCGTCTCAGTGGGTGGATGCACCCCTCGTGGTCCCGACTTCCTTGCTCATGTTCTCCCTCCTTCTGCTCCTCATTGGGACCTTGGGAGCTCAGTCCAGTGCTTCAGTGTGGGTCTCTGTCTCTATCTCCATCAATCACCAGATGAAGGTTCTATGGTGATATGCAAGATAATCGTCAGTATTGCCATAGGATAGGGTCATTTCAGGTTCCCTATCCTCAGTTGCCCAAGGAACTAACTGGGGAAATCGCCTTGGGTAATCTCCAAAATATATAGAGAACTCAAGAAACTAGACTTTAAAATGCTAATTAACCCAGTTAAAAAATGGGGCACTGAACTGAACAGAGAATTCTCAACAGAAGAAGTTCAAATGGCCAAAAGACACTTAAGGTCATGCTCAACCTCCTTAGGGATCAGGGAAATGCAAATCAAAACAACTTTGAGATATCATCTTACACCTGTCAGAATGGCTAAAATCAAAAACACCAATGATAGCCTTTGCTGGAGAGGCTGTGGAGGAAGGGGTACTCTCATCCATTGCTGGTGGGAATGCACTCTTGTGCAACCACTTTGGAAATCAGGGTTTTGGTTTCTCAGGAAATTCGGGATCAACCTACCCCTGGACCCAGCAATACCACTCTTGGGAATATACCCAAAAGACAAAAGATGCCCTATCATATGACAAAAGCATTTGTTCAACTATGTTCATAGCAGTATTATTTGTAATAGCCAGAACCTGGAAACAACCTAGATGCCCTTCAATGGAAGAATGGATGAAGAAAGTGTGGAATATATACACATTAGAGTACTACGCTGCGGTAAAAAACAATGACTTCTCAAATTTTGCATGCAAATGGATGGAAATAGAAAATACTATCCTGAGTGAGGTAACCCAGACCCAAAAAGATGAACATGGGATGTACTCACTCATAATTGGTTTCTAGCCATAAATAAAGGTCACAGAGTCTATAACTGGTGAACCTAAAGAAGCTAAATAAGAAGGTGAACCCAAGGAAAAACATATAATTATCCTTTTGGCTATGGGAAGTAGACAAAATTGCCAGGGAGAAAATTGGGATCTTGGGGGTGGGTTGGGATGGGCATAAGGGGGGATGGGGAGAGAAAAGTCAGAAGGGGAGGACTGGGGGAACTTGGCGAAACAAGATGACTGGGATAAAGGAAGGTTGGATAGGGGAGCATGGAAGCACAATTCTTAGTTAAGGGAACCACCTTAGGGTTGGCAAGAGACTTGAACCTAGAGTGGCTCCCAGGAACCCAAGGCTATGGTACTTCTTCTCACAGGGATCTTAGTTATTTGAAATTTGCTGTGGGAGAAATGCAGAAGAGTTTGAAACTGCAGGCTAAGGAAGCCAGGGTACTATAAACTTGGCTTGGTAGTCAAGTTTCCTGAGTTTGAAGTCAGGATGCAGGTGGTACTTAGTTGATTAAGAAAAGTTGCTGAACACAAAGGAGAGAGAACTAGCTTGTAATGTTCTCTGCTTTAGTTCCAGATTCCTTGATGTTGATTGATTTCTTGCCCTGACTTTTTTTCAGTGATGGACTGTGATGTGAAAGTGGAAGCCCAAATAGTCCCTTTCCTCTCTAAGTTTCATTGTTCAATATTTTATCACTGCATCAAAGAATCAAACACATTATTAAAAATTTGGTACCAAGGCCGAGCAGTGGTGGTGCATGCCTTTAATCCCCGGGAGGCAGAGGCAGGCGGATCTCTGTGAGTTCGAGACCAGCCTGGTCTACAAGAGCTAGTTCCAGGACAGGCTCCAAAACCACAGAGAAACCCTCTCTTGAAAAACAAAAAAAAAAACAACAACAAAAAAAAATTGGTACCAAGAGTGTAGAATGTGCATGATGGACATGAATGTGTCCTGTTCTGGGAAGTTTATGGAAGTATTTAGAACTTTGGGCTGTGTTGTGGCATGAATAAGGAATTGCCCCTATAGTCTTAGGCATTTAAACACTTAGCCCTCAATAGGTAATGCTGTTTGGGAGATTTAGGTGGTTCAGTCTTATTGGCAGAAGTATGTCAATAGGCTGGAGAGATGAATCAGTGGTTAAGACTACTGCCTGCTCTTCCAAAGGTCCTGAGTTCAATTCCCAGCAACCACATGGTGGCTCACAACCATCTGTAATGAGATCTAGAGGAAAAGACATTGTCAATTGTTCTCATCAACTTAGACAATGAAACACAATATAGACAAGTTCAACAAAACCACCACATACAGGCTTCCCCAGCATGCTTCAACATTGCCAGGGCAAAGATTTCATTGTAAAATTTCCTGTCAATGGGCATGGGATCTAGAAGTTAAAGTGTGCACTCTCAGCTCTCTGCTCCTGTTGCCTTGTCTGCTGTCATGTCATCAAGGCCATTATGGCCTCCAACCCTCAATACTTTCATCTATACATTGCCTCAGTCAAGGTGTTTTATCTCAGCAAAAGAAAAGTAATTAATATAGGCTGAAAAGCTATGGCATGCTCAGAAATTCAAGGCTGCTATATGGTAGCTTAGAAGAGAAGTATCCTGAAAGGCTTGCAGATATGGATGCCAGTGGAATTTCAGAGGGAAAATTGAGAGTCTTTCAAAGACTCTATTGGGGACTGTTCATGCAATATATTTGAATTAATGATCTGTAGAAGTGAAACTTTCTATGCTTTATGGGAACAATTGATGCTGGTTAACCGGGCCTGAAAAAGTAGCTATGATAAATAACCATTGAGAAAAAAACTACATAGGAAATATTTCCTTAGCTCAACACAGAGAAGCTTCATTAAGGATTGGCCAAGACTGCATATCAAGCTGGTATCGCACTTGAAAATATGTAGGAGAAGCCCAAGTGATATTGGTTTTGAAGGAATTTGAGAGGATTATGGAGATCAGCTGAGTGCTGGCACCATGAGCCAAGGTTGAAGTTCCTGAAGAGAGTCAGGGAGAGCCAACTGTTGAAAACGAAGTCGCAAATGTAGTGAAACTTCAGGACGGAAGTAGATATTGCAAGACAATCTGAGGCAACACTCCATGTTGCGTGGTCAGCATTGCTGAAGGTCAGCTAGGAGAGGGAATTAGTGAAGGCTTAGCATCAGTAGAAGTGAAGTCCTTGCATTGTTGTAATTGGTTGTTCTGGGATAAACACCAACACAGGGGCAGACATGGAATTTAGCCACCCCAAGCTTCAAGACAAGCTGTTTGTGTTATGGGTTCCCTACAAGAGCCGAAGCAGAGTTTATCAAGTCCTCAGAGCCCAGAAGATTGTGAAGGAGGGCAGTAAGTCAGAGACTAGGCTTCTTATCCTGTTGGGTTTTAGCTTTGCTTTGATCTTGTAATTGTACCTTCTTCTTTCCTCTTGCATAAAAAGGTATACTATTTGCAACTGGTATTCGGCAATGCGCAGTAAAGTCTTTGAACTTTTAAAATTGGAAAAATGTGAAGTCTTTGGTCAGTGTTTTATTATTGCAACAGAGAAGTAAATAGAAGAACCTTGAACAAACCTTAACAGCCTGAGCCAGAGGATAGCTTTTCCCAATATTCTCTGTAGATAATGGCCTCGGTTCTATAGGCGTGCAATTGAAGTCTGGCACCTTTTCCACCTCTGGGTCTCCTAATATATAGGCAGGTACTTGTAGCGATATATGGTTTGTGTTTTAACAAATAAAAACTTGCCTGG
The DNA here is from genome assembly GCA_963919715.1 of Microtus obscurus. Taxonomy (NCBI): domain Eukaryota; kingdom Metazoa; phylum Chordata; class Mammalia; order Rodentia; family Cricetidae; genus Microtus; species Microtus obscurus. The sequence goes on along the minus strand of CAWTZC010000297.1, from coordinate 40,643,243 downwards.
AGATCAGAGTGAAGAACAAAACCATTAGAGGCTAGGAAGCGGTAGCACAAATATTTAATCCTGGGGTTTGGGAGACAGAGGTAGAGGAATATCTGAGTTCAAGGCCACCCTGGCCTACACTAGATTGAACTAGTCTTAAAGAGAAACAGAGTCAAGCTGTTTAGACTTACACCTTTAATCCCAGCACATGGGATTCACACGCCTTTAATCTCAGCACTAAGGAGGTTGAGACAGGAAGGGATTTGGCTGGATGGAGAGAGAAATAGAAGGCAAGAGGAGACAAGAGCACAGTGCAGTCTGAGTTTGGTGGGGCCAGTTGCAGTCTGAACATGCAGTCTGAGGTCAGGGTCGTCCTTTTGGTCTGAGGATTTGGTAGAGGTAACACGTCTCCCTACCGTCTGGCTGCTCTGCTTATATGATCCTTCAGCTTTCACTCACTAATATCTGACTTCTGGTTTTTATTAAGAACAATTAGAATTCATGTTACAGGTACCTTTGTCTTGTTTTCCCATGGTGCAGAAGAAAGAAGTTGGCATATTCTAGTATTTTCTTTTTCCTTAAAACTTATGAAGTGATGGAAAAATCATTAAAACAATTTGTGGGAGGGTTGGAACAATACCTCAGTGGTCAAGAATAGTTGTTATTCTAGAAATCAAACCAGGTCAGTTCCTAGCATCCACATGGAGGCTCTGCTTACTGGAGACTCTGTTCACTGTAACTCCAGTTCTGTGAAATTCAGTAACCCTTTCTTGACTCCCTGGGTACTATGAACATATGTAATGTACAGACATAAATGCAGGCAAGATACCCATATGCTTAAAACAACAAGCATTTTTAGTTCTTAAAGAATAGGGTGCCTTTAGGGAGAGAGATTTTACTTGTAAGTAAATAAAGGGAAAAGACCGGAATCTTCTGTAAAAATCAATGGGTAAGAATAACTAAGAAGTAAATGGCAAAAAAAGAGAAATATTTTTCCCTGTATTTTTAGTCTAATATTTGACTTATATTCAGATTGCTGACATTATTAATATTATGTGATTATTGAATTAACTGATATTTATTTTGTAAATAATCTTCCCGACATGTGATTTGACAATATATTAATCTTTAGTAACTACATTTTTTTCTAAAAAAGAATAAACTCTTACCAAGTCCATGCTCACATGTCTCTGTCCATAAACTGCAGAAGAATTTCCGTTGTTTTCTGGTTTCAGCCATAGATAACTATAGAAAAAGCATCCACAATAAAGGGAGAGAAATATAGAATTAAAGCAACGTAATTAAAACATGGTTCTCTGATAGAGGGTTTCTTAGATGGGCTGTGTCCTCCTTTGGAAATCAATTCTGTTACAAGACTTTACAGTTATTATCCTTCTTTCATATTTTTAGCTCTGTATTTCTGTCTTACATCATGTAATTGTTTTGGAATGTAGACATTTAAGTATCAAATAGTTCTTTATAAAACAGCTCATAAAATCACAAAAATTGAGACCACTACATAACTCATGCTGTGGAACTTACACTTACCTTCTTTCTATGTGAAAGGCGTATTTTAATCATCTCTATATAACTTTTAATATCCACAATAAAATTTGTAGAGAGTATGATTATCTTTAAAGAAACTTTGACATAGACAAGTTCAGCAGTTGTCCCAAAGTGAAAGCACTTGACCTCTGTGTTAATTTTAACACTGTGTTGTAGCCTATGTTCTGTAACTAGTGTAATGTTAATGATGGGAGTGTTGTCCTTACCAATAGCATGTGTATGAGTATCATGAAACTGTGATATTTAATTGTTTTGAGATGTCTGAATTATAAAATGCCCCATAATATCATGAACAACACCCACGAAATATGCAAGAAACACATCTCATATTTTGCAAACACTACACCATAGTTTATCTATGTTAAAATTTATGTAATTTTTTGCATTCAGGTGATTCAGTATGTCGGAGAATTAAAAGAAATAAGTACTATCATGACTGTGACCATCCTATGGGAAACAGAAATTGGAAGGCGTGTGGGAATGATTTTGCTTTGTAGGAAATTACTTTGTATACAGCTGACCATACACTTTCTGCTCTCAGCCTGATGGAATATCATATTTCTACCCAAGCAACATCTTTTATTTTAAGTGTATATACTTCCCTGAGGAATAGTTTTTATTGCTAGCTAGTGATTGGTTATTACAGTTGTTTCGACCTGCGAAGCCCTTTCTATTAAAGATGCTTTGAAATAGTTTCTTCCTATTATATTAAATTAGGATTTTCCTTCTTCAAATATCATGATGCCATGTGTACCTAGCAGTAAAGGTTCTATTTTCTGCTCAAAGGATTCATAACTTCAAACAAATCCTAGACCAAAACAACAGGAAATTTAGTGTCAAGGGCACAGCATAGAAGCCTAAGAGAAAAGAATTTATTAAAGTTCTTCTCTGCCTTTTCCTAGCCAACCTAAGAATCACTGAGCTCTCATGGGACATGGTTGTTCAATTTGTTCATCCAATAATTTAATTTACTTTTTATGAAACAGAAATGGACAGAACTGAAAGGCTAAATGATAATGATTTCTTTTTAGATTCCAAAGCGAACATTGAATTAAATAACTTACTTGCTTCAAATCATAAATTTAATAATGTCACTTCTATCTTAAAACATGTTGATAAGGTCCTTATGTTCTCAAATAAAAATCCTTCCAAAGCCAACGAACTCTACTCTTCACATTTTTTTTATGTTTATTTTTTAGATATAATCAAATCATTTCCCCTCCCCCTCTCCCCTTCTAAACTCTCCCATACTCCCTTACCAATTTGCTTTTTGTTAAAAAAAAATTATGGCTTCTATTTTTAATTTTGTGTGTGTATATGTCTGTGTGTGTTCCTAATGCATTCTAAAGTTTTGCCCTTATACCTACATATAAGCGTAGTTCCTGCCTCTCATCACTGAAACTTCTGTTTGTCATAGACAGAAACCATTACAGAAACTACCAGCAATCAAACTGGAGAGTTTTGGAGCCCATCCTTAACTAATATATCTATAACACAGTTTCTGAACCTAAGGCTCAGGGGTCCTTATAGAAGGAAGAGAAGGTGGAAAAGACTGTAAAAGCCAGGGGAACAGTGAGTTTGCTGTGAGATTATATCTCTTAGAAATGTCAGAAGCTACACACATGAAGTTTCATCAGCATGGCTGCCTGAAAAGGATCTGAACAAGGACAATACAAGTAGCCATGTTAATGGATAGGTTGGGGTTCAGGAAGCCTCAACCCTAGACAAAGAACTACAAACATGGTATTCTGCAAGCAGAAGGGTCTCCATATTTGTATTCTTTTATCAATGCTATTTGGTAATTCTTTTTTCTTCTCATTTTTTGTACATGCTGCTATTTCACAAGAATTATTTTAACAGCTTTTCAAGTAAACTTAATGTTGATCTATTTTCAAATTCAGCTTTCATTTTTGACAGCATTTTAGTTTATAATGCTTGTTTCTATGAAACTGTGTTTACATTTAGAAAATATCTTTCCAGAATGCTTACCTCAATTTGTTTTATACAGATTCATTGAATTGTTGGTCTACTGTTAGTTTGCCTAACTAGCATGTAAATAATTTCAGAAGAGATATCATAATTTTTTATCTTTTTCTTCATCTTTTGTTTCTGCATAGTACCCATATGTGACACATTTATGTGGCAAAATCTATGTTCAAATGAGGATCATAGCTGATACATCATTATCAAATCAAATTTGTGTCTGAACTCTCAAAATCCATAAATACTATAACCAATCAGCAAAAAAGGAGAACTATGAGAATATTCACCAAATAAAATTGATTTTTATATGTATCATATTTCTTCATGTTTACAAATAGTAAAGAGCTATTTTCACAATTTTATGGTGTCAATATTGTGTTGAATAAACACACAAAGTATAACTTAAAGAGCATGGTAGAATTATACAGAATGAACAGGTTATATTTATAATATAAATATATAAACATATATGCATATAATAAAATTTACTGAAAAAAAGTGGCTATGATTTGAAAGAATGGGGATGTATGGGAGAGTTTGGATGGTGGAAAGAGAAGGGACAATAGTTTTAATTAATTTATAACCTTAAATATTAAAAGAAAGAGCATGGTCCTTTTTGTAAGCTGTTGGTTACTGTCTTGCTTTGAAAGCAAATGGCCCTAATAGCTCCATAGGGAGTGGCACTATTAAGAGCCAGGGCCTTGTTGGAGTAGGAGTGGCCTTGTTGGAGGAAGTGTTCACTTGGGGCTGACCTTGACATCGCAGATGTTCAAGTCATACCCAGTGTAGCATTTATTTCTGCTGCTTGTGGATCAAGATGTAGAATGCACAACTCCTTCTCCAGCACCATGTCTGCCTGCATGCTACCATGCTTTTCACCTTGAAGATAACGAATTAAAACACTGAACTGTAAACCAGCCCCAATTAAATGTTTTCCTTTATAAGAGTTGCTGTTGTCATGATGTTTCTTCATAGAAATAAAAATTTAAGACAGAAATTGATAGTAGGGACTGGGGTATTGTTATGATAGTTAAAACTATGTTTTAATTTGGTGGAGTGTGGACTTTCGGGCTTTGGGTTAGCAAAATAGTGAAATGCTTTAATCATGGTTTAATAGGCTGTATTAGGAACATGGAAGATGCTGATGCTGAGGGATATTTGAACTGTGGGGGCTTGGATCAAGAGGTCTCAGAGAAGAATTTTAGTAGGTGGCCTAGAGATTGTTCTTGTGACAATTTGGTGAAGAAAGTGACTGCTTTTTGCCCTTGGCTGAGAAGTCTGCCTGAGGCTAGACTCAAAAGTTTAATATTAATTACTTCAGCACAGGAGATTTCAAAACAGTCCAGTATTGACTCTATATGTGCTTATTAGTGTTTCCACTTAGGAAGAGCTATAATAAAAAGGAGCAAGCCAAGCAAGGAAAAATGTGTAGTTCAAGGGCAAAGGGAATACCGGGAAGTGGAACGAAACCAAATCACTGTTCATGAACATAAACAAATTAAAGAAAATCCTGAAGTTAGATGGAAAAAAAGGTGTGTTGACCTCCAACTTGTGAAAAGGAATGAAAATAAATTAGGTCTGGTTATCGTGGTGCATGCCTTTAATCCCAGCACGCTAGAGGCAAAGGAAGGTGAATCTTTAAATTTGAGAGCAGTCTAGTTTACAGATGAAGTTTCGGGTCAGCGAATCTTAAGGCAGTGAAGGAAACCAGTGAAAACAGGCTTCTTGAAAAGTTGTGGTTGAATAAGGGTCCCATGTTCTAGTCCTCAGTAAGGAACAGAACTTGGCAGCTTTGGGCTTGTTGTCTGGCCTTAGAGTCAGGGAGAGAAGAATAGGCTTTTGGCATTGCCCTCCCAACTAAGAAAAGCCGTAAAAATAAGGCATTTATCAAGGGTTTCCTTGTATGGAGGCAAAGAGAGGCCATTGTGTGAAGTTGTGAAGGTGAAGCTTACATTGCTTTGGAGACCTGAAAATGTTGGAGAAACTGGAACCATGGGATACCTGCTTAGGAAAGCTGCTGATAGGGAGTCGAACCGGCCCAAGAAAAAGATGTGTTGCAGTCAACAAAGCAAAAGGGAGTTGGAGATGTGAAGGGAACTTTGATATCAAGCATGGAGATGCAGAGTTTAGAGTTTTCCCAGCCAGTTTTCAGTCTTGCTTTGGTTCAGTAATTCCTTCTTAGGCGCCCTTTCATCCTTTTTGAAAGGGAAATGTATACCTTGTGCCATTGTATGTTGGAAGTATGTGATCTTCATTTTGATTTTATAGGGGATTGCAGTCAAGAGATTGAATGAGTATCAGAAGGGACTGTGAAAGACTTTGAGGTAGTGCTGAGACTGTTAGGGACTATAGGAACTTTTGAAGTAGACTGAAAGAATTTTTGCATTGCTCTGTGGTTACAAACCTATGGGGCCCAAGGAATGGAATGTGGCGGTTTGAAAGAAAATGGCCCCTGTAGACCTATAGAGATTGGTACTATTAGGAAATGTGGCCTACTTGGAGTAGGTGTGGCCTTGGAGAAACTGATCACTGAGGGTGGGCTTTGAGGTCCTCTATGCTGTAGCTAGGCCCAGTATAGACCCAGTCTGTCTGCTACCTGTAGACCAAGATGTACAAACTCTCAGCTCCTCCTCCAGTACCATGTCTATGTGCATCCTACCACACTTCCCACCATTATGATAATGAAAAGATAAGTCCTCCCCATTAGATGTTTTTCTTGGTAAGAGTTGTCATGGTCAGGGTGTCTCTTCTCAGTAATAGAATTCTAACTATCCTAACTAAGACAGTTACACGCACAGAGCTGTTAAGACTTTTAGGTTTAATATAGAAGAATAATTCAATAACATTAATTTTTATTATAATTTATGTACCAAATGCTGCATATATTATATATATATGAGAACATGAAGTAATGAAAACCTCTATTTAGCTGTTTTCTTATTTGACTCAAAATTTCTAAAAGGAAAAAAAGTTATTTTTTTGTAATTAAACATTTAAAAAAATCAATGTCTTATAAATAATAAGGTAGCCAAAGTAAAATCACAAGTTAAAAATATTCAGCCTATTAACTGCCAGTAAATCTTGTATTAGCAACAACTAAACAGCTAATTGTATAGTATAGATCTTAAGTCTCTTTGGGTAGCCCTCAGTATAAGGATGGATCTGAGTCAGGTTTCCATTCAATCACTAAGTAGCTTCCACAGGGGCCATCTGTCACTCAAAGGATGTTTAAGCATTGATTGTTGCATTCACTGATTGGCAAGAAAAGTATTGGCAATCGTGTTTCAGAAGTAACCTAGCAGGACAAGGGAGATGGATCAGTCAGAAACATACTTGCTTCACAAGAAAGAGGACCTAGGTTTGCACCCACATTAAAAAATAGGTGTGGCAAACACCTATAACTAAAGCACTTTTAAAATAGGGACAGACAGAACTCTGTAAACTCTCAGTCTAGCAACATCAAAAGTCAGTGAATACCAGATCCAATGATGAATGCTATCTCAAAAAGTGAAGTGCAAGCAATGTGGATCTTTTCCTTCTCCACAAGCGCACACACCTCACACTTATGTATACTACATGTGCACACAAAAATACAGAGTCATCAATAAACATATCTAGCTTTACTTTTGTTAACTAATTGTATACAAATTCTGTTTCTTGTCTCCACAAATATAGACTGTCTATTTTTAAAATTCTTAGAAATCTGGTTAAAATATCAGGGAAAAGTACAAGATATCGTAAATAACAAATTATGAAAATTTTATTATAGAATCAAATATAAAAGAAAATAAAGGGAAAAAAAGGGAGAACCTTACACTTGAATTCATTTGAAATTGCAGTCTTATTGTAGGAACCAGAAAATGGAAAAATGGGCCCACTTATGAACTAAAGGCAATTTAAAGTCCAAGGTTCACTGACACTTGGTGGGCATTGTTAGTCACCTCCCTCTCCTGTGGATTATGCTTCCAAAATGCTAGTTAACAAGACTAATGATAAATTGGGTATAGACTGACCTTTTCAGAGACTAATGTTAACATAATCTAGGATTGTTAGTGAATATACTAGCTAGTTATTAGCTTTTTGAGAATACAAAGTTGATCTTGTAAAATGAAAATATATTAGGTCTAAATTATATCTATTATTTTGATCTGCATTATGAAAGTTGTGATAGAAAAAAATTAAAGAAAAAATAAAAAGTATAACAAAAATATAATTGAGAAAATGGAGTCCTTCGCATGTCAATTTATATATAAAGGACATATTGATAGTACTGTCTATCAAGAGCTCAAATCAACATAAACACAAGACATGCCAGCATTCTAGAGTAATGTATTTAAGAAAATAGTAAGATGAATAGGAACAGGACAGAACAAAATATAAGACTAATAGGAAGGAGACAGAACATAAACAGAAGTACATGTTAAAATATATATAAAATATAAACCAGTCAGTTGTGGTGTACAACTTTAATCCTAGCACTTGGAAGGTACAGGCAGGTGGGTCTATGTGAGTTTGAGGACAATGTAGTCTACAAGAACTAGTTCCAGGATAGGCTCCAAAGCTACAGATAAACTCTGTCTTGAACCCAATATAAATATAAATATACATAAATATATATTGGTTTCAAGGCAGGGTTTCTCTATATGTGTGTATGCATGTATGAATGTATACATATGTATATTTGTGTATTATACATATAAAATATGAGAATTAACACAAGCAATACATATGATATAAAGTCAATATGATGCACTAATACAGTGACATTAGAATAAAAGTAAAAGTTTAAGAGTAATATTATATTTGAAAATATTCTGACCATGTTCTACCATGTTGTGATAGATAATAAAGCACAAATTTTTAGAAATTCTAAAATATGAAATTGAAAAATTGTAGTTACCCAGAATAAACTATACTTAGACATATCATGCTGAATTATATATTCAAATGTGTGGGTGTAAAAGGAATATTTAAAAGAGAAACAGTCAGCGTGACATTTTCTTAGTTAAGTTTGGCTACGTTAGATAGAGGGACTTATTTCTTTGCCTTTGAATACATAAACTCTAGATATACATGCTACCGGCAGCAAAACAGTTCCTAGGTATTAAAATTGGGAAATATGAGTCAGAAATACAAAAAGGAAAAGAAGTTGTTACCGGCAAGTCTCCACTAAGAAGACATTGTATTGATCAAAATAAAACATATTGCACTTTTGAAAATATGAGAAAGTATGGGAAATGTTAAAACTCAAATAATATGAGTGCTGAATTAAAACCCTTTTCAACTTGCAATTCTAGCACAGGCATTGATTCTCCTTACCCCCCCCCCAAAAAAAATAAAGAAATAAAGTTGCAGCCAGACAAAAAAGTATGTTTGATCTCTGAATTTTTTTTATTTTTTATTCTCTTAATGCAGCGATTAAATGACAAAAAACAACATTTTAAACTTGCTTCAGACTTTATGGGAAAATGTAGACAGTATTTAAATGTGTCAGTCCTAGTATTTTGAGTGGTTTTTCCAGTTTGAAGATTTTTGATCCATTTATAGCGTTGAAAAAAAACTTAGAATAGGTATTAGGGTTGGAATGGAGAGATAGATGGATCAGCAGATAAGAGGGCTCAAGTTTGGTTCCTGGCACTCATATTGGTTAGCTCATGGCCACTTGTGACTCCACTTCTAAGGAATCCAACACCCTTGTATGTTCTCCATTTGCAATTGCACACACACATGCACACACACATGCACGCACACATGCACACACACACACACAAATTTGTACATATAATTTTCAACAACAACAAAAAGAATATTGAGGAAGTGTAGATTGCTCAGTAGTTAAAGGGCTTGTCATGCAAGAAAGAGAATTGGAGTTCCAGTTCCAAAAACCCACAAGCTAAGTGGATGAGAACACTTGCAAAGAAAACACAGAGTGTTCCTAGAGTAAACTGTCTAGAATGCTAGCCCATGTGGTAATGGTCTTTCTGTCAATCTCAGTCCTCTGCTTATATACACACATGTGTAGTGGCATGCATGTGAGTAGTCACACATACAGGCATGCAAACTCACACATATACATGCGAAGAAAAATATTTTTGTAAAACAACATTGGACTTAGTAAAATGCCTTATGCGATTGGCATTGAGACAATAATGTAATTACTTTCTCCACATGCTATTTTGCTGAAACTTTCTTAGCACTTTTTGAAAGTTTAAATTAATGTTGTACTGTAGACTTAGACCTTTATTTGCTCTTGCTTTATCTGTTTGTTGGATTTCTGGAATGTCATGGATCTTCTGAAGTATTAGAAACATTTTATTTTAAAAATTATTTTCATCCATGCTCCCTAGTGTTACACTACATCCTAGATCTACACTCTTTTCTTATTAAAGTTTCATCTGGTTTCAGTGTCAGAGAAATGTGAGCCCTGTAGGTGAGTTTGACGGCCAAGTTTTACCTATAATTTCCTGGAATTTGATATTACTTCATCTAGAATGTATTAAAAACTCTTCAGCAAAGCCAAATTTACTATGATGTTCTCTGCAGGAATGTTTTTAACAACCAAGCTACTAGGATGAATCATATTTAGTTACATGTCTTTCAACTAATGTGCTCATTATATCTAAGCTACTAAACTTTTTACATGCAGTTTTCCGTCGTATTTCTAATTTGCTATTCTGGTTTTAATCTTGGTTAATGCTTAAAATTTAAACATATATTTGTGGCACCCCATAGTATTTCAACACATAGCATGGATCCCGAGAAAGCCAGGAAATTGTATTTCCATCATTTCATCGTTAGATTATGTTTCAAGGTTATGAGCTCTTCTCTCTGGCTATTCATGAACATAACATGTAGTGTTTATGCTAAATGGCAGGTTCCTTTCCATTGAAACATTTGATATGGAGGGAAAGGAGTGTCGAAGACTCAGAACGTAAAGAAAATGTCACATGTCTGAGAGAGCAAGAACTCAGAGGATCCTCAATATCTCTTCCCCAGCTTTATGAGAGAAGTGAACAACTGCTGCAAAAGAGATTCTGACAATCTTTACTGTAAAGGAAAGTGATTCTGGGAGGTCTTAGAGTACCTGGCTTTGAAATGTAATGTAAATACAGCAACATAAATTAATATAATGTAGTATTTTAATAAATATGGGCACAGAGACCAATAAAAAGAGGTAGCGTACAGACAGACCTTCTCCATTCATTCTGTTCCCCTAGACCCAGTGCCTCAAGCTTCTCCATTGTGCTGCAACAGAACCCCAGTTGTAGCCCCCCTTTCCCATCTGCAACAAGTAATAAACTGAGGGGAAAAAAGAGAACAATACAAGGAATCAATGAAAGGAAAAGTTGGTTCTTTGAGAAAATCAAGATAGAGAAACCCTTATCCAAATTAATTAAAAGGCACAAAGTGGATATCTGAATTAACAAACTCACAACTGAAAAAGGAGGACATAACAACAAACAGTGAGGAAATCCAGAGTACTATAAGGACATACTTTAAAAACCTATACTCCATCAAACTGGAAAATCTAAAAGAAATGAATAATTTTATTGATAGGTACCACTTACCAAAATTAAATCAAGATTGGATAAACAATTTAAATAAGCATATAGCCCATAGTAAAACAGATGTAGTTATTAAAATCTCCCTTCAAAAATGTCCTTGGCCAGAAAGTTTTAGTAAAGAATTCTATTAGACTTTCAAGTAGTTAATACCAGTCTTCCTCAAATTATTTCACAAAATGGAAACAATAGGGTTACATAGTTTATTTTATGTGGTCACCATTTATTACACTGAGAGACAAATCACATAAATACTCAATTTATGTGAAGTAAATTACAGATCAATTTCCCTTAAGAATATAAAAACAAAAATATACAATACAATATTTGCAAACCAAGTCCAAGAACACATCAAAAGGATTTTCCACCGTGTTGAAGCAGGGTTCATTCTAGAGATGTAGGGTTTACATACACAAAAATCAGCCAATGTACTGTACCATATAAAGAAGCTGAAAGAAAAAAAATTACATGATCATCTTATTAGATGCAGAAAAGGCCTTTGGTAAAATCAAACATTCCTTCATGATACAAGTGGAATAACTAAAGAAAATAAGAGCCTATTATGTCAAACGGAGAGCCAACATCAAATTAAAAGGAGAGAAAATCCAAGCAATTCCACTAAACTCAGGAACAAGACAAGACTTTTTACTCTGCATATCTATTCAATATAGTACGTGAGGTTTTAAGTAGAGCAATAAGTCAACTGAAAGAGATCAATGGATGCAAATTGGAAAGGAAGACATCAAAATGTTCTTATTTGCAGATGATATAGTAGTACACATAAATGACCCAAAAAATTGTACAAGGGAACTCTTATAGCTATTAAATACTTCTAAAAAGTCTGTGGATAATCAATATCTCTATCTCTCTTAAAAAAGACAAGCAGACTGAGAAAGAAATCAGGAATACAAAACTTTTCAAAATAGCCTGAAATAATACAAAATGTCTTGGGAAACTCTGACTAAGCAAGAGAAAGATTTGTATCATAAAAAGTTCAAGTTTTTGAAGAAAGAAATTGAAAAATATTTTAGAATGTGGAAAAATCTCCCATGCTCATGGATCAGTAGGATTAACATTGTAAAAATGGCCATTTTTCTAAAAACAATCTAAAAATTGAAAATAGATCTATATTTATCCCCATGTACAAAACTTAAGTTCACATAGATCAAAGACCTCAACATAGATCCAACCACACTGAACCACACTGAAGAGAAAGTGGGAAGTATATTTAGAAAATTTCCTAAATATAGCACCAGTAGCACAGAGATTACAATTAATAAGTAGGATGTACTGAAACTGATAAGCTTCTGTGAGGCAAAAGACAAAATCAATAAGACAAAATGATAACCTTCTGAATTGGAAAAAGATCCCTACTAACCTCACATCGGACAGAGGACTGATCTCCAAAATATATAAGGATCTCAAGAAACTAGACATCAAATTACTAAATAACCTAATCAAAATACTGAATATAGAACTAAATTAAAAATTCTCAACAAAAGAATTACAAATGGCTGTCAGACACTTAAGGAATTGCTCAACATCCTTAGCCATCAGGGAAATGCAAATCAAAATGACTCTGAGATAATATCTTATACCAGCCATAATAGCTAAGATTAAAAACACCAATGATAAATTATGCTTCAGAGAGTGTGGAGTAATGAGAACACTTCTCTGTTGCTGGTGGGAGTACAAACTTGTATAGCCACTTTGGAAATCAGTATGGCATTTTCTCAGAAAATTGGGAATCAATTTACCTCAGGACCCAGAAATACTACTCTTGAACATATACCCAAAGGATGCTCAGTTTTACCACAGGGATATTGTGTTCATAGCAGTATTATTCATAATAATCAATCTAGAAGGATATTATGGAAATAATCTAGATGCTCCTCAACTAAAGAATGGATAAAGAAAATGTGATTTATTTATACAATGGAATACTACTCACAGGTAAAAAAAAAAAATAACATCTTAAAATTTGAATGCAAATGGATGGAACTCCAAAAAAAAAACCATCCTGAGTAATCCCAGACCAAGATATACAAATATGGTATGTGCTCTCTCATTTATAAATGAATATTAGATGTAAAACTGCTTGTTGGTATGTTATGAGAATTGAGCATGCAGTACCCACAAGAAATGACTGCTGAACTTGCCTAAAGGTGAGACCATCCCTAATGGTTCCTGCTTCATGAAAGAGTCTGCAAGACATTCTGCAGGACACAGAAGAAAGTGACTAACAAACTGTCAATATAAGTGGAACTGTCTTTGAAAGTTCCTGCTTCATGGAAAAGTCTGCTGGATACTATGGACCTGCAGGCTGAAGATGGTACAGAAGAACTTTGGGTGACTGTTAAGGCAGTGAGATGTCTCTGTCAATTCTAGAGTTTTGGAAGTTGCTTACAAATGAACTGATTGTTTACTTAGGAAATATTATATCCTTCTGGAATCTTTAATAGAGTTGAAGAATTTATAATTATAGTTTTCCTTAGTTATGATAAAAGATGAAGCAGGTATAAATACTGTAACTGTAATTATTGCTTGATACCTGCTTTGTTATATGCAATTTTATTATGTTAAAGTAAAATTTATATATTTTATTTAAATAGAAAATGGGAGGTGATGTGGGATTTACCTCTAAATGCTGTGAATACCACTGATTAGTAAAGAAACTGATTTGGCCTGATAGGGTAGATAGGAGGGGAAAACTATACTGAATGCTGGGATAAAGGAGGCAGAGTCAAGTAGAACCCATGGAGCCACCACTAGAGATAGACACACTGAAACTTTGCTGGTAGACCATGACCTTTGGGAATGCAAAGATTAATAGAGATGGGTTAAATTAATGTGTAAGGGTGGCAAGTAAGAAGCTAGAGCTAATGAGCCAAGCAGTGTTTTAAATAATACAGTGATTATTTTGGGGCTGAGCAGCCAGAAACTAACTAGCAGCCTCCCTATTACAACAAAGCAAGAAGTATCGTTTCTTTTACAGCTAGTATCCATTCGTGAGTGAGTATATGCCATTTTCATCTTTCTGGGTCTAGATTACCTCGCTCAGGATGTTTTCTTCTAGTTCTATTTATTTGCATGCAAATTCCCAGATGTGATTTTGTTGTTGTTGTTGTTGTTTTTAAACCACTGAGTAGTATTATAATGGGTAAATACCTATAGTTCATGATTCTAGAGAAGTTAAGTAACAAGACGAACCCTACGAAAAACATATATAGATCCACCTGGAAGGAGAAATAGACAAGACAGCCTGACAAAATTTGGAGCATGGGCATAGGGGGAGAAGGGAGGACAGAAGGGGAAGAGGTAGGGATGGGGGGAGATGGGAGGAGAACCTGAGAGAATGGGATAGACTGGATGGAGAAAGGAAAGAGATGAGAGCAAAGAAAGAGATATTTTGATTGAAGAAGACATTATGTGGCTAGCAAGAAACCTAGCACTAGAGAAATTCCCAAGATTCCACAAAGATGACCCCAGCTAAGACCCTAAGCAATAGAAGAGAGGGTGCCCAAACTTGCCTTGCCCTGTAGTCAGACTGATGAATATCTTAAATATCACCATAGAACCTTAATCCAGCAAATGATGGAAACACAGGCAGAGACCAGCAGCGGAGCAATGGGCTGAGCTCCCAAAGTCCTGTTGAAGAGTGGGAAAAGTAAGAATATGTGCAAAGAGGTAAAGACCTTAATGGGTTCACTCACTGAAACAGTCTACCTGAGCTAATGGGACCTCACCAACTCCAGCTGGACAGGGAAGCAGACAGTATCCTCTGAATGTAAGTAACAGTTATATGGCTAGGCAGACTGTAGGACCACTGGCAGTGGCACCAGTATTTATCCCTACTGCTTGTACTGGCTTTTTGGGAACCTATTATCTTTGGAACGATAACTTGCTTAGCCTAGATATAGTAGGGAGGGCCTTGGACTCTCTTCAAAGCAATGCGCCTCACTATCATCTCTGAGGAGTGGATGAGAGGGTTAAATGGAGGAAATGGGAGGAGGGGAGGGAGTGGGAACTGGGATTGGTATGCAAAATGAGAAAAGAGATTTTTTAAAAAAAAATAAAACAAAATAAATTTTTTAAAAAGGAAGCCAGAAGTACAAAGTGGGAAAAAAGACATCATCTTTAATAAATGGTTCTAAAAAAATTGGTTATATGCCTGTAGAAGAATGCAAATAGATCCATATTTATCACCCTGAATAGAAAGCAAGTCATTGGCACAGGAGATTACTTTCAGGCAGAACAGAGCATCCACAGTGCAGGCCCTAAGGTCAACAATTAATAAATGGAACCTTACGAAACTAAAAAGGCAACAGATACCATCAATTGAATAAAGTGACAGCTTACAGAGTGGGAAAAGATTTTATCAACTCCACACCTGATAGAGAACTAATATCCAAAATATTAAAAAGTACTTTAAAAATTAGATATCAAAGAACCTCAAATAATCTAATTGAAAATTGTGATACAGATATAAACAGAGAATTTTCAGTACAGGAATCCCAAATTGCTGAAAAATAAAGTAAAATTCAACATTTTTTAGCCATCAGAGCAAATCAAAACTACATTGAGATTCCATTTTAAATGTGTCAGAATAGCTAAGACCAATAGCATAAGTGACAACTCATGTTGGTGAGGATATGGAGGAAAGGTAACACTCCTCCATTGCTGGTGGGAGTGCAAACCACTATTGTAATAAATTTGGCAGTTCCTCAAAAAAATGGAAATCAATATTCCTGATAATGCAGTTTTACCAACTTAGACGTATACCCAAAGGATACTCCATCTTATGCCAAGGACACTTGCTCAACTATGTTTATTGAGGCTTTATTCATAATAGCTGGAAACTGGACACAACCTAATTGTCTATCAACTGAAAAATGGATTAACAAAAGGTGGTACATTTACACAATGGAATATTGCTTAACTGTTAAAAAAATGATCATGGAATTTTCAGGTTAATGGAATGGAACTAGAAAATAATCATCCCCAGTGAGATAACCAAGACTCAGACAAATATGATATGTATTAACTTATAAGTGTTTATTAGGTGCTAAACAAATGATAAGCAAGCTATACTCTGTAGACACAAAGAAGCTAGGTAAAGAGTAGGAGTCTAGGGGTGCCTACATGGAAGGGGAAATAGAAGAGATTTTGTAGGTAGAATGTAGGGAGGGAGACAGGAGTAGGAGTGATCTAGTGTGTAGTAGGGGTGGGATGGAGGGAGAGAGTATAGGGAGAAATGGCTGGAGTTTGGTGTCATTTGAAGGCGGTGTAGAAACCTAGTGCAATGGAAACTTTCTGGAATCTATGAGGGTGATTCTAGTTAGCCCTTCTATAAATAGGTGGAAAGGAGTCTCAAAAGCCGTTACTTGTAGCCAGGCAACGATTTCTGTGGCAGGACTGTGTGGTATTCATTTGAGTTGCTGGCCGAGGGTATCCAATGGAATCCGTAAACAACCGAGGTTCATGCTAGGACAGGACGTTGCTCCCTACAAAGTGACAGTTTGACCCTGTTCCCAAGAATAACATGCACACAGCTCGCTGAACACTGAGAGGTAGAGCTAACATTGCTTCGGAGCCTTCTCTCCTAAGTTCTAGTCTCCTTGATGCATAAAGATACTCTGCAGACTACCAAAAGAGAAACGTGGGCACCAACACAGCCACAAAATCTTCGACCACCCATCAGTCCTGTCTGCCAGATGTATTAGCACAATCATGGTGAAGAACTTGTGGGAGTTGACAACCAATGCTTGAGTTAACTTGAGACCCATGCCATGAGAGGGAGTTCATGCCCGACACTGCTTAGATGGCCAGGAGCCATAGACTGAAGAGTGCAAAAACCTAGAGTAGAAACAAACATGGCTGTCGAAAGGGAAAAAAAGAATCAATGAAGTGATTCCTGGTAATAATCTGCCATGCTCATAGACTGGTGCCTTATCCAGTCTTCATCAAAGAGGCTTCCTCTGGCAGCAAATAGGAGTTGATATAGAGACTCTCAGACAGACATTTTTGTGGAGAGAAAGTGGAAATTGCAAGTCTCCATTGTGACACTCCCCTTGGAGTTAGGACAATCCTTCTAAGAGGGCATGTGTGTGTGAGAGAGGGGAATAAAGATTATAGAAGTCAGAGAGGATTGATGATGTCAGGCAAATAAGGCAGAATCAACAAAGTCAGGCACATATGGACTCAGAGAAGGAAGGGGCAGGCACAAGGTCTTCATGGGTTTGTACGCGGTCCTCTGTGGATATGTTCTGACTGTTAGTGATATTGTTATATTCCTAACTGTGGGAGTGTTTCTCTGACTATTTTGCCTGCTCTTTGAACTCTTTTCCTATTGTTGGGTTGCCTCATACAGCTTCAGTGTGAGGGATTTTGCCTTGTTTTATTCTATTATCTTTTGTCTGTTTAGTTTTTCTCTCTTGGAGGCCTGCTATTTTTTGGAAGGAGATGGAGGGGGAGAAGATCTGTGGTATAGGGGTGTGGTGATGGGAGCTGATGGAAGGGGAGCTGGGAGGAGTGAAGGAAGGGGAAAATATGGTCAGGGTGCTTAATTCCGTTAAAAAAAAAAAGGAGTTCTCAGGGACAGTCACATGTTTTTTCAATCAACTGATACTTAACAAACATTTCAAAAACATTTTAAAAGATAGTCTCTTCAATAAATAGTGATTGGAAAACTTCAATTTTTTACACAGAGGATTACAACTCATTTCTCTCCATATATGAAAATAATCTCAAGCTGGATCACAGGTCAAAGAGTGGAGAGGGAAAGAAGAAAGTAAATTTGACAACCGTCTATATCAATTTCATCCACAGGTAGGGAAAGCTCAATGAAACCCAAGTAATAAACGTGGTGAAGATTACATGGAGGCACAGCAAAGGAATTGAAAAACTACAGTGAATCATAAACACAGTTATTGAAAAACCCACAGTATGAGGCAGTGCAAAAATATCAACTTTTGACCTTTTGTCAGTGCCGAAGACAGAGGAGGAACACTCTAAAATAAAATCTAAAACTGCCAGCCTAAAGTACTACACCAAATAAAAGTGTCTTTCAGTCATGAAGAAAAGTTCTCTTAGTTTCTTTGCTGTTATTATCTGATGGCTGTCCCAGTAACTAATAACAAGTTTTCTATTAAGGTAAGTGCCGAAAATAAAGAAACCAGATTGGTAATTCGTAACAATAATTCAGAAGAAATAGAACCAAAATAATACACTAAGTTGACTAGGAAAAGTGGAGATTGGAACATATTTTGTTGTGTCAGAGAAGGCTCTAAGAAAAAGTGAAGGCAAAGAGTTTATTCAAGGAGTGAAAGGAAATCATAGACCATTTTTTTTATATGGGAGACTGGGGTTTTACTTGAAGTGTGCTTCTTGTTAGGGGATAACACTTGGTTTTAGTTAAAAGTGTCAAAGATCCAATAGAACTCCTAAAGTTAGTTGAAACTTTCAAATTCTAGGTCCTCCATTAAGACATACTCACATGATTTTCATATCAAATACACTACATGACAAAGTAGGGGCTTAGGCTAGAGAGAGGGTGATCAAGTGGTGCAAAGCACTTTTCATTCTTAGAATTAACTTGAGTTTGGTGTAAATCACTTTTCATTCTTAGAATTAACTTCAGTTTGATTCCTGGTGTACATGCAGGGCATTCTTAAGTACCTGTACTTCCAGCTCCAGGGAATCCCCAATCCTCTTCTGGGGCTCTACCATCACCCCCACACACATGATACACACTCACACAGACACACACACAGATACACACACATAAATAGGTACAGAAATTTTCAGAAATAAACCTCAAAAAACTAAAAAAAAATCTTCAGGCCAGGAGGTTAACACCTAGATTATGTCTCAGTTTTCATTCGTGTACTGCAAGCTATGTGCATGCTAAAAAGTTGAGAGCTTTTGGAATTCATTGAAATCTATGCAACTCTCACTCCTTCATACAAAGAGGCTGTATCTTTTCTCAATAACCTGCTTTTTTATGTGTACTAGTGGTATTTTTTAGACAGAGCTGGGAAGCATACATACATACCTGAGTGTTAAAAGAACTAGTTGAAATAATCATGTCTATTTTTTACTTAATATAAACCACTTCTTAGATTAACAGGAAATGACTTCTGATTGCTTTAAGTTATATATTTATTAATGCTCCTTGAGTCATTAATACATCAATGTAATTTAAACAAAGAAAAACTGTTTACATTATTGAGTAGTTTACCATAAACTGTTTTTGCACAGAAAAACAATTTGCAGTTTGCATAGCAACAATTTCAGAGTGAACTGGATAAATATTTCAAAACTATGTCATCGCATATTTCCTTTAATGAACTAAAATCACTTCCATATTACACATTTGTTTCACAACCATTTTTTTCATATTTTCTATTGAAAACCATATTATATACAGCAACAAAGCAAATATCTAATAATTTAATGAAAATTTTCCAATGCTCTAATATTTTGCTTATATATTTAATGTATTGTTTACATGCTATATTCATTATTATTATGTATTATATTTGTCATGTTATTTCATTGGTTATTCATGGTAATTTATAATTCTAAAAGTAGAATGCTATTATTTGTAATAGCCAGAACCTGGAAAAAAACCTAGATGCCCCTCAATAGAAGAATGGATAAAGAAAGTGTGGAATATATACGCATTAGAGTACAATTCAGCGGCAAAAAACAATGACATCTTGAATTTTTCATGCAAATGGATGGAAATAGAAAACACTTTCCTGAGTGAAATAACCCAGACCCCAAAAGATGAATATGGTATGTTTTCACTCATTTGTGGACTCTAGCCATAAAACAAGGTTATTAAGCCTATAGTTCACAAGCCCAGAGAAGCCAAATAACAAAGGAAAACATATATAGATCCTCCTGGAAATTGGAAGCAAACAAGATTGCAGGGCAAAAGTTGTGAGCATTGTGGTGGGGGCAGGCGTGGGTGTGAGTTTGGGGGGAAGAGGAGAGGGGAAAAGGGAAGGAAGAAGGGAAGGACTGACAACAGCTTGGGGGTGTGGGAGTGTGAAGATGGAGGAAGGGCAGATATAGGAGCAGGGAAGAAGATATCTACATTAAGGGATCCATTTTAGGGTTGGCAAAAGACTTGGCTCTAGAGGGGATCTCAGGTATCCATGGGGATGTCCCCAGCTAGGTCCTTGGACAGCAGAGGAAAGGGTACCTGAATGGTCCTTGCCCCACTATCATGCTGATGATTATCTCAAAAATCACCATAGAATCTTCGTCCGGTGACAGATGAAGATAGTGACAGAGACCCTCATCAAAGGAACTGACTGGGCTCCCAAGGTCCAGTTGAAAGGCAGAAGGAAGGGGAAGATGAGCAAGGAAGTCAGGACCACGAGGAGTTGGTCCACCAACTAAGGCAGAGTGCCTGTTCTAATGGGAGTTCACCAAATCCAGCTGGACCAGGTCTGAATGAGCATGTGATCAGATGGGACTCTCTGATAGTGGCTGACAATGGGAACTGACTGAGAAGTCTTTGATAAAGGCACTGGGACTTGTTTTTATAGCATGTTCTGGCTTTTTGGGACCCTAGTCTATATGGATACACAGCTCCCTAGGCCTGGATGTAGGGGGGAGGGCCTTGGACTTCCCACAGGGCAGGGTTCCCTGCCCTCTCTCAAGCAACATGGGAGAGGGAGGAGGGGGTGTGGGGGCGCGGGAGTGGATTGGGAGGAGGGAAGGAAGTGTAAATAATTGAATGGAAAAATTAAAAAAAAAGTGGAAAAAAGTAGAATGCTATAAAACATATGGAATTAAAACTTTATAGGGAAAAATCTACAAAGGCAGATGTTGTTAACCCTTCCCCAAAGTATAAAATGTTATCATAATTGAGTAAAAAGAAAGTTTATGTCAAATGTAGAGCACTAGATGCGTCACATTTTTTTTTACATCCAGTTATTGAAGACCAGTGTTTAAGACAAAAATCTTATTCCCAAGACTTTTTCAAAAATGTCTGTAAGTGTGACAAGTCATGAGGAATACTTTGGTTTCACAGGAAACGGGACTTGTTACTGATTTCTGTTAATATCACTGGAGAGAAACCTTTCCCAGGTAATAAAGTTTCATGTTTGATAGAGCCTAACATTTTATTATATCTGAAGATTATTATAGGCTATATGAAATTATAAAATTTAACATTTCTTTCTTAATAAACTATAACTGAAATCAACTTATTCTTCTGTCCCCTGGATCATAATTGTAAAAATTAGTTTAATGTTCTTTCACCATGAGACAGTAGATGCTAGTGCCCTAGGATATAGCCACGAAAGTCAGCAAACCGAAAGAGTTGATTTGAAAGGTGACTTTCTTATCATGTTTTCTCACGTCTTCCTACATATCTGTCAGTCGCTTGCACTCTGAAATCATCAGATTGCCTGAAAGTCAGATCCAGGAAAATTAACTTGGAGTATTTTGGTACTCCTAGCTTCTTCTTTTCAACAGAAAATCTGGCAAACATTTTCCGAGTCATCTCCGTGTGCACTAACATCAGTTTGATAATTATAATGATCATACTAATAATGTAATAGAAGTGAATCATTCTTACAGCTTTTAGCAAGCTCACCTCATAACAAAGACTAAAGATTTTAGATATCAACATAGCAATTCCTTTCATAATGCATTTTTTGACTGCCATGTTGATCAGCTGGGGCTATTCTTGACATTATACATTAAATATTACTGCGGTATAATAAAATTATTTTGTATTTAGCATATAAAGATTCAATACATTAAATCCAAAAGTCCAACATAAGTGAATCAGGCAATACCAACATTCTAGCATATTTGCTGCATGATTATTTTACTTTTGTTATTGATAACACTTATGAGGGATATTCCAAAATTTCTGTAGAAATATTTTCTTTTTGTAAAGTAAGCAAACTATCTCTTTTTTTGGTTTACATACCAATCCCAGTTCCCAATCCCTCCCCTCCTCCCATTCTTTCCACCTACCTCCTTACCCACCCCCCACAACAACTCCACAGAGAGGGTGAGGTACATTGCTCTGGGGAAGATCTAAAGCCCTCAATACCATGCTCTTGGATAGGTAGGATAAACATAATAAAAATGGCAATCCTACCAAAAGCAATCTCAAGATTCAATGCAATCCCCATCAAAATCCCAACACAATCTTCCCAGACCTTGAAAGATCAATAATCAACTTCATATGGAAAAACAAAAACTCCAAGATAGCCCAAACAATCCTGTACAATAAAGGAATTTCTGGAGGCATAATCATCCCTGACATCAAGCCCTATTATAGAGCTACAATAATAAAAACAGCTTGGTATTAGCATAGAAACAAAGAGGTCGACCAATGGAATTGAATTATTTTTCTAACAAAGGAAAGTTACCAATACCCAAAGAGAATTACCTCACATGACTGAAATATAATTTTTTCATTCATGTATTCATCAATTTAACTACACTAGGTGCTGGTGGTAATCTCAACTCATAACCATTTTAAATGGGTTACATATAGGAGAGATAGGAGTAATAGAAATAAATCATATATAACCATAACAATATAATTATTATTTATAGTAATAACTAATAAAATAATATTTGCTACATTTGTAATGCAAAGTGTGGTATATAGAACTTGACACTGAAAACCTTTTTCCTATAAGGACTTGAACACATACAGAGAGTTGATCAGCAACTCAAGAGCTGCATAATTGTTACACTATTTATACACAATAAAATACTAGCAAGATAACATTGAATAAATTAATCTACATTTTCCATCTTTAAATCAATCTAATTCAAAATTATTTGTATACATAGTCTGACCTAATCGCTTTAATATTTTATGCACTGTACTAGATTTATGTACTTTTGATGGTATGGAATTTTATCCTAATGAAAGTTTATTTTTTGAAAATATAAAATGCAGGACAAATATTTAAATAAATCCAATATTACATTTATAGAGTAAAATATGAACTAATAAATAATTAGCATCATTAAAATTTTGCTGTATAGTTTGGGAAAAACTAATAAACTTATAAATAGCAAAATAATACAATCATTTGACATTTAAAATGGCGTGTTAACAGGCGTGTTTTACTTTTTCATCTACATTGGACTTTTTTACTGCCCAGTAATTGTTTGGTATTTCTCATATGATGTTGGAGTCTCAAATTTCAGTCTCACTTAGAATTTGGCTTGCTCTGCACAGGCTGCCAACAGCGACAAAACAGGAAAGCTGGCTTTGCTTCCTTGTCTACTCTTGTCTGCTCCTTTCTCCTCTGTCCTGGTTTGTAAAGTCCTGTTGATGAAGGGTTTGGGTTAAAGTGGTGTTGAAGCAAGAAAGCCAGAAAGGCCCTGCGCAGTGAAATGTTCATACACTATTATCTGTGCTTATTGGACATAGAAGATATTTAAATGTACTCTGATAAGAGCACTTTTATTTACAAAAGTGCTGTCTATCTTAAGGCATTTGCTTTCTATGTTTCTCTTAAAAAGAGACCTAGATGGAGGTGGGTGGTCCTTGGACTTCCCACAGGTCAGGGAACCCTGATTGCTCTTGGAGCTGATGAGGGAGGGGGACTTGATCGGGGGAGGGGCAAGGAAATGGGAGGCGGTGGCGGGGAGGAGGCAGAAATCTTTAATAAATAAATAAATTGCTGTTTGGGCGCTGGGACAGGGTCCGAATTGGAAGGGCAGCCGGGAGGGTAGTAGTTCCTTTGTCTAGGTGGCCTGCCTGCCCTGCGGCAGCGTGGTCGGCCCTTTGTTCGCGAGACACCCAAGCAGCACGGAGACCAGATCCCGGTACCAGGAGAGACATCACCAGGGTGGGTGAGTTTCTGACTGCAGCAGCAGCCCGGGACAGGGAACTCAGACGTTCCTCAATCCTCCTGCACTCCTTGGTCAGTCTGCAGGGGCTATACTTCCTCTCTATTCATATCCCACCCAGCTTGCATCCACGACCCTCCCCCACCTCCTCTGACCCCCCGCCCCTCCTTGAACCACACAAGAGCTCCCAGCTCAGCCTGTTTGGGCGCTGGGACAGGGTCCGAATTGGGAGGGCAGCCAGGAGGGTAGTAGCTCCTTTGTCTAGGTGGCCTGCCTGCCCTGCGGCAGCGAGGTCGGCCCTTTGTTCGCGAGACACCCAAGCAGCAGGGAGATCAGATCCGGGTGCCAGGAGAGACATCACTGGGCAGTTCAAGCTCAGCAGGACGGACCTTGCTTCCGCACTGAAGAGATACACCCAGAGGCTCAGTCACAGCAAAAACTGGACCAAGACACCAGGCCTCTCTTGGCTTCATTTGAAAGAGGAGATGGGAAGGCGCAATGCAAGAATTCCTCCAACAACCTGAAAGGCAACATGACATCACCAGAACCCAGGGATCCCAAAATAAGAAGAATTGTACACCCTACTCCAGAAGAAGTAGAAGAAATCGACCCAAAAGTGAATTTTTTGAAAATAATAGAAGACCTTAAACAGGAGGTGAAAAACTGCCATAAACAATTAGAGATTACAAACAAAAAGGTAGAGGAAATGAATAAATCACTCAAAGATACCCAAGAAAACCAAGAGAAACAAGAAAATGCAATCAAACAGGTAAGGGAAATGGTTCAAGACCTGAAGAATGAAATGGAAGTAATGAAGAAAACACAAACCGAGGGAAGGTTGGAGATGGAAAATCTGGGTAAACGAACAGGAACTACAGAGACAAGTACTACCAACAGATTACAAGAGTTAGAAGAAAGAATGTCAGACACTGAAGATACCATAGAGAAAATTAACACACTGATCAAAGAAAACAGCAAAACCAACAAATTCTCATCACAAAACATTCAGGAAATATGGGACACAATAAAAAGACCAAACCTAAGAATAATTGGGATACAAGAAGGAGAAGAAGTACAGCTCAATGGTTCAGAAAATATATTTAATAAAATTATAGAAGAAAACTTTCCCAGCCTAAAGAAAGATATTTCTTTGAAGGTTCAAGAAGCATACAGAACACCGAATAGACTGGACCAGAAAAAAATATCTCCTCGCCACATAATAATCAGAACACAAAACATCCAGAATAAAGAAAGAATATTAAGAGCTGCAAAGGAAAAAGGTCAAGTTACTTATAAAGGTAAACCTATCAGACTTACTCCTGACTACTCTATGGAAACCATGAAAGCCAGAAGGTCCTGGATAGATGTACTGCAGAAGCTAAGAGAACATGGATGCAAGCCCAGACTACTATACCCAGCCAAGCTTTCGTTCACTATAAATGGAGAAAACAAAATTTTCCAGGATAAAAACAAATTTAAACAATACGTAGCCACAAATCCAGCCTTACAGAAAGTAATAGAAGGAAAATCACAAACCAAGGAGACCAACAATGACCACAATAACTCAAACTTCTAGACACCCTTTACCAGCGCAACTAAAAGAAAGCAAACACACAAACCCTATGACTAAAAAAGTGACCAGAGTTAGCAACCACTGGTCATTAATATCCCTTAATGTCAATGGACTCAACTCACCTATAAAAAGACACAGGCTAAGAGATTGGATACGCAAACAGGATCCAACATTCTGCTGTTTACAAGAAACACACCTCAACCACAAAGATAGGCACCTACTTAGAGTAAAGGGATGGGAAAAGGTTTATCAAGCAAATGGACCTAAGAAACAAGCAGGTGTGGCCATACTAATTTCTAACAAAGTTGACTTCAAACTTAAATCAATCAGAAGAGATGGAGAGGGATATTTTATACTCATAACAGGAACAATTGATCAGGATGAGGTCTCAATCCTGAATATCTATGCCCCTAATATAAAAGCACCCACATATGTAAAAGAAACATTACTAAAACTCAAAGACGCCATCAAACCGCACACACTAATAGTGGGAGATCTCAACACGCCTCTTTCACCAATGGACAGGTCAATCAGACAGAAACCTAACAGAGAAATAAGAGAATTAATGGAGGTATTGAATCAAATGGACTTAACAGACATCTATAGAACATTCCACCCAAATAGGAAAGAATATACCTTCTTCTCTGCAGCTCATGGAACCTTCTCGAAAATTGACCACATCCTCGGTAACAAAGCAAACTTCCACAGTTACAAAAAAATATCCATAACCACCTGTGTCTTATCAGATCACCACGGACTAAAGTTAGAATTCAACAACAATGCTACCCCCAGAAAGCCTGCAAACTCATGGAAACTGAATAGTCAACTATTGACCCACACCTGGATTAAAGAAGAAATAAAGAAAGAAATTAAAGTCTTCCTTGAATTCAATGAAAATAAAGAATCAACATACTCAAACTTATGGGACACTTTGAAAGCAGTCCTAAGGGGAAAGTTCATAGCCCTTAGTGCCCACTTAAAGAAAACAGAGAAAGCATACATTGGAGACTTAACAGCCCACCTGAAAGCTCTAGAAAAAAAAGAAGCAGACTCACCTAGGAGGAGTAGAAGACTGGAAATAGTCAAACTGAGGGCTGAAATCAACAAAATAGAAACACAGAAAACAATCCAAAGAATCAATGAAACAAAAAGCTGGTTCCTGGAGAAAATCAACAAAATTGATAAACCCCTATCCAAACTAATCAAACGGCAGAGAGAGAATCTGCAAATTAATAAGATCAGAAATGAAAAGGGGGACATAACCACAGACATAGAGGAAATTCAGAGAATCATTAGATCTTACTACAAAAGCCTGTATGCCACAAAACTGGAAAATGTAAAAGAAATGGACACTTTTTTAGATAAATACCATATACCAAAGTTAAATCAGGACCAGGTGAGCAATCTAAATAGACCTGTCAGTCGCGAAGAATTAGAAGCTGTTATCAAAAACCTCCCTACCAAAAAAAGCCCAGGACCAGACGGTTTCAATGCGGAATTCTACCAGAATTTCCAAGAAGACCTAATACCTATACTCCTTAAGGTATTTCACAATATAGAAACAGAAGAGTCATTGCCAAATTCCTTTTATGAAGCTACCATCACTCTGATACCAAAACCACACAAAGACTCAACCAAGAAAGAGAATTACAGGCCAATCTCACTCATGAACATCGACGCAAAAATCCTCAACAAAATACTGGCGAACCGTATCCAAGAATACATTAGAAACATTATCCATTATGATCAAGTAGGCTTCATACCAGAGATGCAAGGCTTGTTCAACATACGAAAATCTATCAATGTAATCCATCATATAAATAAACTGAAAGAAAAAAACCATATGATCATTTCATTAGATGCTGAAAAAGCTTTTGACAAAATTCAACATCCCTTTATGATAAAAGTCTTGGAGAGATTAGGGATACAAGGGTCATACTTAAATATAATAAAAGCTATTTACAGCAAACCGACAGCTAACATCAAATTAAACGGAGAGAAACTCAAAGCCATCCCACTTAAATCAGGAACACGACAAGGCTGTACACTCTCTCCATACCTCTTCAATATAGTGCTTGAAGTTTTAGCAATAGCAATAAGACAACATAAGGGGATCAAGGGGATTCGAATTGGAAAGGAAGAAGTTAAACTTTCGTTATTTGCAGATGATATGATAGTCTACATAAGCGACCCCAAAAACTCCACCAAAGAACTCCTACAGCTGATAAACACCTTTAGTAATGTGGCCGGATACAAGATCAACTCAAAAAAATCAGTCGCCCTCCTATACACAAAGGATATGGAAGCAGAGAGGGAAATCAGAGAAGCATCACCTTTCACGATAGCCACAAACAGCATAAAATATCTCGGGGTAACTTAACCAAAGAAGTGAAGGATCTATTTGACAAGAACTTTAAGGCATTGAAGAAAGAAATTGAAGAGGATACCAGAAAATGGAAGGATCTCCCTTGCTCTTGGATTGGGAGGATCAACATAGTAAAAATGGCAATCCTACCAAAGGCAATTTATAGATTCAATGCAATCCCCATCAAGATCCCATTAAAATTCTTCACTGATCTTGAAAGGACAATAATCAACTTTATATGGAATAACAAAAAACCCAGGATAGCCAAAACAATCTTGTACAATAAAGGTACTTCTGGAGGCATTACCATCCCTGACTTTAAACTCTACTATAGAGCTACAATAATGAAAACAGTGTGGTATTGGCATAAAAATAGAGAAGTCGACCAATGGAATCGTGTAGAAGACCCGGATCTTAACCCACAAACCTATGAACACCTCATTTTCGATAAAGGTGCTAAAAGTATACAATGGAAGAAAGAAAGCATCTTCAACAAATGGTGCTGGCACAACTGGATGTCAACCTGTAGAAGAAAGAAAATTGACCCATATCTATCACCATGCACAAAACTCAAGTCCAAATGGATCAAAGACCTCAATATCAATCTGAACACACTGAACCTGATAGAAGAGAAAGTGGAAGTACCCTACAACAGATGGGCACAGGCGATCGCTTCCTAGGTATAACCCCAGCAGCACAGTCATTAAGGGCAACATTGAATAAATGGGACCTACTGAAACTGAGAAGCTTCTGTAAAGCAAAAGACACTGTCACTAAGACAAAAAGGGAACCCACTGACTGGGAGAAGATCTTCACCAACCCCGCAACAGACAAAGGTCTGATCTCCAAAATATATAAAGAACTCAAGAAACTAGACTTTAAAATGCTAATTAACCCAATTAAAAAATGGGGCACTGATCTGAAGAGAGAATTCTCAACAGAAGAAGTTCAAATGGCCAAAAGGCACTTAAGGTCATGCTCAGCCTCCTTAGCGATCAGGGAAATGCAAATCAAAACAACATTGAGATATCACCTTACACCTGTCAGAATGGCTAAAATCAAAAACACTAATGATAGCCTTTGCTGGAGAGGCTGTGGAGAAAGGGGTACCCTCATCCATTGCTGGTGGGAATGCAAACTTGTGCAACCACTTTGGAAAGCAGTGTGGCGGTTTCTCAGGAAATTTGGGATCAACCTACCCATGGACCCAGCAATGCCACTCTTGGGAATATACCCACGAGATGCCCGATCATATGACAAGGACATTTGTTCAACTATGTTCATAGCAGCATTATTTGTAATAGCCGGAACCTGGAAACAACCTAGATGCCCTTCAATGGAAGAATGGATGAAGAAAGTATGGAATATATATACATTAGAATACTACTCAGCGGTAAAAAACAATGACTTCGCGAATTTTGCATGCAAATGGATGGAAATAGAAAACACTATCCTGAGTGAGGTAACCCAGACCCAAAAGGATGAACATGGGATGTACTCACTCATAATTGGTTTCTAGAGATAAATAAAGGTCAGTGAGTCTATAATTTGATATCCTAAAGAAACTAAATAAGAAGGTGAACCGAAAGAAAAACATATAGCTATCCTTCTGGTTATGGGAAGTAGACCAGATTGCCGGGCAAAAATTTGGGATCTTGGGGGTGTGGTGGGAGGGGGGGTGAGGGGAGAAGGGGAGAGAAATGTGAGAAGGGGAGGATGGGGGGAACCTGGGGAAACGGGATGTTTGGGATAAAGGAAGGTTGGTTAGGGGAGCAGAGAAGCACACATCTTAATTAAGGGAGCCATCTTAGAATAGAAAAAAAAATAAAATAATAAAAAAACAGTTTCCAATAGAGAGAGCTTAAAGCTTCCTAACAGGTACTCAAACAGGTAAAATATAAATCAACAGGTAAAGTATACAATAATCAACAAATACAGTATATTAATTATAATGCAGCTATGGCAAGTGTGCATATTAAATATAAACTTATTCTACAACATTTTTATAAAAAAATGCTGTTTATGGTAAAATCTTCTCAAGTTTTGCCAATTAAGATATTAAACTCTTAATTTAAACCAGTAGCCTGTCTGGTACTAAAGGGCAGGATAAAAGCTAAAAAATGGCTTGATCCCCAGATGATTATTGCTACAATTCACACAACTGTATTTTGCTAATGTTATAGCAAAAAAAATCCCTTAAAGGATTTTATGCTAAATTTTACAAATGGCTCTTCCAATGGAGGAACTGCATATATGGCTAATAATAATAAAAAAAATATTATGGAGCATAATAAGGCTCCTTGTAAGCAGCTTATGAAACTTGCAAGTAGATCCAGATGCAAACGGATCTGACATGATAACACCAAGCTGACCTTTGCTAGGGCAAGGTGGAAAAGCCCTTGCAATGCATTATGAAAAAACCCGACCTATATATATTTGGGGTCGAGGATATGTTTATGCTTTTTTCACAGAAAGAAAATAAAAGCTGGGCCTGATGTCCAGGCTGCGCTGCGGACACAGAGGAGTTCCTGAGGCGATTGCAGAGAGGTCCTTAGTCTGGCTTTTCCTGCCCCCAAGGAGAGGAGTCCCTGATAACAGAACCTGCTGCTCCACTCTACAGGGTGTCAATTCTGCCTCCTGAGTCCAGGGAGACCCGGCTGAGATAATGCCAGGATGTGCTTCAGATAGCTGAATCCAGCTCAACTCACCCAGGAATCCCACCGGCCCTGAAGCACAAGTGCTAAACTGCTTCTGCAGCTTGAACTCTGGTCTGCTTTGGAGCTGAGATGCAGACTGGACATCAGACTGTTTTAATCTTTGGGACACAGAACTCATTTTAATTAAAATACTAACCTCTTCACTTAAGAAGGGGAAAGAATGGGGTTCCTGTGACTGTTGCTCAGAGTCTGGAAATGGTGGTATTTGACAACAATGTATGTCATTGTACTCTTACTGAAATTGATCTAATGATATTTGTAACTGCTTATAGATGTTGGGAAAGGTTTGACACATGCTGTAAAGTGTTTGGGTTTAATGCATATGTTAAGAATTTTAGATTTTGATCCCTTTTTCACCTCCCTAATTGATGGCAGGCAAGCACACGTAACTTTTTGTGGAGTAGGCATTTAGGAAGGAGGACATACCATGGGCCAGACTAAAAGGTGAATACTGGGTTTGGAAGGTGCCCCTTTCTTCTTGTCTGGAGATGGAGTTATTGGTGCCAAAATTATATCATATCTTTTGTTTAAGGAGCACCTCACAGATTTTTCATTAATGATAGATACAGGGGCCCAATGACGGGAGTTAGTGTGGATCCTCACCTAAATTTCAAACCATACAGAGGCCGTACAGGCCGGCTCAACATGGCATGGTTTTTAGGTACGAGGGCGCTCTCCACATAGCCTAAGACAGGGTGCCCTGTGATCTGCTTACTTTAATCCTACTAGATACCTTTTATTTGAGAAGCTCCAAGAAACTAATGCTACTCATAAGGCACCCCTCTGTTCCCAGGAGAGGTAAATTGCTTCACCAGTCGAGAGGAGGGTCTCTCCTTGTCCCAGTCCCTTCTCCTTTAGATCTGACACCATGGTTGACTCTGTCTTGGTGCCCTCCACCTATAACTACTTGCCTTTATATAAGAAAGGAGGAATATGTTGGGAGCCGTTTCCCCCCCTAAAGATTGTTACAGAAACCATCACCTTGGGGAGCCTGCAGGGAACCCCAAACCCATAATTATGTTAAGAATAGTCCTATTGGCAAAACCTGCCCCACACCCAATTAGCTATTCGCTAATTGCTAACGAACCTAATCTGATAGCGGAACTGCCTTAAATTCCAGCTATCCAGGGAACTAGGTGTGGCAACTCCTGACTTCTTGGCCTACCTGACCGGATGTAGGTTACGTGACTGGGACCACGCGGCCAGATTCCATGCTCCTGTGCCCTGCTCCCCAAGCTCTCATTCAGGGGGTATATAAGTTGTTACCCTGTCCCTAATAAACGGAGGCTTTGACAAAAAAAAAATATTTACATATCACCATTGCAGTTTTATTCTAAATTTGGGTTTAAATTGACCTTCATCAGTAGATTTCATATAGTCGTCTCTTTTATGTGATTTGTTAGTACCCTTTTGTTTTCAGGGAAGCAGTCATTTAGTATTTTTTCATTAGGTATGTCTAGGGGTGATGAACTCCCTCAGCTTTTGAGAAAATCTTTATTTCCCTTTAATGTCTGGATAAAAGCTCTGTCAGAAAAGAATCCTGTTGGGTGGCAGGTGTTTGTTGTTGTTTCTGCACCTTGAATACATCAATTCCATTATCTCTGACCAAATGGATTTCTGCTGAAGAATCCACTGACAGTCTAATGAAAATTCTCTTGTTTGTGACATGCTATTTTTCTCTTGTTACTTTCAGAATTCTTTTTTATCTTTGAATGCTACAATTTGGTTATAATGTGTTTCAGTACAAAATCTCTTTAAGTTAAATCTATTTGAGGCCTTTGATCTCCATGGGTATAAACATTAGTAGATTTCCCCAGTTTCTGAGAAATTTTCAGCCATTTTCTTGAGCTTTCTTCCTGTGGGGTTGGAACCCCCAAAGGTTCATATATTTGACTGTTTAGTCACCAGGGAGTGACACTATTTGAAAAGATTAAAAGGATCAGGAGGTGTGACCTTGCAATAGGAAGTGTGTCACTGAGGGTGAGCTCTGAGGTTTCAAAATCCCTTTCCAAGTCCGGTGTCTTTCTCTCTGCCTACAGAATCAGGATGCAGCTCTCAACTACTTCCCCAGCACCATGGCTATTATGCCTGCCCCCATGCTCCCCACCATAATGATAAAGGCCTAAACCGCTGAAATTGTAAGCAAGCCCTTAATTAAATGTGTTCTCTTATAAGAAAAAATAAATAAATAAATAAATTAAAAATAAAAAAAAATAAAAGAGATTGGGGTTTTTCTCCAAAGGTTCCCTGTCAGTTGTCAGTCACTCTCATTTGAGACCTTCCTCTCTTTCGTTCAGTGAGTTCCTCTAGGCAGTGTAGCAGGCTTTTGGGCCACCAGCTCAAAAATCATGACACAGAGACTTACTATACGTTATGAGTGCACCCCTTTAATCCTAGCATTCAGAAGGCAGAGGCAGGTGGCTCTCTATGAATTCAAGCCCAGCCTGGTCTACAGAGCAAGTTCCAAGACAGACTCCATAAAAACCCTGTCTCAAAAAACAAAAACAAAAAACAAACAAACAACAACAACAACAAGAAAAAAAAGACATGAATGCTAGGCCTTACGTTACCATTAGCTCTTATATGTGGGCAGAAGTTCTGTCCTACAAATCACTCACAAGTAACCACAAAGAGGCTTAATATTGGATTCAAAATGCTTGGTAAACAGCTCAGACTTATTACTAGCTAACTCTTACATTTAAATTAACCCATCGGTCTTATCTATCTTCTGTCGTGTGGCTAATACCTTTGATTTTTATTACCCTCTGCCCATCTCACTTCTCTCTGCATCTGCTGGCAGTTCTCCAGCTCTGTCCTTCTTCCTCCCAGCATTCTCAGTTTGGCTCTCATTCCTAACTTTGTTCTCTTCTGCTATTGACCAGTCACCTTCTTTGTTAAACCAATCACAACAACATATATTCACAGAAGGTAAAGAAATTTTCCACACTTATAAATTAGTCTATTTCTCTTCATCTAAGTTTAGTCTCAGGGCTTTTTATCTTTCTTTCATTCTGTATGTAGAAATGGGTCAAATTAATATGTAAGAGTTAGTCAATAAGAAGCTAGAGCTAATGGGCCAAACAGTGATTTAATGAATACAGTTTCTGTATAATTATTTCAGGGCTAAGTGGCTGGGAACGAACAAGTGGCCTCCTTTCAACAAATACTTTTTTGCTTCTCCTGTGTCTGTCTGTTTGGAGGCTGCCAGGATGACTGGCCCTAGGCATCCCCCCTCTCCATCTCCCTAGTTCTCTCCTTGAGAGAGATTTTTACTTGTACTTATTCTCTCTGGTCATCAGCCCTGCAAATCCCTCTACTGCCTAGCAATTGGTTGTTCAGATTTTTATTAGATCAATCAGGTGCCTTAGGCTAGCAAGGAAAAGCATCTTTACACAATTGAACAAATAAAGCATAAAGAAATACAAAAGTTAAAGTAATATTCTGCAAAATAAACAAATGTAACAAATCTTTGCCTGGTTAAAAAAATATTCCACAACAAAGCAGTTCTAAGTACAGCTGCTAGCAGGAACCAAGAAGAAGAAATTCTATGTCCTTGACAAAACTGACTATCAGAGACTGAAACTTTGATTTTAGTTCTTCAATGTTAGGCTAGTTCAAGATCGTACTCTGCTCCAGAAATCTGCCGTTGTGCAATCTAGTCAATGCTAGCCAGTGTCTCAGACATGGAATGGATTCCTTTATTCTTTTAGATTTGTTGCTTTCAAGAACAAATTCGCTTCTCATAGAGACATTTAATATTTTGTGTAATTTTTAGACATTATGGAAAACTATAATCTGAATTTGTACACACTTGTCACCAAAAGGTTTGTGAGAATATCCATCAATCACTCCACATTTGTAAGTCTGTTTGTTTTCCTTTATTTCTGGAGACCAAAGGTACTCAGATCAACATCATGAACAAAAAGGAAACAAAACCGGTAACACTATAACTTCATCCACTTTTTGTTATTTCTTGATATTTAGTCAAGTTGGCTATTATAACATATCTACAGAGAACTACAGAGAACTCACAGGAAAATATTTCATTTTGCTTCCTGGATATGAAGGTACAACAATTAGATCTGTTTCCAGGTTCCAGGATCTGAACCCAAGGATGAAGGCCAAAAAAAAAAAAAAAAAAAAAAAAATTGAGTTCTGAGTTCTGTGGGAATGGGAATTCTGAGCTAAACACTTTCACAATCTAGAATCAGCTGAGATGAAAGCTTCTGTAAGGTATTTTCTAGATCAAGTTGGTCTATGGATATGTTTGTACATGTTTACCTTGAAGGCTTTAATTTACTAAGGAAGACTCAACCTAAAAATTGGTGGCTCCCTTTCCTCGTTTGATGTTCTTGACTCTCAAAGAGGAGAAAGCTAGCCAAAAGCAGGCATTAATTTCTTTTTGCTTTTCATTGTGAGCAACTCACAAGTGCTGCTGTGATTTTCCCACTGTGGTGGACTACAATCTGGAAAGGTAAACTAAGAGAAATTCCTCTCCTCTATGTTGATTTTTTTCTCCAGGTAGTCTTATCACAAAGAAAGAATAAAATTAGAATAATATGGCATTGTTGAATGATGTCAATTATTTCAGAACCTCTCATCTATCTATCATCTATCTATCTATCATCTATCTATCTATCATCTATCTATCTATCTATCTATCTATCTATCTATCTATCATCTTTCTATCATCTAAATATCTAATATATTATCTACCCTGCCTTACATATTTATTATCTATCAACCAGATGACCTATCATGTATCTATCTCTAAATAATATACAGTGGAATATAGATATGATACTGATATGTACATTCATAGAATTGCATAAATATATTAATTTTATTTTGTACTAATCATTAGAAATGATTAATTTGAGAGATTATAGAGCTTTTTTTAGCCAATGTATAATATTATACATAATATATACCTCATACACATATACACATATATATGAATACATAGCATATACATATAATATATACACAACATATGCACATAATGTATACATACCATGTACATTATACATAATACTGGTAAGTTTAAATGCTATAAATTCTGTGTTCATATTATATATTTAAGCTATAAATTATGCACATGTGTAAGTTACTAAAAAGACAAGTTTGTAAGAGTTAAGAGAATGAAATGCTTAAAACTAATTAGTGATCATTTTTTAAAATTGTTTTTATTGAGCTATATATTTTCCCCGCTTCCCTCACTTCCTCTTTCCTCTTCTTCTACTCTCTCCCATGGTCTTCATGCTTTCAATTTACTCAGGAGATCTTGTCTTTTTCTACGTTGCATGTAGATTAGATCTATGTATGTCTCTTTATTGTCTACGATCTCTGGGATTGTGAATTGTAGGCTGGCTTTTCTTTACTATTTGTCGAAAAGCCACTCATGAGTGAGTACATACCATATTTGTCTTTCTGGTTCTGGCTTACCTCCCTCAATATGATGTTTTTTAGATCCATCCATTTGCCTGAAAATTTCAAGATGTCATTATCTTTTTCTGCTATGTATTACTCCATTGTGCAAATATACCACATTTTTCTTAACCAATCTTTGGTAGAGGTGCATTTAGGTTGTTTCCAGATCCTGGCTATGACAAATAATACTGCATGAACTGGACTGGTCAACATATAAAAATCTGTCAATGTAATCCACCATATAAACAAACTGAAAAATAAAAATAAAAAAACACACATGATCATCTCATTAGATGCTGAAAAAGCCTTCGATAAAATACAACATCCCTACATGATAAGATCTTGGACAGAGCAGGATACAAGGAACAAACCTAAACATAATAAAGGCAATATACAGCAAGCCAACAGCCAACATCAAACTAAATAGAGACAAACTCACAACAATTCCACTGAAATCAGGAAGAAGACAAGGTCAATCACTCTTTCCATATCTCTTCACTATAGTACTTGAGGTTCTAGCTAGAGCAATAAGACAGCAAAAGGAGATACAAATCAGAAAAGAATAAATGACCATTTTTATTATTAAGACCAAATTAAAGAAAATAAAATTCAAATAAAAATATGAAGAAATTTAATTATCTTTTCTACTGGGTGAAATTGTCATGCTCTGTGTTAATTGAAGTGTTCAGCAATGTGAGTCTTTTTTATTTTATTTTTTAAATGAAAATAAACTATCTTTTTGTCATTTTGCAAACTGATCCCAGCTCAAACTCCCTTCCCTACTTCCACTCTCTCCACCTTCCTTCCTGACTCCATCTCTATCATTCCTCAGATAGGGTAAGTTTTCACATTTTAAAAGTAATCAAGAATTCTCAATGGCTTTGTGAAGGGTGGTTAAATGTTTATCTATAACAGAATCTGGACCCCTCTATATCTATATCATCTAATCATCAGCTTCTATGAAAATATGATGGACAATTCTTTTTTCCAGCATCAGATATTGAACTTAAGAAGGGAGATATCATGATATAAATTTTAGATTATTGATGTTGCACTATTTTTTAATTGTAAAGTTTCGTGTGCAACGAAGAATAAATTTTTATGGTTTATGGGTCTAGACCTATAACTCAGAGCTTAAGAGTTTGGTCTTATAGAAAATTCAGGTTCAGTTCCCACTGCTCATATCAGGCTGCTTACAGCTGCCTATACTTATTCCAGCAGATTGAGCACTCTTATGGCCTCTATGGGCCATAAAAGTGAGACACACACATACATAAAGTTACTCAGACATGTACATAAAATGAAAATTGTAAATATCTTTAATATTTTATTTTATAAGCCCTTATAGATGGTCAATTTAAAATCCTATGTCACAGAACTATTTCGTCTCTATAAATAATATAATGTAGAATAATATCAGAGAAAAATTATAAATCCTGATTCTGGCATTTACATTATATCTGTTTGAAAAACAAAGGCATAATTTTATGTATATTGTATAACATGTGTGGTTTTAAATATCTAAGCCAGAAACATTACCAAGCTGTCTGCAAACACATTTTTTAATCCTGAAGAAGAAATGTGTTAAAATTGTATTTTACACATATGTACATACATAAAAAGAAAGTCATTTCTGGCATTTCCTTATCCTTTCTTTCAAACTTTTACTTAAATAAATAGGATTGCCATCCAATTGTTCTGATATATTCTGGTCTCTTATCAGGACATCAGTTTTATAGCCCATCTGACATAATCTCACAAGTACACATACACAAATACACACATATAAACATATCATATCTCTACAAGAAGCTTTAATGGTCATCTCCCATTATATTCATTTTATTTATTTATATTACTTATATTATTACTTAAATTAAAGTCTTGTGGAATATTTAACTGTGCAAAGAACTATGTTTATGTTGCAGAACTATGTAAAGGTGTGTTACATTTGATTTGTTGCATTTCAATGTGTCAAAGCTAGCCATTTGAAGAAGAATCTATCCTTGCCTCAGATGCTGACAGTATACTGTCCAAACTTGACAAACAGGAAACAGAGGAAAAAGGCTATCAACTTTGCCAAGATAGGGTGTAACAGTCCTTCCAAATTCTTACTACATAAAAAGTCTGCCAGATAATCTGCAGGACATAGAGGAAAGTGACTGCCAAACTTTGTCAGTACAAGGTGAAAATGTCCTTATTTTTTTTTATCCTTTTTTATTAGATTAAAAAAAATACCAATCCAAATTCCCACTTCCTCCCTCCTCCCATTCTATGCACACATCCTCTTATTACACATCTCTCTAATCCTAAAATAGGATAAGTCAGTTTGTTTTGTGGGAAGCCCAAGGCCTTCCCTACTACATTGAGACTGAACAAGGTGTACATCTGCTTCATAAAAAATTCTGCCAGATTTTGTAGAGCTGTAGGCCAAAGACAAATGCCTGCATGTTATAGAGGAACCCTGGGTGACTGTTGAGGTAATCAAATGTCTATATCATTTTTATAGTTTTAGAAGTTGTTTGCTGTGTACTTTCTATAATTCTCCTTAGTTATAATCA
Source organism: Microtus obscurus (assembly GCA_963919715.1). Classification (NCBI taxonomy): domain Eukaryota; kingdom Metazoa; phylum Chordata; class Mammalia; order Rodentia; family Cricetidae; genus Microtus; species Microtus obscurus. The sequence continues at coordinate 40,604,658 of CAWTZC010000297.1, read as the reverse complement.
AAGGTAAATTAGGTACAGAGCTTTGGACTCATCAATATAGGATAGATAATAGGTCATTTCTCTGATTTTGCCAGATACAAAGGGACCAGATATTGTAAATGTAATTCTTACTTGACAACTGTTCATATTGTATTGTATATAGTTTTAACACTTAAATATTCAAGCCCTTCTTTATTTATCAAATTGGAGAAATGTTGTTGAATATTACTTAATGTGTTACATTTGTTTATGTTGCAGAGTAATAGTTTAACAGTATAATAAGGTGTGTTACTCTTGTTTATGTTTCATTTGTTTAATGATGTAAGGTTATATTGCATTTGTTTCTGCTGCATTTATTTAACAATCTAAAAATATGTCGCTTTGCCTGCTTAAGGCACCTAATTCCTGAATGGCCAATACCTACGCAGTAGAGATAGGGGAGGGTCTGAATTGTAGAGAGAATAAGTAGGAGAAGGAATGTAGATGAAAGAGTGAGAAAGAGAGTGAAAGGGAGAGAGAGAAGGGGGAGGGGGATAAGAGAATGAGGAAGAAAGGGAGATGCCCAGGACAGGCAGGCAGCTGCCAGTCAGTCAGACATGAATTAGGACATATAAAATGAGAGAAAGTTAAAAAAAACCCTGAGGGAAAATGTAGGTGAAGAGAAATTTGTTAATTTAAGTTATAAGAGCTAGTGGGATAACCATAAGATAAGGTCAAGCATTCAAAACTAATAATGAGTCTCTGTGTTATGACTTGGGAGCTGGTTAGTAGGCCAAAAGAAAGCCTGTTACATTAAAATTTATTGGTCTAATCTGTATCAAGATTATATATATATATATATATATATATATATATATATATATATATATATATATATATATACCAACTAAGATATTTTCAGGTTGTTAGTGTATGGGTTTCTCAATACCTCTATCAATAAGGCAGTAATTATTAATTTAAAAGGATGACATTTGCATGTTTCCACTTTTGCCTCTGGGGCACTATCTCCAAAGAAAATCACTATCTTGAGTACAAAGAATATTGATTATGTCCCAGCAGGAAGGCACCGTGGGTAAAGGTACTGGAACTGGACACAAATCCTGACAACTTGAGTGTGAGCCCAGAACCAATATTGTAGGCGAGAATTGACTGATGCAAATTATGAATTGTCACCTGATCTCCATACCAATGCAGCAGCACATTCATGCCACCATTAAATTCTAAAAAATGTAAAAAAAAAAAACAAAAAACAGTTTTTTAAAACAATACAGGATATATATCTTGTTATTCAGCTTTATGTGGAGGATACAATTCAGCATATGCTTTTTGTTTGGCTTCTTAGTATAGCTAGACATCTGTGATATTTGCATGTATTATTATAATTATAAATTATTAGTTTTCAATGCAATATATTTTTAATTAAAAACTCCACACTTTAGCAGTTTTGCTTCTTGTGTTGTGAAGTACTAAAATAAAATGCATAAAGATTATTAATCTTCCTCCATAAATTGACTTCTTTTTCATTAGGAGTCACAAATTGGTATCATAAACAATATTCTTTATCTAATGCCTGCTTTTTTTCTAATACAATATAGTCACGAAGATGTTTTAAATAAAAATGTCACCCATAGATTCATATATTTGAATGATTAGTCACTAGTTGGCAGAACTGCTTGGGAAGAATTAGAAGGTGTGACCTTGTTGGAAAAGGTCTGTCACTAGAATGGTCTTTTGAGGTTCCAAAAGTCAACATCAGGCCTAGTTTTTTCCCTCTATACTTGCTGTTTGTGGATTGTGTGTAAACTCTCAGCTGCTGCTCTGGTGTTATGCCTGCCTGCCCTGTGCTAGGCACCCAACCATGATAGTCATAGACTCACCTTCTGAATCTGTTAAAAAGCCCCCAATTAAATCCTTTTTCTACCTGTCCCTAATAAACGGAGGCTTTGACAAAAAAAAAAAAGAAACCAATGGAAACATATAAAGCTAAATGTACTCTTTTCTAAGTATATTTCAACAACAGTGCAGTTTTCTTTCTCATTTTCTGTTCATTTGTTCATCATTTAATAAAAGTATATTATTTTGGAAAAAAAAAGGAAAGTAATTAAGACAGCCGCTTTACTACTAATTAGTTTTCTAATTTTTTGTAGTTTTATTTCTTTACTATTTTCCTCTGGCTTATTTTGGACAAAGATATATTTCTAGATCATTTTTATTCTTACTATTGAACTTTACATTCATGTTATTGTTGCCTACATGATTTAAATGGTTTTAAATATCACAGAAAACTTTGAATATAAATTTTCTTAGTTTCTCATTGAAAAGTTTTGTATGTCAAGAGCTATATTTACGGTGTTGTAAGGTTTTGTTTGATTTTTATTTGTTTATTTATTGACTCTTTATTTTAGTTCGTTGAAGATGTCTGTGGGTTCATTATTTTCAGCATTCCCATAACTAATGAGATTATAGCATCATACTTGAGGTTTTCCTCCTTCACGGGTCGTCACGGTAGCTGACATGGTTGCCTATTTTTTCTCCTCCATGACACTGATATTTTTTATCAGCCTGTCTCTGCTCTAGTTTAGTGTAGTTTTCAGGGCTTGAATTCTGTTGGCAGTTATTTTTTCTGGGCATACATACTCAGAATTTGTTTCAGGATATGGACATTTTTTTTCCATATCATTGTGTTTGCCCTCCTCTTGAAATTATCAGTGCATTTGTTAGATCAGTTGGCATCAATCCACACATAATCAGTTGCTATTCTTTTCTCCATGATTTTCACTCTACTTATCTCTCTTGCTCCTTCAATTGGAGATTTTCTATGGATTTCTAGGTCTTTGTGTTCATTTACATTTTCCTTGATATATTTAAATTTTCAATGGTCCATTTCCATCATTGACTTCCCTTAGTACGTCGCACTGTAGATGTTCAAATTTTATTCTCCTTATACAGACATTTCTTCTAGTTTCAAATATTTTAAGTGACTATTTGAATAGTCACTTCCTACATCTGCTACATATTTCATCTTCTTTATAATTATATCAATGGATTGATTTTCTAATTATGGTTCATATAATCTGGCTCTTTTAAGCTTCAATGAAATTTAAAATTATTGTCTGGTGAACAATATGTTTTTTATATTAATGAATGAATATGATACATTTCAAGTTTTATTTTTTCACATAAATTTATAATTTGTTGATGAAATATATTACCGTGAGGGATCTAACCTCCATGGAACTATCAATGTCGACACTTGGTTATAAATCATATAATCACATATGGGAGCATTCATTTCTAACATTTATTCCTTTATTTACAATAATGCAAAAACTATTTTCTAGTCTTTCTTTTGACAACTTTAGGAAAGATATCCAGTTTTGGTAAGCATGTATATTGATAATAAGATTTTCTAAGATATGTTGATATTTCCTTTTTTATATACATTTGTATTTCATACCTTTACATTTTTCCATAACATAATTTTCCGGAGTTCTATAAACTCCTTACTTTCATACTTCATTTATCTTTTACTTCATAATTGCGGTGGTTACTCTTGTTTCTTAGACAAATTTCCTTTTGAGTATGTTTGTGTTTGCTTTTTGGATCCATGTGATGGAATGTGAGCTTCTGGGTTGATAGTACTGAAATAATCTGAAATCTAAGAAGAGAATCTAGGTAAGAAAGAAATTGTTAGTTTACTAGGGTTCATGTACCAAGGACCCCATTAGCCTTTCCCCCACCAGTGAATGGATGAATATTCAATGACTTAGTTTTGAGTAGGCTATTATAACACAGTCAGGGTATGCCTACAATACAGCATTTCACAGCCTTCTTCACTATGATTTGGCTTTCTATTCTTCTGGAATATTACCTGAACCTTTCACAGTGTGATATGAGTTTCCTGTTCAATGCTGAGAACTTCAAAGTCATTTGCTCTTAGCACTTTACCAGCTGTCAGTCTGGATTAACCTCTATGTAGTGCAAAGAGAATCTTCTTTCACCAAAGGGACAGGCAGAACTGGTTGATAAATATAAACACAATTTTTAAGAGGCAGCTTGACGATACTGTCATTTAGCAAAGCAAAACCAGTGAGTTCACACAGGGTACCTATTATCTCTCCAGTCATTGTCCTTTGACCAGCTCTAATGCACCATGCACAATTTTCCTACTATGGAATAAAAAAGTAGTTGTATCCTTTTATAACAGCTCTGCCACTACTGTGCCAGTAAGCTCTCTTTGGCCTGGGGTGTTGTTGTGGTTTGCAAGTTCTAAGCTGGGGATATAATTGCTGACTTTTTCTTCCCCATCTACTTCATAGAAACTCTCTGTACTATTCACCAGAAATAAAGAGTTTAGTCCATTTTTAACTAAGTTTATCTGTATCTATAATTAAATGTCTTAGTTACTATTCTATTGCAGTGAAGAACAGCCATGACTATGGCAATTCTTATGAAAAAAGTATTTAATTGTGAACGCTCTAACTGTTTTACTAATTTCAATATCCTAATGTTTCAAAATAAAGAGAATTTAAGCATCTGATTTAGTGATACTAAGTACCCCAGTGATTCTGTTATATGCAATGTAGGGGAAACACTTTTTGTCTCCAATGAGACTTACGATCTATAGCATTGGATATTATAACTGAAATTGATCAAAAGAAAATTTGACCTCAATTTCTTTCCCCAGAAACTACAGAATGCCCACTGAATATTGTTGCTCTTATTTATTTCTGAGATAGGTTCTTAGTACATAGTCCAGTTTGCAGTGGCATTTCACTTGTATTTTAATAAATATAACTTTCCTGAGCATCAGAGAGTAAAACAACCCCACTGCTCAGCCCCACAGACCAGGCAGTGGTAGCACACACCTTTAATCCCAGTAGCCAAACTAGTTGCCATAGATACCAGGTGGTGCATGCCTTTAATCCTAGTGGTGCATACCATTAATCTCAGTCCTGGAGAGGATTATAAAATGGAAGGAAGCAGCTCATGTCAATGATATCCACAGTCTCATTCTGAGATTCCTGGAGGCAGGGTTACCATTTTCAGACAGACTGATGGAAGAGGCAGTGGCTGGCTGTTTTAATTTTCTGACCTTTAGGTTGAACCCCAATATCTGACTCTGAATTTATATTAATCATCCTATATCAGTTCACCATCTTTCCATCTTCAGCAGTAGAGCGTTGAGAATATAGAAGTATGTTACAACAACCATCTTTGAGTTTTCAGGCTTACCTGCTTTGTCCCCTAATATTCTGAAACAAGAATGAAGTAACATGTTACCAACAATCAAATAGTTAAACAAAGAAAATCAATAAAATTGAAAATGGTTAGGTAGATAGCTAGTGTCAACAATTTAGGTCCTGAGCTCAAATTTCTAGAACCTAAGTAAATCTGGGTATCATACATCTGTAAAACCAGTGCTGCTATGATGAGTTGGGAGGATGAGGAAGGAATGTCCCTGAAAGTCACCAGTCTACCATATTGAATTGAGTGTGGTGTCAACAACAATAAAAGGCCCTGTGTCGAACAAGTCACAAGGTCAGAATTTATACCCAAGGTTGTGCTGTGATTTCTATATAACTGTTCTATGTGTGCAAATAAGAACATACACACACACACACACACACACACACACACACACACACACACAGAGAGAGAGAGAGAGAGAATGTAAAAACAAAACCACAAAAGACTAATGAGTGTTTAAAGGGACAAGGTGGCAATATGGTATTTCCATAAAGAAGAAAATTGATTGTAGTAAGAAACACTAGATGATTTGAAAAAAAAATTGAGAGGTCATTAGCCAGAACAAATTAGTTCAGCATCTCAGAAGTTGGATTTATGTGTGTGTACAGCCTGAGGAGAGTAGAGAAGAAAGCATGGTGATTTTAATTACATGGGCTTTGAAAACATGACTCACACCGAGATTTATTTTACATTATATAAAATTTCTTTCATCTTATTATTAAGAGTAGAAGAGCAAATAATTATCTTTATTATGTTAGAAATTACAATTCAACTATCCTTACCAACGATTTTATACTTCAACTGTATAATACCAGATATTATTCTCCTAAGACTTCTCTCTTCCAAGTGAGAAAAGCTAATTTCCATTATGGGCAATACATAAACTTTATAGCTGAAATTTCAAGCCTGTTATTTTTAATTATCCCTTAGAAATCCAAAATGTTTATTCCCATACTAAATGGCATAGGGACCTTCTCAGGTCATCTGTCTAGTATCTTCTACTCTGTGTACAAAAGCAAGAGGACAGTGTTAGCTAAGGCCAGAAGTTGACCACTAAGGTTTTAGTCATCCACAAAACATTTCAGGATTAGTTATATAGCATTCCTTTACATTTTATAGCAACAATTACACTAACTAGCATTTATCACTAAGAATTGTTCTGAGTGATTTATATTTATTGTTTTTACCCAGTACAATGACTAATGACATTATTTTACAGCCATTTTCCCACCTATTTTAAAAATAGTACCAGAGAGCTGGATAAAGTTAGGTAAGTCAAAATATGGATAACATATTTGGTCCATGCCTTTCTACTTATTTTCCCATCAGTATATTTTCTATAGGTTTGGTACTATAAAAGTCTTATGAATCATCCAAAATTGCATCCATCACATCTTCATTAGGTCAATTGTTAGTGTCTCCACATCTGGCAGTGCACACATTTTATCACAGCACTGGAGTAACAGATACCAGCAGACCTCTCTGATTTAGAGGCAAGCATGGTCTACAGAGAAAATTCTTGGTCAGCCATGGCTAAGATCACACAATACATCTTTATAATTTATTTCTCTTTCATGGAATTTCTTTCTTTTATTTATGACAAGTGTCATAAATAAGTGACAAACATGTATCAAAATGTCCCTTAGCATTTTCTTCTTTGATAAATATTGAAATCATACTTCAAAATATAGCAAGCACTTCAAAGTTATTAGATCATCCTTTAACCATGTAGAGAATACAGCAATGTATCAAGGTATCTTTCTCTAGTACTGAATATGGGTCTGAATTCTTGAAACATATGGCTTCATTTTTGTCTTGCTAACTATAATTACAATTGTGTGAATATATATGCATAATATCTATGATTTATGCATTTAGGTTGCCACTTTTGATTTGGTTACTAAAGAGAGGGTTTGGAGCTTGGTGAGCTCCTGTCTTGAGGATGGGAAGCATGCTGCCTTTTGCTAAATAAATTCACCTTCCCTCACTCACTGCATGTGCAACTGCTTCTAAGTCTCATTTTGAAAACTATCCACTCAAAGAGAACTTTCTTGTGCCTTCAATCCCTGCATTGCCCGTCTCTATATGCGGATCTTTATTACTCATATTTTACATACAAATCATATGTAAATATATTGGAGCTTCATTTTACCTATTCTAACTTTATCTTTCTGCATAATGCAATTTTCATGAAGTTAGAAGCCTCATCCAACTTGTCAATTTTCATGCTTTCAGCACACAGCATAGTCTGCAGATACAATGTGTGATTAAGGCAATAATTGAATGAAACAATGAGAATGATGGGTGGAAAAATCTATATCAAGACATAGTAATTTGTTTCTTTTCAACTCTCCCAGAAGAAAATGAATACCACACTATGATTGCATGCAGTCAGAAAATTTCACTTATTCATTTCACTTACAAGTAGGGTGACTGCAAGTTCAAAGTAATAGAATAAAACTATGTTAAATGAAGGAAAAGCAAGAATTCCTAAAAGTTTGATCCTTAGTTGTATTTCTTTCTTCTATCCTTAGATACTTAATAAGCAGCACAATTAAATACAGACAAACCTGAAAATAAGTCTGAGAACATGATAAGTCAACACATCTTACAGATGGAAGGAACAATCATTCATTTGTTGGTGACTGATGTTTTAACAGTAGATTCTTTATTATAAGTGATATACATGGGCATGAGAGCTAAATCAATAGTGAGCTGATAGAAAACAGATACTAATATATATGATTCTGCCAGAATCATCCCCTTTCCTTCACTGAATCGATGGTAACAGACTGCAGTTCCTACTTCTGCCACTTCTCCTTAAGTTTTCCCATGAATGGGTTGCTATCAATAATGTTGAGAGGAGATGGAACCATTTAGAAAGGAGCCCATGACTAATAATAACTAATCCTTGGTTCATGCTCAAATTTATCCTTGTGAACTCTATTCAATTTGGTACCAAATCTGTGAATTATTTATAAAGGCTAATTTAAATCAAATACAGAATGAATTGTTTAAAAGAGTTTTATTTCTTCTTTTATAAAGACAGCTTGTTGAGGTACTAGTTATATTAGGTACATATATTGCATTATCTGAAGAGCATACTGATACACAGTGATAGAAATCAGGGTGGGGGTTAATTGGTGCAGGGACAATTGATAGGAGATAACTTTCTGAGTGTTCCAAAAATTGTTTATTTAGATAAGACTATTTGAATTTTTCAGAATTGATTATATTTAAAGTGAAAATAATGATGAAACAAGAAAATAATCAGTAAAAATGTCAAATACTGCTAGTGTTGAATCTTTAGTTTCTATAGGCCTTGGTTCAGTAATCAGCATGGAATGGAGGTTTTTGGAGAAAGACTTTGATCTATACCAGTTCTACCTTAACTGGATCTATATACATCTTTTCAACAACTTGATCCCATTGATGAATGAGCTCCACATGAGTTAGTTAATTTCATCTCTATAGTGCCCCAGTTTGGAAGATAAATAATATAGGCATATTAGAATTAATTATCACTAAGTGTAATATGAATGCTAGTTGACATGACAGAATTACTTAACTTGACATGCTCCTCAGTATACTTCACACAATTTACATAATCATTCTGTTTCCTTCTACTGATACCTCATCCCTAATATTCTTTATTAGAATACACAACAGAGAAATTCGATCTTGTGCACTCTCCAGACAGTTGTCTATTTTCATTTTCCGATGTATACTTTCCAATCTCTTTAGTTGAAAAAAATGCCACCGAATGGATGAGATTAACACTCAAACATAGGAGGCCAATCTTCAAACTATTGAAATCCAATCCTTTATAAACACCATTCAGCATCTTCTTCTCATAACATGTAAGACTGTCAATAGGTAACCCTATATTACTGCAGCTTAAACATGGACAAAAATATAATCATTTTACAAGTACAAAAGTGTGTTTCGGCTTCTTTTTTCATTCCTCAGCTCTTCTTACTGCTAAGGAAGGAAAAGAGTTCTGCTTCCCTTCTGTGTGCTTCCTGGCCTTAGTTTGACTGTCATTGATAATATGTAACATCCAAGGCCATTTTGAATATTGATGTACCAACAATAAGACATGTTGGGATGAAGAAGTGACAAGAGACATTGTGACCTAGGTGTGTGCTGGGTGATTAATGTGTCTGCTCGGCTTCCATAACTTGGAGCTCAATCATATAATCAGGAAATTCTAAAGGAAAAGTGTTATATAGTATAGATATGTGACAGGGAGGACAGAAAACATATAGTTTGATAAGCAGATAGCAGACTCTAAAACATATGATAATAGCTCTCTATTGGCCTTCACAACTCTCCCCTTTCTACGATATGATATATTATCAGACAGTAGAGAGTTTTAATAAACATATCTCTTATTAGGTTTCTACTTAAATCTTTGGCTCTCAGTTAGAGATATTACATAGTTCAGGTTCTTATTGGCTGACTCTTCTATAACAGTCTTGATAACACTTTCGCACCTTGTACTCCAATGTTGTTTGTTTAAGTTCCAGTGTAGTGATAGGTTTCTGTACAGGATACCACATTAAGTTTCCCCATGAAAAAAATTATTCTTATAACCATGTTGACAGTCAGCAATAAGTCTGTCACAACAGTTAAAGTGTGTGCGGGGAGGGACAGTGTTAATCTCATATCATAATGTTCCTGTGGCTTCACCTTATCTTACAAGATTCAAGATCATTAAACGATTGGAATTTTCATGTCTTTAGTTGTCATGAAAAGAGTCATCTTGTCTACATTTGGATATCCTATTCATTAAAACACAGGGAGGAGGAAAGAGTTCTCAAAGAATTGTTCATTTGGGAATTTAGTTACATATATTTGTGAATTTAGTTACATAATATTTCCCTACTTTATAAAATTTCCATACTCTTTCATTACATCATTTAGAATAATGACACATTAACACTTCCACATGCAAGTTATGTTGGGCTTTTTAACTTTTACCCCAGTGAAAGTAGGAACAAGAAGCATGATATATCATTTCTCAGTCAGTAACTCACATTCCCTTCTCATTCTCAGATAACTATAACCACATTTTCTGCTGCCGGTGTGGATTTTAGATTAAATGTCACCTATTTGCAGAGGCCTCTGTACTGATTGTTTTCTGTGTCTCGTGCTATATCATTCTTTACCTTACCATGTCCCTAAGAGACTGACCTCTGCATAGGACCACAATTGGATTCTAGACCTCTGATTGTTGGTCAATGAGAGATTTGGGAAAATGTCAAAAGGTTATTCATCTCCCATTTTACTCCCTACCTTTCCTAAGACTGTCTCTCTCCTATATATCAAGCATTTTGTATACTTCACATTTTTCAGGATATCTATTTTTCCAGTGCACTTTCAGGCATAGAGATGTTAATGTTTCTATAGCTGTTACTCCCAAGAATTTTGCCCAATTCTGTTTTTCTCTTAATATCTTTATCTATATCCATTTCTAAGTATTCATTCTAGGACTTATCTTCAATTTTCTCAGTTGAGAAGGTCATTATTTCTTTCCAGATTCTTGACTGACATGCATTTGAATTACTAAAACTAAATTAACAAGTAGATTGCAGCCTCATTATAAAATATATGTAATGATAATAATTAATTATAATAAAAGCAGTAAAAGGAAAAGATTATCAAACTTGAGTGTTTTAGCATGTGAGGGGTTATAGGAAGAATTGCTATGAGTGGCTGGCTGAAGAAAAGGAAGGTGAATTGTGATGTAATTCTATTTCAATTAAAAACATATTTTTAAACATACTTAAAAAAACTTAAAGCTTTAGGGGGCTACAAGAGTCCCTCAATGGTAAACCATGGACTAAACTCAGCATTTGGTCCCCAAAAATGGAGAAGAAGAAAGAAATAATAAACATAGACATAATAAAATTGATAATATAATTATTTCACTTCAAAATCCAATAAAATGAGTCTCAAAATATCTCGGTACTAGAAAAGACTCAGAGTTTCAATCTAAAAGGTTTTTTTTTGATAATCTAGTAATTATAATTGTGATTATAAAGAATACTTCAGAACAAAGTCATAAAGTGTGGTGGATATAGAAAGAGACAAAGCATAACCATGTCTTTACCCATGTCCAGAAGTCAGAGAACATTGTGATAGAGAAGGCTGAGAGAAAAGAAGAGTCAGAGGGTGGGGGAGTACAGTGAAATGCTGTTTTCTTGGTGAAGTATATAGCTGTTGTTTTAAAAAGTTATGTGGAGGATGGAGAGGTGGCTCAACAGCTTCGATTATCTGCAAATAACAATTTAAGCCAGTTTAAAAAAAAACAAACAAAAAAGCAAGAAAACAAACAAACAAACAAAAAAAACCTCTGAACCTTGAATGCAAGGGGTGGTGGAGGTTTTAGACCCTATTCCTACAAGATGAGAGGCTATTGGCAATTGGCAGCTGCTGAAGAAGGAGAGTCACTTTTCGTGGAGAATATTGCTGTTAGCAATTTACCCTTGATCCAAAAGTAACATGCTCACATGCTGAGCAGTAATTGAACTCAGGAAGATCGTAATAGAATACAAACAAAGAACATGAAGTTAGGAAGGAAAGAGGCAACAGAGTCCTGTCAAGAATAGAAGAGGGTAGTGTGGAGTATATATGATCAATATTGATTGTGAGAATGTATCATATTTCATTATTTAAAAGAATATACTTGGATAACAGCAGGCATTGATCCTGCATGCCCTGTAAGTGGACTGCACTTACAGTACAATGGATAATGACATTTTTCTCTTTAGTGTTCAAATTTTAAATTTACTATCACAGAACTATAAAGATAATAAATGTTTTTGTCTGGTTTAGTGGTTAAAAAGTTCAATTTAATATTTTATCTACTGTCAGTTAAATATAAATGGAGGCATGAGTTTTATATCTACAAAATTATATTTTTAATTGGGATGGTGGTTTGTTGACATAATTCACATCTGTCAAAACCTTTTTGATAAGCTGAAGAATTAAAACAAATTAAAACACATCTGTGGGATCCAGCCACCATTGAAACCTCGAGTCAATTATGAAAATGGAATCTTTTTCTTATTGGGTTTCTCTTTCTTGGTAAGCAGGCTTGCTGACAAGTGGAGAACTTTATTAACTTCATCAGTGTGTATTGCTTGTACTTTATAAAGCCAATAATAAAATACTCATTTGAAGAACCAACTTATTCATATGCAGCTCTGGATATCAAACATAAAACTTATTAAATTGAAAACATTGCATAAAAGTATTGCAGAATGATTTACAATTACTCAAAAAATTAACATGAGATAATACCTTCATATTTAGAAACATTAATAGAAGATGATGACCGTGGAGAGGAAGTTTATATTTCAGTAATGTCTGAGAATACTTCTTATATTTCAATTCTATACTACTTCCTCCATTTGAAAGGGTAGGTTGGAGGATGGTATGTAGTAAATCCAGTACATTCTCTAAGAGCAATGATATCTATATATGTTTAAAGATCAGAATGCCTTTAGAAATGTCAACTGTAGAGAAAGTGAAGGATTGTAGTTGAAACACAAAAGTACATATTAAAAAGTAGATGCAGTACAAAAATGTTTAAAAGATTCAAAAAATAAAATATGTCTTTTTAAATAAAATATGGAGGTATTTTTAGAAGTATAAACATTTCTATGTGAAAAACTATCTCTAAAAGCTATGTGTGTTTATCTTGCTTGCTATGATAGTCTGCTAGACACATATGGCAATTATTGACTTTTAAAATTTCTATATGAATATAATTACACTTTATTCATCACGGTCTTGGTGTCATTTATTAAAACTAAACTTACACTCGACTTATGAGCACACTCTTTAGTAAACTACAGCTGTGTTCATTTTATGCGATGTGATCCTCTACACTCAGCCCATAGGGAATAGACATCGTCATGTCTACTGACACCTGTGTACCTACTCCATGTGACTTTCTCTAGAATCTTGTCCTCAGGGGATAGACTTGCTACTTCCTGAACCCTGTACACCTACATGCTGCAGATGCCAAAGGTAAAAAACACAGAGAGACTGAAGTAGACCTGCCTCCTTGTCCCTTGTTTTTGTTTCATTTGATTTTTGATGTGAAAAGAAACATTTAACTTGAGAACAATTCTCAACATCATTGTTACATTCATTGCTGAAGTATATTTGCTTAAATATACCACACACGATTCATGCATCAGTTTATTCTGAAGGCAACATGGCGAGTTTTCTTTATAAGTACTGCCACCATCTTTATCAAATACTTCTTAATTAAAATATCACAGTTCATTTAAATTTTTAGAAAGCTTATTTCATGTTGCATTCTTGCTATAGTAAAAAATAAAATGCTATCCAGTATGTACAAGAGAGTATTAGCAAAAAAGAAAGAAAGAAAGAAAGAAAGAAAGAAAGAAAGAAAGAAAGAAAGAAAGAAAGATAGAAAGAAAAGAGAAAAACACAAAAACTAATAAAGCATGAATACACTATTGGGCCCTCTGGAAGAAATGAAAGTAGAAGACAAACAAGGAAAAGTATACACATTGTTCTAAGCTTCAGGAAGTCAGAATATGAGTGCAAATTTAATTGTTGCTTCTGTTGGTTTCATAAGTCAAGCAATACTATCATGATAGTCTGTGTTAGAACTCTGGGAATCCAGGCTTAATAAAGTTAAATTACTCTAATATTTACTTTTGTTATACAATAAAAGAAGTATCAGAAATCATATAATGTTAATGTTCTTTTTACTTCTCACATTTTTCTCATGTTGTTTAGATATTTTTAATCAAATCTTTAATCCACCACATTAACAGCATTTATGAGTTGATGGAGAGTTCAACCTCTCCATGAGAACAGTACCCAGTTCCAGAGGAGGAATAGTGTAAAAAAAAAAAATCACAGTTCACTTTAAAGCATATGCAATTCTTTATATATCAGTCCTATTTTCATAAAAAGCAACTGTCATCTTAAGCAACTATTCCAAGTTAGTATTCTCTTTAAAGCAAAACAAAGCACAAGACTGGATTTTGTGTTCATGCGTTCTGTGGTAAGCCTGAAGATGAGACCAGGATTATAGCAGAGTTTCTGAATCCAGTCTTATTTCATTAAACTCTAGCCTCATTCCCATGAGAACTGATCAGTTTTGTTCCTTATCTCTTAATGAACATTCTAGCTATTTTTTCTTGTGAATGGTGTGTGCGTGTGTGTATTCCTGTTTGCATGTGTGAAGGTACACACATATTTGTGGGTATACCTACATGTGTGTGAACACGAATGCAGAGCCCCAAGGTTGGTAATGAATCTTCCTTGACTGTACTTCCTCTATATTTTGAAGCAGGGTCTTTCAAATCAAACCTAGAGGTTATCAGTACAGCGAGTATCACTCACTGATTGCTTGTTTTATGGATCTTTACTAAGCTTTCTAAGAGGTCTTCACAAGGAAGAGACAACAATTACATAATTGGTACCCAATTATGAACAAAAATTCACAAGCAGTAGAAAATAAAAAAAGGCCATGGCTCATTCAAATGGGAGGGGAAAAATCAACAGAACTTTTTTGGGGGGATAAGCTGGTAGTAGATTTAGTTGACAATGAATTTTAAACTGTCTTAAAGAAACAAAAACTCTAAAGGAAACCTGAAGAAAGTCCATATAACAATGTAAAACCCAAATGACAGTGCCAACAAAAATATAGAACCCTATAAATAAACAAATAAAGAACTTTGATAGCAGAATAATTCATGACTTAAGTAGTCACTTGAAAACTCAAAGGCAGACATCAGCAATCAGCAAAATATATCATCAGACTTGAAGATATGATGATGGCAGATGAATCTAAAAAACAGATGAATAGGTCTAAGAGGAAAAACAAATGGGCAGGTCTGTGAGACACTCATTATGATGTCGTGGACATTCCGGGAGTTTCAGAATGGCAAAGGAGAAAAGAAAAAGGGGAGGGAAAACTGTGTGAAGAAATAATGGTCAGAAACTTCCAAGATTGACGAGATACAAGACTATAGACATCCAAGAAATCCAGTAACTTAAGAGAAATAAAGTTATAGAGACTCACAGAAGAAATACTATGCTTTCTAGTGTTCAATGGGCACTACCACTATTATTTTGATAAAAGGACATAATATCACTTTTTCTTCACAATAATTATCTTTGTACATACAGACTAGTCCAATTCTCACTTTATAGCCAAGAAACATCTTTATTCAGAGATTGGTAGTTAATAGAAAACTTCACAACTGGCTCCAGTTTAGAGAACAAAAAACTTTGAAGTGCTCAGCCCTAAATGAGGTGCACAATCTCTCTCTCTCTCTCTCTCTCTCTCTCTCTCTCTCTCTCTCTCTCTCTCTCTCTCTCCCCTCCTTCCCCCCCTCTCTCTCACACACACAAACAACTAAAGAATACTGAGAAAGAAGAAAAATGACTGCAAAACCCAGAAGTCACAGAAAGCTTCTGTGAAATAATGTCATTTGGGTGTGACAGGCTCCTACAGTCAGGAGCTCACAACAACTGTGGTTAACAGCACAAAACCAATTCAGTAAACACTGTGTTAGGGAATGGGAAGGAACTCCTGATATTTAATTCTAAAGAAATTTTTGTGAAAACATTTTATCACTGTTCTGGGAATCCACCAAAGGAATTTTTATTTTTATGGATTCCCAAATCACTGTTGAAAAGAACAGCTAGGAGAACAGAGAACAGATGAATTAGAATAATTTGCCCCTAAGTGATTCTCAGTGCTTTCTGCTACTCTACTTTAGTCGATGTTTGAAAGACTTGCAGAATGTGTTCTGGGGAGGGGAAGGGTGAAAATAAATGGTTAATTCTGTTCATGTCATGAGTTCTGTCTTAGTTAGCATTACTATTGCTGTGACTACACACCGTCAACTAATGCAACTTGGGGCGAGAGAAGGTCTGTTTCACTCAAAGTTTAATATTATAGTTCATAATCAAAAGTAGTCTGGTCAAGAAATCAAGCAGGGCAGGGAGCTGGAGGCAAGAGATGATGCAGAAGTCATGGAGGAGTGTTACTTATTGTATATTCACTATTACTTGCTTAGCCTGCTTTTCTGATGTCTAGCACCACCAAGCCAGGAATGGCACCACCCACCATGGGCTAGACCCTTCCTCATCAATTACTAATTAATAAAATATTTTACAGCCATACTTTATGGAGGCATTTTTTCAATTGTGTTTCCCTTTTTTAGATAGCCCTACTCTGTGTCAAGCTGAAATAAAACTAGTCAACACAATTGCACCCATGTTAAATTGACACATAAGCATATCACTGTTAAGCCATAAACTTTACATTCTTGGTAATTGCCAAGATCAAATATGAATATCAAACCTACAATTTAAACATTTCAAATTTTAAATGTACCATAGTCTTTAAAATTTCAAATATTTAAAAATCCAATCTCTTTAAAATATCTTGTCTCTTTTAAAATCCAAAGTTGGAACCTCAAAGTAGTTTTGATTTGCATGCCCCAGGTGACTAAGGAAGTTAAAGTTGTTTTAAAGTGTTTTTTCAGTCATTTGATATCCTCTGTTGAAAATTCCCAGTTCAGATCTGTAACCCATTTTTGTATTGGATTATTAGGCTTGCTGATGTCTAGTTTTTTGAGTTCTTAATATATTTTGAATATTAGCCCTTTGTCACATGTGGAGTTGCTGAAAATCCTTTCTCATTCTGTAGGCTGCTGTTTGTCCTATTGACAGTTTCCTTTGCTTTACAGAAGCTTTTCAGTTTCACGAGGTCCCACATATTGATTGTTGATCTAAATGCCTGTGCTTTTCATGTTTTATTCAAGAAGATATCTCCTGTGGCAAAATGTTCAAGGTTATTTCCTACTTTCTCTTCTTTTAGACTCCGGTGATATGGTTTTATGTTGAGGTCTTTGATTCATTTGGAGCAGGGTGTTGTTTTTGCAGGATGGTAGAGGTGAGTCTATTTGCACTTTCCTACATGGTGACATCCAGTTAAATCATTATTGTTTGTTGAAGGTGTTTTCTTTTTTCAATTGTATATTTCTGGCTTCTTTGTCAAAAATCAAGGTCCTAAATTTTGGTTGTATTCACTCCCCACTCCTCTACCTAAATCCTCCCAGGTTCATCCTCCTTACCCTCCTAAATTTGTGTGTGTGTGTGTGTGTGTGTGTGTGTGTGTGTATGTAACAAATTCTCACAGAACTAATAAAATATATATCTAAAAATTAAAAAAAATCAGGTGTCCATAGGTGTATAGATTTATGTTTGGGGGGGTCTTTGATTTGATTCCATTAATCAACTTGTCTGCTTCAATCTACCTCAAGACCGAGCTACACCACGTTTGGGCATATATCCAAAGGACTCTCTATCCTATCACAAGAACACTTGCTCATTTATGTTCATAGCAACTTTATGCATAATATTCAGAAACTGGACCAACCTAAATGCATCTCAACTGAAGAATGGATAAAGAACATATGATACATTTACACAGTGGAATATTACTCAGCTGTTAAAAGCAATGACATCATGAAATTTGCAAGCAGATTGATATAACTGGATAAAAGATTGTTGCGAGTGAAGTAACCCAGACCCCAAAAGACAAACATGGTAGGTTCTCAGTTATAAGAGAACATAGCTGTTAAGTAAAGGATAATCTTGCTATAATCCATAGACCCAGAGAGACTAAGTAACAAGGAGGCCTCAGAGTGCATACCTGAATTTTCCTGGGAAAGTAAAATAAAATAATTTTGTGCATGGAATGGGGATATGAGGGCAAGGAAACAGGAATGATCAGGTTGGGTAAGAGAGGGATGGATGGAGAGAATACTTGAGAGACAACTGGAACTGTGGAAAGGCAATGGGGAAAGCTGGTACAATCAAAACTCCATAGAATCTATGAGGCTGACTCTAGTGAAGACTCTAAGTAATAGGGAATCTAGAGCTTGAACCTGTCATCCTCTATAACCACACAAGGCTTCCAGCATGAGACTGAGACACCAACCCAACCATAAGACCTTTGACCTACAATCTGTCCTGCCTGCAAGATGTGCTATAGTAATGGTGGCACAGAAGTTGTGGGACTAGCAAACCGATGTGAGGTCCACTTCACGAGAGTGGGCCCATGGACACTGCCTGGGTGGCCAGGAACTAGAGGCTGGAAAGGTCAGAGACATAGGATAGAAACAAGCACAACTGCCTGGCGGTGGTGGCGCACGCCTTTAATCCCAGCACTCGGGAGGCAGAGGCAGGCGGATCTCTGTGAGTTCGAGACCAGCCTGGTCTACAGAGCTAGTTCCAGGACAGTCTCCAAAGCCACAGAGAAACCCTGTCTTGAAAAACCAAAAAAAAAAGCCGGGTGGTGGTGGCACACGCCTTTAATCCCAGCACTTGGGAGGCAGAGGAAGGCAGATCTCTGTGAGTTCGAGACCAGCCTGGTCTACAAAAGCTAGTTCCAGGACAGGCTCCAAAAAAACCACAGAGAAACCCTGTCTCGAAAAACCAAAAAAAAAAAAAAAAAAAAAAACCCCAAAAAAAAAAAAAGAAAGAAACAAGCACAACTGAAAAAAAATTCAATGAAATGATTACTAACAGTATTTTTCTATACTTAGAGATCGGTGCCTAGCCAATAGTCATTAGAGAGGCATCATTTGACAACTAATAGGAGACCCTCAGCAAAATATTAGGTGGAGCAAGGGGAACTTTGCAAAAATGGGGAAGGAGGATTGTAGGAGCCAAAAATTTCAAGGACACCATGAGAATTCAGCCCACCAAATCAACTAAGCTATGATTATAGGGAATCACAGAGACAAAAGTGACAGTCATGAACCTTATATGGGCCTGAGCTATGTCCTCTGCATATACGTTATAGTTGTGTAATGGCTATTGTGGGACTCCTAACAGTGGGGATGGGAGTGTCTCTGATCTTTTCACCTGCTCTTGAGACCTTCTTCCTCCTACTGGGATGCCTCATCCAGGCTTGATATGAGGGTTTCTGCCTAATCTTTTGCAACTAGTTATGCCATGTTTGGTTGATAACTCTGGAAGGCCTGATCTTCTTCAAAGGGGAAGGAGGAAGGAGTGGATCTGAGGGACAGGGCAATCAGGTGGGAGCTGGGCGGTGTGGAGGGAGGGGAAACCAGTCAGGATGAATGTATGCAACAAGGATTTTAAAAACAAGCAAACATTAAGCAAAAAAAAAAAAAAAAAAAAAACAAGCAAACAAATAAATATATAAAATATAACCCATATTCTATAAAATTCCAAAATCTCTTCAAAGGTTCAAAAATGGCCTCCTGTAAATTCAAAAATAAGTTAAATACTTTCTTACTTCAAGAAGGAATAACGAGGACACAATTACAATCTGAACAAAACAAAACTCAAAACTCTAAAACCAAGCTCCCAAAATGTAAACAACTATATATCCAAATACCTGAGTTTCACTCACAGTCTCTGGGTTTCTCCAAGAGACTTGCATCATTTTTTTTTCTGGTTTTGCCCTCTCCAGCACCCACAGCTTGTCTTCTAAGTTAGGGCAGGCTTCACTCCACTGCTGCTGCTGTTTTTAGTGGTCATCCAATGGTTCTGGATTGTACAAAGTACTGGAATCTTCTGCTGAAACTGGGCTACACTTTCACCAATAGCCTCTCCTAGGCTTCTTCATGGTGCCCAGTCTCAACTTATCTCCATGACCCCTTCAATTTTGGGGCTCCAACTACTACTGAGGCTGTACCTTCTCCAATAGCATATCCTGGCCTCTCATAGCACCAAATCTCAACTTCTTATGATCCATCCATGTATGCAAAGCCAGTAATACCTGGGTGACTACCATTACCACCTGGGCAACTCTTAAACTACCAAGCTTGGCTGGCAGAACAAGCTACAATCTCGGCCACCTCATCAGTACAGCTACTGTGTTCAGACTCTGAAAAAAAAAACCTTCTTAGAGTGAAGGTGAAATGATGCTGGTCTCTTCTTAATGACTGCTAATTTCTTAGCTCCAACTGATCAGCATCTATTGCTCCAGTAAGGTGGGATTTAATCTTATTGGTTCCAGTCTCTTGTTCATCACAGCCCCAGCTAAACAGAACCCCAGATTCTTAACTCAAATGACCTAGTAGAGTCTTTGTCTCTCTCTGAAACTCACAAACCAGACCTGCATTATCTGTATTACTCTCAACAGTCTAACCTTGCAAGTTCCTCCAGAAGATTACTGTTTTCTCAACACTCAAGAGCTTCAAGAGCTTTTCTCGTCCAAAGTTCTAACTAAAGTCTTTCTATAATCCTTTCCAAACAGCATAATCAGCTCAGTCACAGGAATACCACACTCAAACTACCAACTTGTCTTATTTTGCTTTAGTATTGTTGTGAGGAAACACAAAACCTGAATTATTCTGGATTCTCTAGAGTAATAGATCTTGTAGAATGAATCTATATGCATGCATACATACATGCATACAAGCATATATATATGTGTGTGTGTGTGTGTATGTGTGTGTGTGTGTGTGTGTGTGTACACACAGAAGATTTATGAATTACTTCTTACTGGTTGTGATCTAGCTAATCCTATGATTGCTGTATATGCACAGATCTAAGAATCTAGTAGTTATTCAGTCCATGATTTGGATGTCTCAATAAACCCTGAAATCCTGAAGAGTAAGTTCTAATGCCAGGTAAGGAATGGATTTGCTAGACAGAGTGAGAGAAAGCAGGAAAAGAGAATCCTCCCCTTTTCCATGTCCATTATACAGGCTTCCAGCAGAAGGTGTGGTCAGATTTATGGTGGAAATCACTACCTCAAAAGTTTTGCATTAAAGTACTCACCTCCCACCTCAAAGAGCCGGCTTGGAAATGGTCTTCCCAAATTAAGTAATTTAACTAAGAAATATTCCCTCATAGGTATGTCCATTCATTTGGATTTTAATCAACTCCAGATGTGTAGTAAAGTTTACAAACAGGAATGAACACCCATCAAGGTTTTCATTACATCTTGTCTAGGTGAATCCAGTGGAATCAGAAGGCGAAAAGCAGGCCATGTAATGTGAAAACAGGTGATGCAATATGATAGGATGTCAATATAGAAGATACAGGATGCAGCTAGCAAAGGATGGGTTAAGGAAACACAAATACTTTTGCCATGGTGAAAAAGAGCAAACGAATAGTTTTGCGGGTTTCCAATAGGAACCAGCCCTGATAACATGTTGATCCATACTGGATCCAATACAGGCTTTTGATTCTTTAGATATACAAGATTTTGTTTCCTTTTTTTTTGGTTTTTTGAGACAGGGTTTCTCTCTGGTTTTGGAGCCTGTCCTGGAAACTAGCTCTTGTAGACCAGGCTGGTCTCAAACTCACAGAGATCTGCCTGCCTCTTCCTCCCGAGTGCTGGGATTAAAGGCGTGCGCCACCACCGCCTGGCCTTGTTTTGTTTTTTTGAGACAGGGTTTCTCTGTGTTGCTTTGGAGCCAGTCCTGGAACTAGCTTTTGTAGACCAGGCTGGCCTCGAACTCACAGAGATCCACTTGCTTCTGCCTCCTGAGTGCTGGGATTTAAGGCGTCTGCCACCACTGTCCACCTTTTTTTTTTTATTTTAGGAAAATAAATGTGTAGTGACTTGTTACTTGCACATTGTTATGTGTAATATCATAGTTAAATCTCGTTAGAGTTTTATGTAAATATCAGAATGACATAATGACTGGAAACCAATTTTCTGTATAAATACTCTCTATGGCTTTATTTAAAATGTCATGTATTCCGATAGTGTCTCTGCAATCATGTTTCCAACTTTCAAATCATTTTATAAGATAGGTAGCTCTTCTAGCAAAAATATATCAGGAACTGTGAAGGGCATGATCAAGATACATGAATATTTTAGAGTAAAATTCCCAGCAGTTTCAATAAACAGTGCTTGTTAAAGTATGTGATTTACTTTTGTGTATGAACTATTGGAGCAAATGGTGAAAACTGAAGGATATCATGTAACAAGGCATTATTGTTGTCTATTAAATTCCAAAGGAAGATGTTAAGGAAGTTGTTTATCAATATGTATACAAATACTTTGCTCTGTTTATTCGTGAGATGTCCCTGGAATACAAAACCCAGGTTATATCAAATCGATTGTGAAGTTTTCCAAATGTTGATGTGCAAAGCGGAGTGGGAAGAGAGTGTGTGTTAGAATCACCGGGATCTTGTTGAAAATGCCTATAACTGATCATAAATTAAAATGTTGAAAATGACAATCACACACACAGACCCCCACACACACAGAGCAAGCAGTTGTCCTCTAAACTGCAAGGCAGAATCCACAAAAGACCCAGAAACCTGTTTTCATAGTTAACACATATCTGATACTATTGCAAGGAATTCTATAAGACTATCCAATACAAAGAAAGAATAAGACAAATCTAATAAGAAATTATTTTTTACCAGCAATTTGAACCTACCCTAGAAGTAACAAAAGGGTTAACTAGTCAATTTCACCTCTCTAAATTAATTTGTTATATTACCTTTTATTGATCTTTTCTAATGCAAATGCATTGCCGGTAAAAATACATTGGAGATTTGTCTGACCTCTTTATTGTTGTAGGATGTAGCAATTAATTTTTTTTATTGAAAATCCAATTAGCTTTCTGCTCTTACAATGTTTTACCTAAATCCTCCTTTTCAATTCTCTGAAGGTTACCAGCAAAAGATCAACTAAGCATGACTGTGTTAAAAGGTAGAAATAAAGAAAGCATTGCTTATGTTGTGTACAAAATTGAGGTTAAGATAGGTTAACTGAATCAGATTCCTTGAAGAGATAAAGATGTTCTAAATCATGAAGAATTAATCAGAAAACTCTAATTGAAACACAGGACCACAGTAGTCTATTATGAAAGGGTAGAAAGTGTCAAATTAGCACAACAAAGCTGAGACATCTAAAATAGATTTTGCAGGCTTTTGCCATTATGACCCTTGTAAAAGTGTTGTTCAAGAGGGAGAAAAACAAAGGGAAAAAGGCCCAAGGGTAGGACTTCATGATTAGGACCACCCAAAGAGAGGTGCTAACAAAAGAAAATTGAGTTCCCTAATTGGAGGTGGTCTTATGTAAAAAGCTCAGATGTCCTGCAGACACCAAGGGCAGAGGATGGAGCTGGAGTAATTACTGCGGGAAAAGTGAGAGGAAGGTTAAGGGAGGATGTCCCAGACTCCAGGTCAGTGGCTGAGGCAGGAGCTTTCAAGTACAGCTCTGTAATAATCCAGGCAAGTACTCCCCATTCAGGTTGAAAAATTTTAAATTACATTAAAAAGCCATTCCATTTCTATTCATGATCTACCTGGCTGTTTCTGACCTTGCATCAAAGAAGGATGGCACAGTGGCGGGTTAAAAACCTAGGACAATTCTGAAATGTCCCTGGTGTGAACAAACGAGACTCTAGTGTAGTCACAGTGAAATTGAACACGGGGGCAGACTCAGAGAAACATTTTCTCTGGATGTGAGAAGGTTCTGCTTTTCCAGATTCTAATCCATGTGCTGTAAGATTGAAGAGTGGGCACCCAGGAAGCCTGAGACCTGCTTAGGGATGCTGCTGTCTATTAACCATCTGTCCCGAGGCCCCCACCATAATTAAAGATGAAACTGAAATCTCGGGACGTTTCCCTAAATTGCTAACTTTCAAATTCTCAACTAGTAGGCAAGTGTTCTTTTAGCAGGAAGCATTAATAGTTTATTATCAAAGTATTTAATGCTGAAAACTAAAATATAAATAATTAAGTTTTTTCTGCTGTCCCCATACTTTGGATTATACCTTTACATCCTTGTTGGTGCAGGCACATAGAAGCAATGGGAACGTAAGGGCTCTGGACTTTGAATCAGTTGACATGCTTTTCCTGAGCAAGAAGGTGAATACACGTATTCCTAACTACAGTCCTCACCCTATCTTCCCAAGGCTGCTCAGGTGAGGCACATACATTAGCAGAAGGTCAGGCCCAGCATCTAACAGAGGTCTCTGATTCCAGGGCCAGGATTCTCAAGGAGACCCTCCAGCCACAGGACAGATGCAGATGTCGTCTACTCAGATGTGCAGAGTAGAACATTACTCTTGGTCTCTGCTTAAATACTGTTTAATGATCTTCATGGGGTCTAGGACCATGTCTGGCTACCATGAGTGAGTGACATCACTAAGTTCTGACTATTAGTCATTGGTGTAGTGGAAATCCAGACTAATCTATTTTGCATGTCTTAAAAGCATTTTTTAAAAACTATGTTAATCACAGGTATGACTTAAACCTTAAAATGATTCCTCCAAAATTGTCAATGATTTCCCAGTAGTTAGAAACTTGCCATTATCACCGTGGCATGAGAAATTGCTTGAGTACTGGACATTAGTACATAAAGATGTTTTAAGTATATTTTTAATTTCTAGCACTTTAAAAATTTAATTAAATATGTTCATGAACTATGTCCCGCATGTCCTCTGATCCTCCCATTTCTAACACAAGAATTGATTTTTAGAACATTTAAAATCTAATTTATAAATTAATTTAGTGGTTATTTTTCTGCTTGATTCATAGAGTTTTGTGCTGTTTACATTCTAGTAAATTCATACATGTGCAGGTGCCTATCAATAACTGAAATTTGGATACTTTTATATATTGATTATTCTTTTGGTCAATGGTTTTAGATTGTGTTTGTGGAAACTTGAATTATTATTTTTCATGTGATACCATTGAATCTGGGAGAGTTGGTTTGTTCCTCCATCAAAATAAAATATTGATTTATTTATTTTTGTTTTATGTACTTATTATGATGTTTTTGTCTCAATCTGACGTTTCCAGTTGAAATTGAAATTAAATTGAGTAATCTAAATTGAAATTATTTTCAAATCATATTTTTGTTGTAGAAAAATTCAACCATAAAAATGTAGAGACACTTGTATAATTTTCCCTGTTCTACCATTAATATTTAATAGTTCTTAATTCATGTCCTATGATTTTTGTTTGCTCAGTAATCAAACCAACTGAGACTAATTGTAAGAAAATACATTATTGAAGATCAGCCCGAAACTGTGTGAATCTGTAGCTCCATTAGTGATCCTTTAATGTGTAGGCTTCCTTTAGTGGTCAGACAAGTGTCTTGAAATTTTTAATTGTTTCTATGCAGAAGCCCTGCAGCCAGTTTTAATTCCTGTTGTCTCTGATCTGAGATCCCTTGACCCTTTAGAGTATGCAAGTGACCCTACAATTAGATTTAGCCTTTTATCATAGAGAATTAGAATTATCTTAACATGATATTAAAAACGAATTATGATTTCCATTATCATTTCCCAGACTCATTTTCATTTATGCTCAGTAAGGAGCTATAATATTAAATATACTTGTATATTTAAGGGGAGAATTGTATCATTCAAACTATATTGAATACAGGTCAGAAGGCTGTAACTGACATTGTGTCTTTAGCTCTGGATCTCACCAAATGACTTCTTTCTTGGTCTATACCCTCTGATGAGAAATAGATAATTTCTCTCAGGCAAATTTTTTAAATAACATATAAAGTGGTTTTGAATCCTGCTTTATATGAAATAGATGTGTGATTAAGCTCATTGCTTTTCTTATTTTATTTTGTTACTATTGTTATTATTTTGTAAAAGAGCAATGTTGCTAAAAATTGAAGGCACTTACAAAGGGAAAGCAATATCTGTGTGATGGAGAATTAGTGGTCAGCGTTTGCCTGGCCCTTTCTTCTCCTACCACTCTCTAACTTCACATTGGATTGCGAAGCCAGAAAATGAAGGACATGAGTCATGAGCTCTATAAAATAGATGTATGGATGTGGACACAAATAATATTTTGGCTATAAGAAATAGCACAACTTTATTAACTTATAAAGTAGATCACATCATTTCAAAGCTTAAATTCCTTGGGAGGCAACAACTCTAAAAACAAACAAGCACGAACTAAGAGAAGCTTGAGATCTCAAGCACCATGTGATGGGAAGAAATTGCTAAGGAAGTTTTTCTGTATCCATGGCCCATGTTCAAACTCAGTCTACTGTGAAGACATATTTAAAACTGCAACTATGTCATCACTATATTATTGCTAAGTTATACGTTGGAAACAGTATTATAACTGTTCAGTTAAAGAATATAATTATTACTTTAAATCAGCTGTTTTTAAAGATAGCATAATTATATTTGAACTTGATAATAAAATTCTATGGCTCAGCTCTATATATTATATATTATGCCATTTTTCTATATAATCACAATGTATGATTACTTATAAATCAAGAATGAATATGAACAGGGCCTCTCCAACTACTCCTTGTGGAAGGAAATGGAAGTATTTTGCTGCTGGTAGTAAAGGAAACTCAGAAGGCCAGAGTCAGGTATTTTAAATGTGACTTCAAATGACTCCAAGGCATCACTTCTGTTGAGTGTTACCTACCCTGCATAACGTACTGGTTATTTCATGATAGGCTATAGGAATGTGATAAAGATGAGAAACACAGGGGACAGAGAAAGGATCTGTATGGCCAGGTATTCTGTAAATAATTGATAGAAAACTGTGAACTAAGCTTTGTATGACACCCACTGAAGCGTAGTTTTGAAAGAAAGTTCTAATGACTTTGGGGTTTAGAGTCTGCAAGGCCTTTAGAACTAATCCTGATATGAAGATGTGCTTAGCTAATAAGAATGCAATTTTGGATCTTGAGGAAGGTTGTTTCCTAATTTTCTGAGAAATCACCATACTGATATCCAAAGAGGCTATACCAGCTTGCATTCCCACCAGCAATGCAGGTATGATCCCTTTACCCTACATCCTCCCAGCATAAGTTGTCATCAGGGTTTTTGATCTTGGCCATTCTTACAGGTGTAAGATGAAATCGCAGAGTTGTTTTGATATGCATTTCTCTGATGACTAAGATTGTTGAGCATTTCCTTACATGTCTTTCAGCCATTTTAGATTCCTCTGTTGAAGAGTTCTCTGTTTAGGACTGTACTCTATTTTTTTTAATTGGATTATTCTTTTGATGACCAATTTCTTGAGTTTTTTGTATATTTTCGAGATGAACCCTCTGTCTGTTGTGGGGATGGTGAAGATCTTTTCTGTAGGCTGTCATTTTGCAATTGTTGTTTTACACGATCTAAAGATACTAAATTATATTGTAGTATTTTTTTATTTTTATTAAGAAATTTACTTTTCATTTTACACGCCAACCCATGTTCCCCCTCTCTCCCTTTCTCCTACTCTCCCACCTCTCTTTTTACCATCACGTATCTACTCCCTCCCTCAAAGGGATAAGGCCTTCTTTGGGGAGTCAACAAGGTCTGGGATACCAACTTGAGGCAGGACCAAGCCCCTCCCATTAATGCAATTGTTCATCAAAATGTAATAGGCTATAGCCAAATCAAGTACCACAGGGTTGGCACCTGAAAGATTCACAGCCATGAACTTGTTCAGAACATGGACTCCATGGGTTGCTTTGCATTGCCTTCTTGACCTTGGAAACTCATAACTAAAGTGTAGCAAAGTTTCAGGCATTAGCAAAGAGTAGGTTTAGTTAAGGTAGAGTCACAAGACATTATCACTTTACAGGCACCCTTAAAGTTAAACGACATAAAGAATTCAGAGAAATTTACTACAGATTGAGTTTACTAAAGATTGTCACTAGGGGTGAACTTTGAGGTTTCTAAAGCCCAAACCAGCCAGACTCAGTCTCTCTCTCTCTCTCTCTCTCTCTCTCTCTCTCTCTCTCTCTCTCTTACTCTCTCTCTCTCTTGTCTCTCTCTGTTTCTGTCTGTTTCTCTCCCCCATGTGTGTATGTGTGAGAGCATGTATGTACACATGTGTATTTGCACATGCATGTGTACATGCAGGTGTGTGTGCATGCATGTGTGTGTGCATTTGTGAGCAAATGAGAGTGTAAAGCTGTACAGTTCTCAGCTACTGCTCCAGTGCCTTGCACCTGTTTTATGATGTAACAATCATGGTCTAAAAGCCTCTAAAACTGTAAGCAAGTTCACAATGACATGCTTTCTTCGTATATATTGACTTAGTCATGGCAATATTGTACTACGTGACAATGATAAATAAAACAGACAGTTCTTTGGAATTCACTTTTATTTTACTTAATATGCTGGTAAATACTTGCTCTAAGAGAAAAGATGTTGGAACCTAAATACAAAATTCCCACCATGTTCCTCAATAATACAATGAATTTACTTATTGATTTTCCTTCTTGTATCTTGATGTTTGGGCAGGATTTGGGCTACATATTGATCAACAAAAGAAGAGGGACATTAGAAAATTGTACTCAGTATGCAGATAATCAAAGGGACAGGTTACATGAAAAATTATAGTGAGTTACTTTATCATTGATCAATGTAAAGTAGAACAAACAGGAAGAGAATGATGACAGACTACTATTTGAAGTGTCATAAGACAGCTGAATAGCCAAGATCTTCTCTAGATTATCCTACTGTTACATAAACTCAAACTCTTTTAACTCACAAAACACGTCCATTTGTGCAACCTACGCTTTTTCTCACCTTTATCCTACAATTCTACAGGGCTCAGGAATAGTCACAGCAATGTGTACTGTCCGTAATGATGAGGTAAACACTAGTGTTTCAGTGACTTCTTCCTGCTGCTGTGAAAAACTATCTGACAAAGTCAATTTAAGAAAGTCATTTTGGCTCACAGTTCAAGGCTTTCCTGTCATCATCAGGGGCAGGAACATGAGGCAACTGTTCATTTTGCACATACTCTCAAAAGGCAGAGAGCACAGCATGTTTTTGCTCAGGTTGTGGAATGACAGCCCTCATACTTAGCTGTCTTGGATTGAGAGCTGACAGTTCCCACACTGAAAGCCCCCTGCTAAAAGCTTGCAGCCTACAGCAATAGTAATGTCATTTTAAACAAGGCTTGTACTTGTTACAGAGTTCAACTTAAGGCTAACTTCCCCAACTTGCTAGAACATAGGGCCCCTGGGGTTTGCCCACAGCAGTCTGACCACAACGGTTAGGCCATAACTGTGGTCGGACAGATGACCCAAAGGGGGAACCAAAGGTTCCTGAAAAAACACTTTGTCAGAAATCATCTGATGCACCCCCATTTCTAGGGAACATGGTGAAACATGCCCCTAGTTCAACCTGGTACCACCCTGGCCACATTTGGATCACCCAATGAGAACCCTGTAACTATGCTTCTCGCTTTTGTAAGCCGCGCCTTTGCTCCCAAACCCATAAAAAGACTGTTCTTCCATCCTGTGGGCGTGCAGAGTCCTCAGAGAGACTCTGTCGCCCTAGGTACCTGGTATTTGAATAAACCTCTTGCTGTTTGCATCTGCGTAAGTGGTCTTGTTGCTCCTTGGGAAGGGTCTCCTCTGAGGGAAGACACTCACCCCGAGGGTCTTTCATTTGGTGCGTTGGCCGGGAAAAAGGAGACCGCTACCCAGGGACCACTGACCCACTACCGGGAGGTAAGCTGGCCAGCATATAATTTCTGTCGTCTGAATACGTATTTGTGTTCTGTGTTTGCATGTTCTGTGTTTTGCGCCTGCGTCTGTACGACCCAGCTGAGTCGCTCTGTATCTGGCGGCCACCGGAGGAGCCCACGGGCTCGTACTCTGCCCTGCAGCTCTGGAAGACGTTCCAGCAGCATCTGGAACTGTGACCCTGTGGCAATCAGACTGTTCGGGGCTCCCCCATTGTCTGAAGGGTGCATGGTTCAATCTGAGTCTGTGAACCCCCGTGGCCCTGTGTCAATCGGACTGTTCGGGGCTCCCCCACTGTCTGAAGGGTACTTGGTTCTTCTGGGAGACGAGAGGTCCGGACTCTCATCTGAGTCTCCATCGGAATTTTTGCTTTTGGTTTTACGCCGGAGCCGCGCTGCAAAATTGTTTGTCCTTTGTGTATGTCTGATCCTTGTGGGATCAGTGTCTGGTGTAATTTTGTTTGAAACCATGGGACAGTTTATAACCACCCTCTTAAGTTTGACTTTGCAGCACTGGCGGGATGTGCAGGATATCGCAAACAACCAGTCTGTTGAATCCCGTTCCCCCCTTCCTGTTTCCTCTCCCTTGGCGCCGACTCTTCCTCCTCTGCTCCTCCCAACTCCTGCACCCCCATCCCAGTCGTCCCTCTACCCTGCTTTAACTAAGACCTCCTGTGGAGACATACATGCCAGCCTATGGGGTCTAAGCTGGTGCTAATTCTTCCCCACAGGACCCAGTAAGCCTGGGAACCTGCAGTAGGCAGTCTCTCTGGGGTCAGATACCCTGTCCAGAGAAAAGTAAATTCCCAGCTCTGTTTAAATGGGTGCAGGACTGCACTGTCTCCAAGAACTATTGCTGTAAAATCCTTGGCCCAGGGCCAGGGCCATATGAACAGCCCAGCTGAACTTCTAAGCCAGCCCATGTTTAGATCTGAATGTAACATTTGTCTGCTCACAATGCTTGTGATAAGATGGGGGCCCCAAGTTGCCCCACATGACAAAGATCTGCTAAAGCCTTTCACCCCACTACAATGACAAAGGGGATGTTACTGGATGATGAGGTTGAGTTAAAATGACCCTTTTGACTCTTTATAATGTGGCAAAGATTCTCATTTATTATTGATTTAAAAAAAAGGGTGCATTTTGGGTTGTTTTCAAATTCTGTCTATGATAAAATAATTCTGCTATATAAAATAGGTCCAAAAGGGATATCACTAAGTTTTAAAGTAATTTGTTGTCTAATTCTGAAAATCCACCATACTAATGTTCAAAGTAGCTGTAAGCGTAAATTGTCAAATAATAATCTTGGTCATTTTTACAAGGATAAAACAAAATTTTAGAGTTGTTTGATCTGCATTTCTCTGATAATTAAGGATGTTATGTTTAAGCAAATTTTAAATATCTTTTAGTTAAATTCATTTGTTAAAAATTTACAGTTCTGGTCTGTGACATAAATGTACTAAAATATTTGTTTTTTTTTATGAGGATTAAGCTTCTAAATTCCTTATATGGTTTTAAAATATTCTACAGGCTGATATTATGTTCTGTTAAATATATCCTTTGTTATACTAAAAGCTTCTCAATTCTGGAGATTTATTTACTGATTGTTTCCTTTAATGTCTAAGTTGCTGAGGTTATGTTCAAAATTGTATTTATATTGTTGGGTTTCTGTTAAGGTCTTTAATTCATTTGAGTTTCAGTTTTATGCATAGGGGTAAATATGGATCTATTTTCATTCTTCTACATGATGATGTCTAATTAATTCTTAAAGGGAGAAACTGACAGTCAAAATGCTGGGCTCATGGCAAATCTCAGGGGCAAGGCACCCCACTAATTCGGCCAAGGTAAAAGAGGTTCTCCAGGGGCCATCTGTGTTCCTTGGATGTTTAATGCAGGTTTACAGGCATTATACCCAACCTCTAAAGGTCAACAGGCAGCAATAGCCATGGCCTTCATAGGACAGTCAACATCAGATATAAAAAAGTTACAACAAGTAGATAGATTGAGAGATTATACCTTGTAAAATCTGGAGAGACAAAAAAAATGTTAAACGAGAGACAGGGAAAGGAGAGCGAAAGAGAGAGAGGCGGGAAAAAAAAAGGCAGAGAGGCAGAGAAGGAGCCTGGGCAACAGAAGATCAACGACAAATTAAGACGGAGAGACACCCCTTGGACAAAGGGCAATGTGCTTATAGAAAGGACATTAGATACCTCTATGGATTTTCTAAGGGACACAGAAACTGAGTATTCTGTGTTAAAACAACCATTGAACAAACTGGACACCTTACGAACTATAAATTTAAAAATTACTCGTTTCTCTCTGGTCACCCCTGAATGTATGATCAAGCCTTTTGTTGACCAAACAAGGGACTTTTGCTTTCCCGCTGTTCTCAGCTCTGCAGGAGACACAGGCTGCTTGTCTGCCTCTGTCTCGGCCACGCCCTCCTCACCAGGATGACCACCTCTCCCTGCCATCACCATCACCACTAAAGAAATCCTCACCTCCTAGCAACTGCCTTGGTGCTGTGCTTGCTCTAAAGCCTGCATGAGCCCTGACTGCTCACCCTACAGTCAATGCTACCACAGGTGCCCTGCTTTGCCAGACTACTGTTCCTGTGCTGGACTGATGTCGATGGACTATGGATCCTACCAGCATCTGCAGAAAGGGCCAGCGGCTGGCAGAATGGCAGTCAGAGCTGTGCCAGGCAGAGCCGGAAATGATGGCGAAGCTTGCCTGGGGCACAAGGCTGGGGGTCCGAGCCAAGCAGGTGCACAAGACTGGAGGTAAGAGGAAGGTGGGGTAACATTGGTGGACAGGAAGCAAATGATCTGGGCCAATAGCCTCCCTTCAGGGATGTCAGCCCGACCAGAAAGATGAGCTTATGGCTTTGATACAAGCTCTACAGATGGCAGAGGAGACGTCTATACTGACAGCAGGTATGCTTTTGCCTTCACCCATATACATAAAACAATATAGAGATAAAAAGGACTGTTGACATCTGTAAAAATTTTGAGCCTCCAGGAGGCCACACATTTGCCAAAGAAGATAGCCATCATACATTGACCAGGACTGAGACACCCAATGTAATGGCTAAGAAGACCATAAAAATCTTCTTGAGGTTTGGGATGCCCAAGGTAATCATGTCCGATAATAGACCTGCCTTTGTTTTCCAGGTGAGTTAGGATGTGGCCAAGACATTGGGGATCAATTGGAAGGTGTGCTTACCAACCCCAAAGCTCAGGTCAGATAGATAGGACAGATTGACATGATTGGCCCTGGAGACCAGCAAAAATGACTAAACAGACCTCCCTCCCTCCTGTCCTGTTCTGGGTTCAAAACACCCCGGCAATCATTGCCACTAGTTCTGTTGCCTGGCTAATTAGCTGCTGCTCATGTATCTGCTGACTGTGGCTGACCCTGGTGATGAAATACTGAGCTCAAGGCTTACACAGGGCAGGCACGTCTGCTATAAGATGGGCTTACATCACCTTTAAGGCTCTTCTTTCCTAAAGTCAGAAACCCACAGGGCTCTGTTCATTTTTTTAGTGTCTTTTGAAGCAATTCTGTTCTGTTCCTCCTCTAGGTGTCTGGGACCTATTGACAGAAATTATTTTGTACAGTTTAAAATTTTCCCAGATCAGACTGTTTTATGCAGCTAACTTCAGAGAAAAGCAAACACACCTAAAGCTTCCTTACCTCTTGACAGGTTTTGTGTTTCTACAAAAAAAAATCTTGCTTTAAGATAAACAGACATGGTTATGTATATAATAAAATAAATGTTAATGGGATATTAAAACTTTTTTAATGATATGCTTACAAATGTAAAGCCTGGGTAAGGTCAGTCTCAAAAAGGTATTTATGTCCTCATTGGCTGTCCTCTGTCTTTAATGCTTTTTGTTTTATTTTGAACATTTGTCATCTTGTATTGCATTTTCTCTCATTATTTGTCAAAGTTCTCACAATGGACACAGCCCTGTACATTTGGATGAAGCTGATGCTACAGGATGCAATGAAAACCCGTAAATGCCATGTGGTGCCAGCTGGACTGAAACTGACGTCTCTGGCACATTCTCTGGAGTTGAGGATCAACACTCCTGGTGTCTACAGCAAAGGCATCCATGTGTTTCTTAGGGCTGCGTTAAGCTCTTTGTAGTCAATAGACTATTATTGCCACAATGTTGGGTGCTATTCCCGGGTCTATAATGGTTCACAATGTCTACCATGTAGTTACTTTCAAGCCTTATTCAGATAATTTTGCTAAGAGCTATTCTGCACGCCCTAGAGATGTTTTACTATCTTCTCCCAATACTGCTCTGTAAAGTATGAGTTATTTTGTCCCATCAGTTGTACTGGTTTTCATATGGCTATTGTCTGAGCAAATCTTTCAGAGGTTTAGATAGACTCTTGGTCATCCAAGCATTAGTTCTAACTCAACAATATCACCAACTAAGGCAGCTGGATACCGAGACCGAGACCGAGGTGCCCTGATGCTTGAATGAAAGATTCCATTCAAAGTAAGAAAAGAAATGGGGGAATGAAAGCCCCCTGCTAAAAGCTTGCAGCCTACAGCAATAGTAATATCATTTTAAACAAGGCTTGTACTTGTTACAGAGTTCAACTTAAGGCTAACTTCCCCAACTTGCTAGAACATAGGGCCCCTGGGGTTTGCCCACAGCAGTCTGACCACAACGGTTAGGCCATAACTGTGGTCGGACAGATGACCCAAAGGGGGAACCAAAGGTTCCTGAAAAAACACTTTGTCAGAAATCATCTGATGCACCCCCATTTCTAGGGAACATGGTGAAACATGCCCCCTAGTTCAACCTGGTACCACCCTGGCCACATTTGGATCACCCAATGAGAACCCTGTAACTATGCTTCTCGCTTTTGTAAGCCGCGCCTTTGCTCCCAAACCCATAAAAAGACTGTTCTTCCATCCTGTGGGCGTGCAGAGTCCTCAGAGAGGTACCTGGTATTTGAATAAACCTCTTGCTGTTTGCATCTGCGTAAGTGGTCTCGTTGCTCCTTGGGAAGGGTCTCCTCTGAGGGAAGACACTCACCCCGAGGGTCTTTCAACACTTTATCCCCAGTTAGATTAGCATCACGGGATCACAGCTCCTTCAGGAAACTAGACTTCAACTGCAGCTATCATCCTGCTCAAAAAGAAATTTCTACTTTAGGGAGTCTTACTCTAGTCTTGGTCTCTATGGGCACCTCCTACCTTTTTTAGAAAACTTCCTTCCAGACAAGAGAATCATCAAGGAACTCTAGATAACCAAGCTCACCCCACAGCTATTTTAATCTCAGTTATGAAGGGTAGCTCATTCAGTAACTCAGTAAAAAAGTCCATGACAGCTATAATGCAAATATTGTGACTGGTCCCATTCTAGGCCTCCAGTTGTTGAAACTGACAATCATGCAATATAAGATTTGACACATGAAATTATAATTCCAAGAAAAATGTGACCTGTTCCTCTTCTGGCTATATAAGTTCTCTATTTGCCACTCTTTTGGGGGTCAGTCCAGAAAACTTTTCTTCTATATACTGATGCTCTGTTGCTTTAGACTCCAAGCAAGACATCATCTAAATGTTTTTTTTTTTCTCCATGTGGTCTTTACTACAGGGAAACTGTTTTGAACTTGACGCATGAAGAGCAGACAACAATTTTAGTGCTGTAGAAATAAAGTCAAAGGAAGTCAAGGCAATATTTCTTGCATCACCAGTGGAGTTAGGTACACTACATACTGGACTATTTGGCTATTGCCAAAAGAATAAAATTTAATGGAGCAATATTATTCACTTAGAAGGTAAAGACATTTAACACTACAGGGATCATTTAACAAGAGGGCACTCTAGCAGATTAATCTGGTGGATAGGAATGAAGCCGGAGGAAAACTAAAAATGTCTACTAAACATAGAGGGCTATAGTAATGATGGCTTTACTTTATAGTCATAAATAATTTTAATATTCTTGAAGTAAATTGGCACTTATCAAGATCATAAGTGACTTTTGTACTGAAAATTAATGGCTATGGCTCATTCCTATTATTCAACTTAACAGGCAAATGTTATTAAGTTGATTATATCTTTCTAAAATCATTTTCATCCACTGGCCTCTGTTTTGACACTTTGTCCCTTTCCCTCAAACATGCTTAGGGTTCACAACTTAGCCCAAGTTCTTTAGGAAACAAAACTTGACACGAAGTTTTTTTGTGCCAATATGATATTACAAGATGCAGTTCAAGAAAGCAAGAAGAAATAAAATTGGAGAGGGGACAAGAAAGCCAAAGGAATAAAGTCAAATGGGTAAGAGACAGTTTCTGGGGAAACACAAATGGCTGAATGAAGTTTCTCAAGAAATACAACTTGACATGTTCGTTTGTCTGTTTTTTTTTTCTCCCCCATAATGTAGAGTATCACAAGAAAAATAGTTTAAGCTTGGTGCATTGTCATGAAAGTAAGGAGACGATGGTACCCGATATCCTATTTCTCTCTTTTACAAGTTTTCCTCAGGGAAAATGACCTCTTCTGAATTTGAGGGGATATGAGCTAGTACCTAGAGGCAGCTGTCAGAGGAGATAAGCCTTCTATGCTCAAGTCTGGTAAGGAGATATAGTCTATCTGATTATAGACTTTTTAAGGACAAAGGAAACCATTCTGAATCCCCAAATGCGATCATAAAAAGCAATGCAATAGCCTGAGTTGTTGGTGATTCTCATGGGACCCTTTTGGGAAAAAACTCTATTAAATATAACCCATTTCTGATATGAAAGCTTCATTTGGTGATGAGAGATGTCTTGTTAGGTCTCAGTCTCCTCCATTATTTGGTGACTTAATTTAGCCTCCCTTTGTATATGTATATAATTATCAAGTTTCTACTGCATTTGATTTCCACACAACCATTCAAATGGCACTTAATTTTAGCTGTACCTGGCACTGTTCCTCCACTATTCCCCTCCACTCATGATTTTTCAATTGCAATTCCCTAACCTAATCTGTCCATAACTATCTGTTCTATTTCCCTTTCCTGGAGAGATCTGTTTCCTTAATCCCTTACTCTATGCCTACCCTCTGTGGTTCTATTGATTGTAGCTTGATTATCACTGACTTAACAGCTAACACATGCACATAAGCAAAATCATACCATATTTTTTCTTCCTGGGTGTGAGTTACTTCACTCAGAATGATATTTCTAGTTCCACCCATTTGCCTGAATTTTTCACAGGCTAAAGAAAACCTTATTGTGCAAATGTACCACATTTTAGTTATACTTTCCTCTGTTGATGTATATCTAGGTTATTTGCAATTTCTGGCAATTATGGATAAAGCAGCAGTAAACATGGCTGAACAAGTATCTCTGTGATTGGATAAAGTATAATTTGGATAAATGCCCAAGAGTAGTATAGCTGAATCTTGAGACGATGTACTTCTATCTTCTTGAGAAACCCCTTCACTGATTCCCATAGTAGCTGTATAATTCTACACTCCCAACAGAAATGGACATGGATGACTGTTCCTCTTACTCCAGATCTTTGCTAGCATGAGCTATTGCTCATGTTTTGACCTCAGTCATTCTGATGGGTGTGAGATGGAATCTCAGAGTCATTTTGAATTGTATTTCCTTGATACCTAAGTATGTTGAACATTTCTTTAAGTGTTTCTCAGCCATTTGAGTTTCTTACTTCGGAAATTTTCTATATGTATCTGTACCCCATTTTAAAAATTGGATTATTTGTTTTCTTGACCTGAGTTTTTAAAAATTCTTTATACATTTTTGATGTTGACTCTCTATCAGATGTGTAGTTTATAAAAGATTCTTTCCTAATTCTATAGCCTGGCATTTAATCTGAATGACCATGTCGTTTACCGTGCAAAGCATTTCAGTTTATTAGATTCCATTTATTAGTTTCTTATCCTAATACATATGCTAACAGTGTTCTGTTCAGGGAATTGTCTTCTGTGTCAATGCATTCAAGGTTGTTTCCCGCTTTCACTTTTATCAGGTCCATCGTATCTGGATTAATGTAGAGTCTTGGATCCATTAGGAGTTGAATTTTGTACAGGATGATAAGTATGGAACTATTTCAAATCCTCATCATGCAGTCATCCAGTTTGAGCTTTCCAGTTTGGTGAAGATGCCACCTTTTCTTTTCAGTGTATATTCTTTTGCTGTTATCCAAAAATAAGGGGTTCATAGGTATTTAGATATATGTCTTGACTTTTTATTTGATTCCATTGATCAGTATGTCTGTTTCTGTGTCAATGATATTCTGTTTTTATTATTATAGCTCTGCTGTACAGTGATATCAGAGATGACTACCTACAGCAATTATTTTAGTATTCAGGATTGTTTGAGCCATCCTAGACATTTTATGGTCCACATGAACCTGATAATTTTTTACAAACTGATGGCAATGCCCCATTGCTGAGCCTGGAGAAGTCATGCTGGTGCCTACATAGACCCTTCACTACTACAAATTAGCACATTTAGTACAGGAAGTGGTCTGTGCTCCAATAAGGCACAACAAACAGCAACCCAATCACAAACCCTTTGATATACATTGATACCTTGCCTTATAGGCTAGTACAATGGTGACACAAAGCTTGTGGAAGCACCCAACCACCAATTGATTTGATTGAGGCCTACTCTGCTTTGACACTGTCAACAAGAACTAAGATACTAGATACTAAGATACTAGATAGCTCAGTGCCCTATGATAAAACCAAATACTACTATTCAAAAAAGCAAGAAACTATCTCCCAATGACATTCTGCTAATCTGAGTATTTTATCATATCAGCAGGAGAAAAAACTAGGGCATACATGATATAAATGCTTGGACCATATATTCTTGTTTCTATGACCTGAATTCTTACACCATATCTTCCCTGCATTAGAAAATGCTGGGGAAAGCAAACAGGGCATTGTTTCTGAACAGCACACTACACAAGCTGAGCTACACTTGTAGCTTCTGGGGCAAAGGGTTTGTGGGGTTACATTTACGTGTGTGTGTGTGTGTGTGTCATGCTTATATGGGAGTCAGAGTACAACATAAGGGAAAAGAAGTTCTCTCCTTCCACCATGATGGCCCCAAAGACTGAACTCAGTTAGTGAGATTTGTTGGCAAGTTCCTATACCCACTGAGATATCTCACAGGCTTGGAAAATCTCCTTTGAATCTTCTTTCTAAAGCAAAATGAAAACATATAAATCAACTGCAATACATATAAAGAAATTGGTTAAGAGTTTTGACTTCTCTGTAATCTCTGGAAATAATTTCTACTTTACAAAGCTGAGAAATATCCCCACATCAACATATAAACCAGATTTTTTATGAAATGTGTATTTGTGGCAAATATATATCTTATCCAAACCTTGTTTTTGTATAAAACTAGTTAATTGGTGCTCCTACTTGATCTTCTAAGCTAAATCCCAATTATCAAATGTAAAAATGGTATCAAGTTTTCTATTTATTTATTTATTGCTTTATTATTATTTATTTTCAGTCCTGGCCACAATTTCCCTACCCTCCTCTCCTCTTATTCCCTTCTCCCCAGCCCCTCTGTTCCCACCACCAATCTACTCTTCCTCCATTGTTCCTGTTCAGGAAAGGGCAGGCCTCCATGGATATCAACAAAAGATGGCATTTCTAGTTGCAGTAATACTAAACATTCTCCCATGTATTAAGCCTGAAAATGGCAATCCAGTATTAAGAAAAGGGTCCCAAAAGCCAGGAAAAGAGTGAGAGACAGCTCCTACTCCCACTGTTAGAAGTCCCACAAAAGTACTGAGCTATACAACTATAACATATATGCAGAATGAACTGTTACTTCTTGCCATCTTTGAAAACTATGTATGCCATACATTAAATATTAAACCTCAAAGTGGTTAGTCAAGACCTTGTAATTGGGAGAGAAACATCCAGTTACACAAATCCATTCTTCTTTATATTTTATATGAAGAGAGTAATTAATGGAATTTCATTCTTGCTTTGACTTTTTCTCATGTATTTCTTCTCTGCATATCCGTAAGTTTGACTTATGAAATACGTGAATTAAAGCACTTTAATTCTTAAATTACAACTTTCACTATCTTCCTCCAAAAGTTGAAACCTTATATTTAAATTCAGTGTTTATGTTTATATTATAGATCTGGGGCATGACCAATGACCCTACCTTCCTTGCACTTATTACCTTTGACCTAGCTGTGTAGTCTTTCTACTTTTCCGATACATCTTCTCAGTACTCTTTTTATTCTTATTTTTAATTGAGGCATGGTATCTCTTTTTTTGTCTCTGCTGTGTACTCCAGATTGACGGTCCAGTGAGCATCCAGGAGATAGCTTTATTTGTCTTGTGATAATTTTGTTAAAAACACAGAAAAACCTATAGTAAATACCAACATTAAGCTCTCCTTAATTGCTGTTGATCATATAACTATAACAAAATAACATTTTCAGCTTTATAATAGTGCTTAGCCATATTTTGCATGATATTGAACGTATACCTGCTTAGTGTATGCACCATGCTGTTATATATAAAAGTTGTATGGAAATCAAAAACTTCTAAGTAGTACTAGTGATCTTATTTGGTAAACCAGTTAACTAAAAAAGCCTAGCGTCCAATCATTAGCACAGGAAAACATAACAAAACAAACAATGAATCAAAAAAGTTTTTTTGTTTATTTTTAAAACTTTTATGGTATTTTTATGTATGTATTCCAAGAGTAAAAATAAACTCTAATATATACTAGTGCTTAATAAATATTTGCTCATATTTTAATTATTTAATTATTTGGTAATTGTTTCCTTAAATGACTGAGGTATTTATACTAAGGTCTTTGAAATAACTTCTGTTTGTGAAGCTGCTTTTACATTTTCCTATTTACTTCCTAAATATTCTTCCCATGCAACTTTCAACTTCAATCAAATGATGGCTCTTCAAGACTTCAAAGGGAATTCCGGTGATGACTGAGTCTTTCAACTTAGCAATATTTTTTTTTTAAATACAGAGAATGGATCCAGGCAAGTGGTTCAAACTTCTAATGTTGTGACCCTTTAATACAGTTCCTCATAGTGTGATGACCCCCAACTATAAAATTATGTTGTTGCTACATCATGACTGTAATTTTACTACTATTGTGAATCATAATGTAAATATTTGATATTCAGGTATCTGGTATGTGATCTCTAAGGGTCGTGAAACACATGTTGAGAACCACTATTCTAGGGGATGGCAGGGTGAGAAAAGAAACACAGATGTCATCAGTAGTTAGAAACTTATTATTAAGCAGCCTGTAACATTTATTGACACCAGTAAAAGTCATTTGTGCTTTTGCTATTACTGGAGTCTACATTCCATAGTCTTGATCGTTTGTTTCTATCCAAAGAATTAAGTTAACAACCAAGCCATACACTAACATTATTAGAAAACAGTAAATTATGCCAAGTTACAAATTTTCTCCATAAAGATTGAGAATTAGCTTCATATATTTGCAGTACTAAAACTAATTAATTTCACTTAATAAAATATGTTCTTCAATTTAGAGTAACTTCATATTCTAGATTAAGGAAGCATAATTATCAAATTACAACTATTGCATTAGGACTCCTAATTTATTACCACAATGTAAATACTCTTTAAATATGTTTCTTTATATATACTCTTTAAATGTATGTATATTAATAGGTAAAATCAGTACAAAATCAGTACAAGCCCAATAACTTTTTATAAACCCATAGTCACTGACCCTGAAATTTGAGGATGTTTAGGATATATATACATATCATATATATATATTTATATATATGCATATAATATATATATAAATATATTATATATATATTTATATATGTATATAATATATATAATATATATTTATATATATTATATATATATATAAAATTTTACAGACATATGTTTGCCTTTTTAGAGCATAATTAGAGCATAGACGACAAAACTGAATCTATTCAAGGCATAAAATGTAATGTTTTGCTATAGGTATAAATTGTGAAAATTAAGGAAATCTATACCATATGAATATTTGATACTTTGAGTTTACTCAGTAGCTATTCTCACCAAGCATCACCTGTACTTTACTAATAGTTCTAAAACTCGGTATTACTATGTAGCTCTGGCTGGCTTGGAATCACTATGCAGATCAGCTTATAGTATTTCTCTTGCCACTGCCTCCACATCTCCTATGCTTGTTCGACCAGGCCTACATTTTGTTTTTCCCTTATGCCAAGTATCAGGCCCAGAGGTTCATGGGTTGTAGGCATAGGTTCATCAGGCCCAGAGGTTCATGTGTAGGCCTGAGCCATGAACAACACACTATTACTAAAACTGGTACTGTGCTTCCCACTACACCTTCAGAATAACTCATCTTTTCCAAGGAATCCACAAGGATGAGCCAGGTAAGAACCTATAGGCAATAGAGGAGAGGGGGCCTGAACTTGCCTTGCCCTGTAGTCAGACTGAAGAATACCTTAAATATCACCATAGAACCTTTATCCAGCAATTGATGGAAACAGAAGCAGAGACCCACGTCAGAACACTGGACTGAACTCCCAAAGTCCAGTTGAAAATCAGCAGAATGAGAATATGAGCAAGGAGGTCAATACCATGTTGGATACACCCACTGAAACAGTCTATCTTAGCTAACGAGAGCTCACCAACACCAGCCAGACTGGGAAGGAACAATCATAGGACCAAACTAGTCCCTCTGAATCTGGTTGACAGTTTCATGGCTGTGGCAGACTGAAGGGGTGGGGGGTACTGGCAGTGGCACCAGCATTTATCCCTACTGCATATACTGTTTTTTGGGAACTATTCTCTTTGGATAGATACCTTTCTCAACCTAGATAGAGTAGGGGGTGCCTTGGATCTTCCCCCAAAGCAATGTGCCTTACCTTCTCTGAGGATTAGATGGGGGTGGGGTAGGAGGGTATGTGAAGGGAATGGAATGAGGGGAGGGAGTAGGAACTTGGATTGTTATGTATAATGAAAAAAAAATATCCAGTTTATAGCATTGACCAACATTCCTCTGGTTGCCCTTTGCTTCCCTAGCCCTTTATGCTTGACAACCACCATCTAGTTTACCCTTCTGAGTCCAGCATTTTCAGACTTTACAAAGGAATGAGATAGCTTCCTATCTGTCTCTCTGTGGCCGAATTACTTTACTTAAATTGATGTCTTCCAAGTTCAGCCTTGTGGATGCTGATGCTAGGAACTCCTTTTTATAGCAGCTGGTCTGTGATTCATCACATAGATAGGCTGTATATTCACAGCATTCCTCCACTCATAGACATTAAGGTTAAATCCATACCATTCTTATTG
Source organism: Microtus obscurus (assembly GCA_963919715.1). Taxonomy (NCBI): domain Eukaryota; kingdom Metazoa; phylum Chordata; class Mammalia; order Rodentia; family Cricetidae; genus Microtus; species Microtus obscurus. Next base: position 40,561,610 of record CAWTZC010000297.1, on the reverse strand, counting down.
TGAAGAATGATGCAATAAACAGAAGTGTAGATGCCATGATGCGAATGTGACTTCATTTCCTTGGAAGACAAAACTGGTATAAGACTGGTCTTGAACTCATAGACATCTGCCTCCCTCTGCCTTCTGGGTTCTGGGATTAAAGGCATGTGCTACCACACCCAGCCTAATTTTTTTTTCTTTTTTGGTTTTCCTTTCTTTCCATCTTCCTTCCTTCCTTCCTTCCTTCCTTCCTTCCTTCCTTCCTTCCTTCCTTCTTTCCTTCCTTCCTTCCTTCTTTCCTTCCTTCATTCTTTCCTTCCTTCCTTCCTTCCTTGCTTCCTTCCTTCCCTCCCTCCCTCCCTCCTTCCTTCCTCTTTCCTTCTTTCCTTTACCCCTCCCTCCCTCTTTTTCCTTCTTTCATTTTTGAAGCTCCCATAAAGTCTTCTAAAATGACTGCATTAACTTTTATTCTCCTCTTTAAAACTTCCTTTCTTCATGACTGTGCTAAAACGTTTCTTTTTAAAATTTACTCATACATTGTATTGTAAAATTGGTAGCATTATGGACCTGCCACTCAGTTTCACCCGTCACTAATCATGTGCCTTTTATTCAAGCACAGCCCTGCTAAACCTTCATGTCCCAGTTTATTTTAGGTCTTTTCTTTTTGATAAGGCAACGATATACCCATATTGAAAAGCATAAATCTTAACTGCACAGTTTGACAAATTTACCCATATAGCCTTGATTCCTTTAAAGAAAGGGTTGTTACTATTTTTTCCAGAGAATTTTCACACTTTCTTTCTTATCTTGTCTTCTGGTAATCACCTACTAGCTGGAATGAGGTGCTATCTCACTGTGGTTTTGATTCACATTCCCTAATCATTAGTGATCCTGACCACCCTCTCATATCTCTGTTTCCCATGTCATTGGGGATTTCAAAAATCCTAAGAAGGTTCTTTATTCATATTTTAAATTGGGTTGCTTATATTTTTAACCACCAACTTGTAAAAGTTCCTATATCTTAGATATTAACCTGCTATCTCAAAAATTATAAATTGGTCAGATTTACTTTCGCATTGTGTTAATTGTTCCTTTCCTGGGTAGTTTACTGTTAAATGATTACTTTTGGTTTTCTTACTGGATTTTTCATGTCACCTGTAGAAGTCAGTGCCTGATCAGTGTTCTAGCCTGAGGTGGTGGTGTAGAAGTGTATTCTCAGCACTGGAGAAACTGCAACAGGAGAATCTTGATCACAGAGTTAGCCTAGGCTGTGTAATGAAACATTTATCTCTAAAATAAAAATGATAATAATAATGAGGCCAAAATATTCTTAAACATCAATTTTATGGATATTTTTTCCCTATAGTTTTTTAATTGTTTGTTTTGATCAAATATAAAATCTCAACCTTTTAAATTTTTATTTGTACAAGCTGTTAGATAAAAAAGTAATGTCACTAATTTACATATGAATTATCAATTTTTTCTCCTGAACAATTATGGACCACATTATTATTTTTTTATGTATGTTTGGTGGAAAATAATTGACCATGTCTAACAGAGCTTATTTAGGCCTTAAGTTTTGTTCTAGCAGTATCGGTTTTTGTAGCAGTAATGGATATTTTTATGTAAGCTGTGTGTGTGTGTGTGTGTGTGTGTGTGTGTGTGTGATGTGATGTGAACACAAGTACTCTCTGAGGCCAGAGCTTGTCATATTGCTTCTCTAGAAGCTGGAGTTACAGTTAGTTTTTTTGTTTGTTTATTTCTCTGTTTGTTCGGATTTTTTACACACCTTTAATAGAAATATTCTAAATATTAACAGGTAGAGTGTGGTCAAGAATACCTATAAACACAATAAAAATCATTGTTGTTCTTATGAAAGCATGTCACTGAGTCAAAGAACCTCCTGAAACTGAGAAGCTTCAGTAAGCTAAGGACACAGTCAACAAGACAAAACAGCAACGTATAGGAATGGGAAAATATCTTCACCCCACACTGGAAAGGGAGTTGATCTCCAAAATGTACAAAGAACTCAACAAATTGGTTATCAAATCAACAAATAATCCAATAAAAATTGAGTACAGACCTACACAGAGAACTCTCAACAGAGGAATCTAGAATGGCAGAAAGACACTTAAGGAAATGCTCAACATCTTTAACCAACAGATAAATGCAAATCAAAACATCCGAGATTTCATTTTATACATGTAAAAAAGATCAAAAATACTGTTGACAACTTATGCTGGAGAGGATATGGGGGTAAAGGAAACACTCCTGCATTGTTGGTGGGAATACAAGCTGGTACACCTCCTTTGGATGTCCATGTGGCAATTTCTCAGAAAATTAGGAAACAACCTACACCGAGACCCATCAATATCACTTTGGGTATATAACCAAAGGATGTTCAATCATACCACAAAGACCTATCTTCAACTATGTTCATAGCAGCATTGTTGTCATAGCCAGAGCCTCGAAATAACTTAAGTGCCCCTTGATCAAAGAATGCATAAGGAAAATGTGGTATATTTATACAGTGGAGCTACAGGTAGTTTTGAGGAATCCATTGTGAATAATGGGATTTGAATTCAGGTTCTATGCAAGGATTTTTTTTATGAAAAGTTCAGATAGATCCTTTATGTTTTTATATTTATTTATTTATTATATATACAATATTCTGCCTACACATATGCCTTCAGGCCAGAAGAGAGCGCCAGACCTCATTACAGATGATTGTGAGCCACCATGTGGTTGCTGAGAATTGAACTCAGGACCTTTAAAAGAGCAGGCAATGCTCTTAACCCTGAGCTATCTCTCCAGCCCCCTGCAAAGATTTTTTTTTTTTTTTTTTTTTTGTCCATAAAGGCTCTTTATTTATGTTTTACATCTCTAGAAAAAGAATCCCAGGATTTTCCCTCCTGTGTGCTTTCGTCTTGCCTCTTCATGGTCCATGATGCCAGCTGATGTGGTCAGTACAATGAAGCCAAACTGACGGGATGGGAGCAGATTGTTCTGCCATTTTTCTAGGTCTTTGAGTTGCACATCAAATCTAGGGCTTATCACTCCACACTTGTTCAACCTGCCGGTGAGGTTCACGACGATCTTCCCAGCTCTGTGGTCGTCAATGATTTCAAATTCACCAATGTAACCGTGCTTCATCATCACGGTTAGGAACCGAACGATGACTTTGGAGCAGGGCCTGATGAGGACCTGGCGTTTGCCTCTCTTCTCCGCATTGTTGATGCTCTTGAGAGCATCGGCCAGGACGTTCATGCGCACCATGGTGGCGGCGCGGGAAGATGGCCGACTGCAAAGATGTTTTTAACCACAGAGCTGTTAGGCACAAACAGGCTTTATTGCTTACGTTGCTTCAATGATGTATACATGGTGCTTCAGATTTTTGTGGCTTTGTATAGATTTGGTTTGTATTTACCCACAACCCTTTTCCTTGAAATCTCAATTGAAATTTTGATGGAATTGCTTTGAATACATATATTTTCTGGGCAGTATGACTATCCTTATGATACTGATTCCTCTTACCCATAGACAAAGTGTATGCCTTTAAGTTCATCTCTTCAGCTCCTCTCAGTGATGCTTTGTCATGGTTGCTGTGCAGATCTTTCATGATCTTACTTAGATTCGTACCTAAGCATTTCATTCTGTTTAATGTTATTGTTGAAAGTTTATCTTTATTTGTTTTCTGAGTTGTTCATTGGGCATACCATCCAGATTGATCTATGTTGTCCTGTCTAGTTTAAACCTCCTTATACAGATCAGACTGAACTAGAACTCACAGAGATCTTCCTGTCTCTGCCTCCTAAGTACGGGAATTAAAGGTGTGCACCACCATCCTTGGTGGATGAACTGACTTTTATGTTTCTGATTTTACTTAGTTTAGTTCTAATACACGTATATTGGGATTATTTAGTATTATTATGCAATAAGAAAACAGAAACAATCCCACTTTCTTCTTTCTTCATTTAGATGTTTGATATTTCTTTCCCTTGCATAATGTCCCTCTTGGAACTGTACTGAGTGGAAAGATACAAGTGTATATCCATGTCTTCACTGATGAGGGAGTGTCATATATCAATCTGATGATTTCATTGGTTAAGTAATAAACAAACTGCTTGGCCTCATAGCTTAGAACATAGGTGGGTGGAGTAAACAGAACAGAATGCTGGGAGGAAGAGGAAGTGAGGTAAGATGCCTCAGACAGACGCCATAGCTCAGTTCTCGAAGACACACACGATGAAGCTCAGACCCAGGATGGACGTAGGCTAGAATCTTCCCGGTAAGCGCACCTTGGGGTGCTAACACACATATTAGAAATGGGCTAGTCCAGGTGCAAGAGTTAATCGAGAAGAGGCTAGATATAATGGGCCAAGCAGTGTTTAAAAGAATACAGTTTGTGTGTTGTTATTTCGGGGCAAAAGCTAGCCAGGCGGCCAGGGTGCCAGGGATGCAGCCCCGCCACTCCTATTACAACACTTCACCATAGTTTTTTTTATTAAATATTTTCACCTCCTCCCCACCTCCCATTTCCCTCCTCTTCCCCCCAATACCCTCCCCCTCCCTCTCCAGTCCAAAGAGCAGTCAGGGTTCCCTGCCCTGTGCGAAGTCCAAGTTCCTCTCCCCTCCATCCAAGTCTAGGAAGGTGAGCATCCAAACAGACAGGCTCCCACAAAGCCAGTACATGCAGTAGGATCAAAACCCAGTGCCATTGTCCTTGGCTTCTCAGTCATCCCTCATTGACCATGTTTTAAAGAAAATTTCTCAATTTCCCCCTTCAGTGTGATATTAGCAGCATTTTTTAAGATATTTGCTTCTCATTTAAAGGTTTGATATTATATAGCAAGTATTCAGCTTTTTATAAATATCTCCTACTAGCCCAGTATATTATAGAAGATGGAAGCATGTCTTTGCTTTCTTTGGAATCACGAGGAAATTTTTAATTGCCCACATATTGTAAATGTTTACTTTGTTCCACTGTATCATTGCCTACTCCTGAAATCACTTCCTAAAATGAACAATGTATAAATATTAAAATACAGTTGTTATATTTTATTTAACTTAACAATAAATTGGTGCTATTACTTTCAATTTTACTTCAAAATTCACTAAGCATACATAGTACATTAGGTGGAATCTGGTTAGGATTCCTTTGAGCTCTTTGACCCAAATGGTTATATCTTTCCAAAAACTTGGAAATTTTCCAGCTATTATTTAACTAAGTAAATTTTCATGTCTCCTCATTGTTTTCTCTTTTGAGATATTTAGAGTTCAACATTTCTTTGCTTATAGATAACCCATCAGTTTCACAAGCTTTCCTTGCTATGTTTGCCTTTCATTGTTTTCAGGTCTTCAAATGTTAATATCTTCAATTGCTGTAGTCATTATCATGACCAAGGCAAATATAATATAAAACATGTAACTTAGGTCTAGTAGTTCCAGAGGGCATCATCTATGCCAATCATGGCAGGGAGCATTGTAACCATCAGGCAAGCATAACACTGGGTGAGAGTAAGATATACATCAGTTCCAGAAGGATAAGAGAGAGAAAGAGAGAGAGAGAGGGGGAGAGGGAAAAAGAGAGAGGAATACTCCCATACCAACTCATTTAACAAGAGCTGTCTTCAAACTCAGAATTTCCTGTTTTTAAATCTAGTCTGCCTAGGCAGTGGTGGTGCATACCTTTAATCAGGAGGCCGGGCAGTGGTGGTGCAAGCCTTTAATCAGGAGGCAGAGGTAGGCAGAGCTCTGTGAGTTCGAGGCCAGCCTGGTCGACAAGAGCTAGTTCCAGGATAGACTATAAATCTACAGAGAAATCCTGTGACAAAATAAATAAATAAATAAATAAATAAATAAATAAATAAATAGATAAATAAATAAGTAAATAAATAAAAATAAAAAAATCTACTTTGTATCTGGACAGGATTCTTAATTTTATTTTTAATTTATCTGTATACTTCTTTGTTCCACTATTTTAATTACATTATTTTAATAAAATCTGTCTCTTTTTTGAACTTTTCTTTCAGACTGTAAATGATTTGACTACCTTGGATAACTTGTCTATACTCACTTGTGTCTTTTTGAGTTTCTTTAAAGTAATTATGTAGAATTATATTTTAGTTAAGTCATCAATTTCCTTGTTAAGATGTCAAACATTATGTTGTTCTAGAGATTCAGTGTTACCTTGTATCATGAAGTTTCTTTGTTATTTTGTGGATATCTGTACACCATTTGTAGTCATTAATATCACTGGTTTTATATAGTTTCTGCTTGTTTGCTTTTGTATTTACAATAAAAAAAAAAACCTTTGTAGGCAAGCAAGTCCTAGGAGGCCATTACCAGGTCTTTATTGTGTTTGATTGCATCTGAGTTCAGCTGAGTAACTATTTCTACATGTGCCTAAGTTTGAGGAATTGATGTGGTTACCCTGGGCAGTCCACTTACATATCCTGTCTACCAGCACCAGGGTGCATGCTGCATCTGGTTTTAGCTGTAGAGTACTTCTTTGTGTCCTATGGGTATACAGCCACTTTGGCATGTCCATGCAAATCTGGAGTAGTTGGCATTGTTAAAGATGTGTCCCTTTACTGGTCAGGTGTGGGTGATTGCGTTGTGCCCGTATCAAGGACTGGGTCCTTTCAGTGTGTGAGGACTGCATTGGGCTGGATTACCTTGTATGCCTAAGCATATTACTCATCAATGCCAAGGTCTGTTTGGTTTTTTAAAGTAACTTTTATAGGGGAAAGACATCCTGCACAGAGAATGTAGTTGAGTCTGGGGAAAATGGACCAGGGTTGACAATCACATTCCTGGAGGCATGAAAGAGTGGGGACACCTACACTGCTGCCTTTCATGTAGGGAAACCAGAATAACTTATTTCTTGTTCTTGTTGTTGTTGTTAAAGGCTCATGCAACATAAAGTTCTCAGGCAACATGAGCTTATTATGTATTCCCTGTGTAGCCAAGGCAGCCTTGAGTTCTTGATCTTCTAACTTTACCTCTTAGCTCCTGGGATTACAGGTGCACACCTTCACCTTGTTTTGTGGTTGTTGTTTTGTTTTTAATGTGTGTTAATGTATGCTTGCAAGCACGCACACACACAAATGCACATGCTCACATACGCAAGACAAAAGAAAAACAACATAAAAAACAATAAAAAAATCCACTTTTGTTTATTTTTTAATCTTCAACAACAGGACAATTTTTTAGAATGTATGTAGGTGATAATTTCGGTGGTTGAATCCATAGTTCTTATTGCTAAGTAAATTTTAAGTCAGCTGTGTGAATTAAATGCTCTGACAAGTTGATTCAGCAAGAATTAAAGTGGCATTAACACATTCGTGTTACTGGAATGATAAGGGTTTATTTAACACAAGGTAAATTGTCACTGTCAGGTAAATCATACATACATGTAATGAGACAATTATAGTAGAGCAAAATTGACCACCTCCTCCAAGCTAACCTCTGTACAAAAAATGCAGAATCCTGGAAGTGAGAAGTGTTCCACATTATTTTGAAAGTTTCTGATTCAGGAAAAAATATTCTGTTCTTCATGAGTAATTTTTCATGGCATTCATTCCCTTTTCTTTTTTTGATTTTGTAAATTATTGCTAATTGACTATAATTGTGTACATTTATGGAATAAAATTTGAATCTTTATTTATGGAATAAAATGTTAAATTTTGTTCAAGGAAATGTCCAATCAAACTATTTCATATATCAATCACCTCAGCAACATCACTTTTTTTCGGCACAGCTGAAATATTAAGAAGGTGATATTTTAACAAATACGGAATATTCTAAATATAGTTATTAAGTGCAATTACAGCTCAGCAATCACTGAAACTTGTTCTCCCAGTCTATGGAATGGCGGTCGCCATGCTGAAGGAAGAGTCAGGAATAGCACAAGAAGCAATATTTCACTTCAATGTGCTATCTAAAAACAGAAGATCTAGTATAAAAGGAGAATAAAATGGTGTATATTAGAAGCTGAGGGTAAGAAGGAGGAATGGGAAAAATATTGATCAAAGAGCTGCTCCCTCTTTCTTACTTATTAAATGTGTTTTGAACTGAAATAGAATCGCATCATTTCCCCCTTCCCTTTCCTCCTAGCAGTACCTATCAGTTTTGCATGTTGACAACATGGGAAGTTGTGGGACTTTACCCACAGATAATGTACTGCAGGAACCTAATGACTACTGGGAGAAGGGTAATTAGGCACTCCCAGGGGTGAGACTGTTATTGTTTGTGCAAAACAGAGTGGTCAAACCTGACAGCATAAGCCCTCCTATAATGCACACACAAGCACTTCATAATCTTCTTTGGACTATAAAAATATCAAACTCCCTTTTCTTAAAGACTGTATTTGTCTATAACTCCTTTCTTTTTGCAAATCTAATAGCCCCTTTCTCCCCTGGAAGATTCATTCTTTACGTTCTTCTCTTGTGCTTACATCAGTAATGTTTGTCATGATCTTCTCTTCTAACCTTAACTTAAAGTAAGCAGTAATGATGACAGTGTCTTATTTGGTGAAGAAAGGAAGATAACAGACAGACATGCTTCCAAGTAGTCAAACAAATTTTTTAAACAAATTTATATGGAATTAATATGTGTTATAATTTACTTATAGAATAAAAGCTGAATAATTCCAATGATTGGGTTACATTTTGACTACATACACATATGTATAAGGAGTTATCAGTTGATAATAATATCTAGATTATAGATATACATATGGACATAGCTATAGACATAAACAATTTTACATGATATCTTAATCTTCCTTGGGCTTTTATTATATTAGATCCTGACAAATGTCCTTATCACATAACTTATCTGGAGTTTTTAAGGAGATACCAGTATGCTGACTCTTTTCTTGAGTCTCTGATATGGCTGATATTGACTAGAAAAAATGGCTTTCTGCTTTCTTTGTATGTCATACTAAGACAGAAGAGAGTTTCAGTCTTTGTCTTAGTTCCTCTGAATGCATGCACACCCAAGTAAGCCCATACATTTAGATGGTATAGCATTTTAGCAGACATGAAAAATCATGAGTACCTGTATAATGCTCCTTTCTTAAAGGAAATGGAGGGGGAGTGGATCTGGAGAGGTGTTGGGGTGCTAAGAGAAGAAAAAGGGGAAATTGTGATAAGGATGTATTGTATGAGGGAAGAATCTATTCCCAATAATAATAAAAGTAAACAAACAAATAAATAAAAAGATATCTATTCACAATAAAATTAAAGAGTAATATATTATCTTCATTGTAAAAATCAGAAGTCCAAAGCCAAAGTGCTGGTACAGTTCATTGTTCCTTCTCTGTTTTGATCATTTCTTCCTCTGCCTCCTCCACATTCTAATGGCTCATATGCAGTGTACTCAGTGACTCAGTGTTGAATAAGGTTCAGATTGATTGGGTGTGTGAAATCATTCCATGATCTTCCTGAAATGATACAATAGAATCTGTAGGAGTTACCGCAAAGAAAATCCTTTTGATGTATTAGATGAATCATCCATATTTGTTCTGCTGTTTTTCCAGATCATGCTGATATATCTCATGAGAGCAGAAGAGACAGAATAAGAAAAAATGATTGGAACGTCATTCTTAGTAAGCTGTGCAGCTCAAGTTGCTTTCCCAACCAATGACTTTCATTTGTTGTTAATGTTCCTCTTCATATGTTTATATTTCCCTGAAAAACCTACAAATAAAGTTACAACTAATGTTTGATATGAGTCATATTTTTTTTTACTGGTTTTAGATGTTAGTTGATACTGATGCTATTTCCACTTAAAGTTCTTCTTTTGATAAAGAAAAAAATTATTCCAAATTAAAAGACTTCAAGATTTTTATTTTGGTTTCAAAATATGTGTCTAACTTCTTGATACGTATTAATATGTGTAAATGAGGGCCAGGCTTGTTGGGGTTTCTGTCCTGCCCAGTTCCCACAGCCAGTAAGCCCCAAAGAAATTACACAGAAGTCTATATTAGTGATAAACTGATTGGCCCATTAGCTCAGGCTTTGTATTAGCTCTTATATCTTATATTAACCCATTATTCTTATCCATGTTAGCCACATGGCTCGGTACCTTTTTTGGTGGAATAGGAAACATCTTGCTTCTTCTGTAGTCTGGGCAGGACTGGGAGAGAGCTTTCTTCTTCCCAGAATACTCCTGTTCTCCTTGCTCTGTGTCTACTTCCTGTCTGGTTGTCCCACGTATACTTCCTGATTGGCTCCTGACCAATCAGCATTTATTTAAAACATAATTGACAGAATACAGAATTGTTCCCCATCAAATATGGACATATAATTTTTTACCATCACATTATTTGTGCATAGAATTGGAGAATAACTATTTTTTCTTATCATCTCACATAACATACAAATATGCATTAAGATTAAATTTTTCCTAAAAATTAAAATAAAGTTTCTATCTTCTAGAGAATGTTAAATGATTGATGATAGAAGATCTCATGACAAAATTAATTTTTGTTTAATATTTCTATTACATTATTTTAAATTACCTATGAAATTTATACTTTAAAATGTATTACTTGTTAAGTATTTTATGATGCCATTTATGACCACCTGACATTCATGGGATGATTCTCACTTATGATTTGTATGGTATTATGGTATTATGCTTCAAATCTTTCCCAAAGGCCATGAGCTAAAGGGTTTGTTCAGCAATTGCATAAGGGTGCTAAGAGGTGATGCATCTCTCCAAGGTAAGGAATGGGAGGAATCATGTTATGGTGGGACCCAGGCTGCATGTTCTCTTTCTCTGTCTCTTCCTTTGCTTATGTTGCTCTTTTCCTCCTTTTTTCTCCTTCTATGTGATGAAATTTCTGTCATCTGTCTGCCTGTCTGTGTTTTCTCACTCTTCCCTGGCATAAATGAAATGAATAGGCTTTTTTACAACACACTCCAGATCTGCTTCACCAGTCCTCAAGGGACTGAAGTCAGTTAAAAATGAAACTGAAATTGAGTATAAATTAATTTGTCTTTCTTTCAAATTACTTTCTTGTGTATTTTTCACATCCCAAACCCATTTCCCTAAATATCACACAATCCATGGTACAAGGAGACCCTAACTTTTGATACTTTAACATTTAAAAACACACATAACTTATAAATCTCGTAAGAAAACATAATTTACGTATTTCACACCTATTTTAAAATTTCATTCAATTTGCTATAAAATAGCAAAAATTTGGTTAATATTTTCTTAGACCAAAATTTAAGTTCTATGCACAATAAAAACAATATTCAAGTGTGATTTTCCTTCTGTTGAGCAAATTTAAAACAAGGACAATAGCAATAGCTGTCATGAAAAGGGAAGAGTCCACAAGGTGCAAGCTCTATACAAAGAACTATAAGCAACAAAGGAATGCTGAGAGCAGGAGAGCAGTCCCACAAATGAGCACACCATTTGGTAAGCTAGTAACAAATGGACAGCCTTAAAACATTCATAAAAGGAAAATTGTACAGAATGGAAGATTGTGCTTGTATCTTTAACAATATGTTTTATGTCTGATACACATACTATGTAAACATATACACACAAACAAGAAAAAAATGAGGGGCTGGAGAGATGGCTCAGAAGTTAAGAGCATTGCCTGCTCCTCCAAAGGTTCTGAGTTCAATTCCCAGCAACCACATGGTGGCTCACAACCATCTGTAATTGAGGTCTGGTGCCCTCTTCTGTGTATGCATGCAGGCATACACACAGACAGAATATTGTATACATAATAAACAAATAAATATAAAAAAGAAAAAAATAGAAAAGGAAGTCATGAGTATGAATGAAAGCACGGAGGGGAATATGGGAAGCTTTCTAGGGAAGAAAAACCAAGGAGAACGATGTAATTATATTCTCAAAAGATTAATTCATCAACCTAGAAAAGTTCCTGCTTTGGCTTTATTTTATAAATCTGTTTATAAATTCCTTTTTACTTGTGACAGAGTTGTTAATAGTTTTGTATTTTGATAAGAAACGAATAATTTTCATAATGGAATATATTTTACAAGATGCATTGAGTAGAGAAAACAGATTTTTTTCTTACATAATTGGTAAGTATTGTTTACACTGATGAAATATCACTGCAGATTAATTCATGTGAAGGCTATATTCTCTCTGAATTATGTTTTTAAGCAGCAAATGCTCTTTCAACCATATCTCATTAATCATTTAATTAGTTTATAAGACACTCTGCTATCCTGCCACAGTCACTGTGCAATTAAAAAAAAATTAACTGATGACAGAAAACAAGTAAGTTTAGTTATAAATGAAGCCAGCTAAGAAAAGTCAAGAATAAATAATTAATTATATAATTGTTTATTGTATATAATTGCTAATGTATATACGTATATATTCCAAGAACATTACAGAGAATTGAGATGAAAATAAAGTAAATTGGTTGCTAATGAACATAAGACTTTTAGTTTTAAATAAATGAGAAACCATAATCTCTTGTACTAAAGTTTAATTTAAAAAGCCTGAGAATAATTTTGTGTATTACTAGAATTTAATAGATTTGCATTGGCAATGACCAATGAATTTTTATTTTAAGATTTGCGAGTCAGTAAAATTTCCCAATTAAAGTAAAAATCAAGTACTTTCTCTGTTGGTTTTGTAAATAATTACTGATGTTAGAAAAACTATGGAATATTTTATTAAGGTCAAAGACTATAAAATTTTAGTAAATATTTTGTTTTTGAAAATATTTACTTTTTTAGTTTTAATTATGTGTGCATGTGTGTGTGTGCATGTGTATATGATTAAATGAATAAACTGCAGTTGTGGTCAGAGAAACTCGAAGAGTGTTGGGTGACTGGAGTTGTTGTACAGGCAGTTGCGAACCTGTTAATGTGAGGATATGGGTGTGGTGGGAGGGTACGTGGAGGAAATGGGAGGAGAGGAGGGAGCGGGAACTTGGGTTGGTATGTATAATGAAGACAATAGCTTGTTTTAAAAAATAATAATAAAAAAGAAGAAGAATGCATGATGAACATTTCTTTAGAGGACTGTGAGAGAGGCTCCAGGAAAGAAGGCAGAGGACCTTTACCTCAGGTACATTTGTTCCCCTGGATCGTTCTTGAATATGATTTCGTTCTTCCTGCATCAAATATTTGCATTCGATTCATAAGACAGGCTTATTCTTGTTGGATGTTGGATCGTAGTTTAAGAACCCCATCTGGGGAAAGGATGTGCTGAGTGCCGTCCTCAGTGTACTCTGACTCTGGATATGGCCCTCTGCCTTGTTTTCATGCTTTCGCAGATATAATCTATATATGAGCCAGGCACTGAGTTTAAACTGGTCTGTCCTGAGAAAGTTTTGGAAAGAGCTGCTCTGTTAACATTTAATATGAACTTACCAATATTTATTTACATATTTTCTAATTTTTTAAATAATGTTTTCTGAACTCCAGTAATCTTCCTTGTATCACTGCTTTCTTTGTTACATTTATGTATAAAATTACCTCGAAACAGAGGTAAGGTTGTCGGCAGCATTAGACTATATCCTGCCCCATTCATTCCCATCCTCAGATCTCAGTTCTTCCAGACACAGACTGCATAGGTAGATTAAAGATGACACCCGGGGATCCGCAAACCTTTCAAAAGACTTCTCTCTCTAAAGACAGCTTCATCCCAGTGTAATGAAACTGTTCACTTAACAGAAAATTTCCTTCTTCTAGAATGGAGATGTCTACATTGCCCCTTTGCAGAATCACACCCGTGACTAACATCCCTTAAGCTGTCAGGATTGCCTTTCAATTGTTTTTTAGATGAATTCTACGCCAATTTACATTTGACTCAACAATATGATCCTATTAATCTGTGGCATACTAGGTTGGCAGCCTCATTCTTCCCTCTATCACATCCAGACAGCTGCATTATCTTGATTTATGGCTGCAGAATGACAGTGGCTCCACAGCATCTTACACTTTGTCCCACTGAATTGACTTGGCATCATCATCAGAGTGTGTACTATACATTGCATCCTCAGGCTCAAGTCAAATTTTAGAAGATGCTTACAAATTGGATCTTAGTTTTATGGCTGTGAAGTGAGAACTCGTTACCATATGTAACTTCTCATTCACATTCTCCAGTTTTCCTGTAATTTTCCTCTATTTTCAAGACTTCCCACTGAATGTGGAAGTAAAATATGAAGGATGCTTAAACCAATAAATAGTACTCTGTTCCAAACCATATTTGTCTTCATAGCATTGTTCCAAACAGGGTGAAGGGATTGTCATGAGAAGTAGTTCATCTTCAACAGCAGTGGTGATGTAGTTTCACAGTCATCCGTGAGTATGATGCATATAACTGCTCCCTGAGAACTGCCATTTCCTCCCTTATGACTCTTAGTAGTGGATTACTCAGGCAGTTAAAAGTAAGGAGTCATTGAAAAGCGTATGATTCAAGCAATTCCTCATTTCAAAAAAGAATAACATGCCAGTTTCCAGACTTATTCTGGTTCTTTTGTAGACTCACAATATGAAACGAATGTAAATCAGAATAATTATATTTATTCTGTGATGTTTATCATATTTTAGTGATCAGCAATCATTTCTCTTGTATTTTAGTCAGAATGCTCCTGCAGGAGGAGTTATTGAATATCAACCATTTTCTTAAGCAAAGCACTGATTTTTTTTCTGTCATTCTACTATTCTCCTAATCTTAGTATTTATTGTTGAGAAGATCAACTGAACACAGCAAAAAGTGACTTGTTTTATTCATGTACATAATTATAATTTGCATCAATTTCATTTGGTTGAGTGCATGACTAATACATCAAGGTAATTTTCTAGCAATGTAAATGTATATGTTCTATGGAAAAGTTGATGTTCTCCTAGTTCCCTGAATAGGAAGATTTGATAGCCCATGATACAACTTTGTGACACATTCATGACCTGCATAGAGCATAAATAATACGACTTCTTTCTTCTGTTACATGCTTTTGAGATTTGGAAGTCAATTTATATTTTATTGTCTATGATTAATGTTGGTATAGTAAACTTATGCTAGATACCAATGAGTTGGAAAATCAAATGATCACATTTCATGTGAACTAATAATTATCTCTAGATTGTCTACAGTTTCATTACCTTTTTGGTTAAGTTGATACTAAATTCTCTGTTACTACTGTCACCTATCTTTACAAATCCAGCAGCTTTGGCAGTTAATAAAGTTTGCTGCCCTTCTGAAAGATCAAAGTTCAGTTCCTAAAACCTATCTGATAGCTCACAACCTCCTATGACTCCACCCCTAGGGGATTAAATGTTTTCTTCTGGTCTCCACTGGCATAGCATAAAATGGCAAACACACACGCACACAGAGTTTTATACACATACACATACACATTCATAAAACTAAAACAAAATATAAGTAAACCAAAACAATAATCCATTTATATGTAAATTAGAAGTCTAGTAGAGATCTCATTGGGTGAAAATAACTGTATCCGAAGGTTGTTTACAGTTTTAGAGACTTAGAAAAAAATAACTTGCATTTTTCAGATTCTATCTTTGACCCTGTTCTTCCTCCTTCCTCCTTCAAAGCCAGCCACCTTAGACTGGGAACTTAATGTTGTTATCTGATTGCTTTTTTTCTCTATAGTTTAGAAACTCCTCTAACTATGTTATATTCTCAAAGATAGCTCAGGAAACCCTCAGTTTAACTTAACCCTCAGTTTAATTTAACCTCAGTTGTTAAATTACATCAGTAAAGTTGATTTTTGCTAGGAACGCGGTTCATTCTTCCATCTCAGGGATTAGGATGTAAATTTTTAGAGGTATCATTTTGCCTCCCACAATACTGCTGTCCTAGATTTTAACCTTGCATTAGTACAACGAGTGATTTTTCAACACCGTCAAAAATTATCCAGAGATTAACGATAAAAATAAGTAAACAAACAAACAAATAAATAAATAATGTGATCTGAGATGTAAGAAGAAAGAATTACTTGCTTAAAAAAAAGTCTATAATTCTGGGACCTGGAGAGATCATTCAGTGGATAAGTAAACTTGATGCTCTTCCAGGGAACCTGGGTTTGATTCCTGCAAGCCACATAGTTGTTAGCAAGCTTCTCCAACTCCAGATCCAGGAGATAGATCCTACCTCCTTTTTAAGTCTCCACAGACACTGTGTACATATGGTGCACAGACACAATGCAGACCTAACACTAGTACTGTAGAAATAAATAAATGGATTAGTTAATTTAAAAGATCTACATGGTTGATAGTCTTGTGAGAAACTTATGAAGGTTCAAAATATTATAGACACTGCCAAATGATCTGGAGTTCCCTTTAGTCGTGTTAGTAGCCACTCAGTGATCACATCTGTGTATAACCTGTTATATCTGTGACTGTCAGAGTGTAATCCCCTAAGAGCACTGGCTTCACCCAACAGAAGCATGAACACTGTCGACAGACCTGACATCTTCAGGGAGATTTCAGCAATGTTGTCTCTCAACTACCTGTTGTTTCCACCAATGCACTTGAAAATTGCCCTGGTTTATGACTGCCATTTGATTACAAGTATAAAAGTTTCATGAAAACCTTTCCACGCTGGAATATGTTATTTGTGTTAGCCTGAGTCTGTTTGCACACCATGGTCGCACATGTTTGGCTCACAGTTTTGGTTTCTTATTTCCTTTGAATTGAAAGCTGTGGTGTTTTCATTTTTGCCTTTGTTCTTTCTTCAACAATAATAGCTAAGCCCCATGGAATGATCCTGACGCTTCTGAAGCCAGTGTCTTTGATATCAGTGTATTACCAGTTAGCATAGGGAAAAGACTGTCAGTCTCAGACACTTGTAGAGTGTGATAAATGTAGAACGTTCCACAAAGGCCAAAGCTATTAATAATGCTGGCATTCTGCAGTAATAAACAAACCTATTTATGGCAACACAGCGTTATGCACTTTTGACTGAGATAGAGGCTCCTGATGCCAAAAGAATTGGCTTGAGAATCTCATTGAAATTACAAAGATTAAATACTAATTACTGGAAGAAAATGGAAGAGCTCATGCTAATCCTTGCCTAACCATGGCTGTGTTTTCCCTTCAGTGCAAATCCGCATATGCATTGTTATGCAGAGCTATGCCTTCCTATTCCACACAAATTTTGTAATGGCTTGGAAATGAGACACAGCCTTTTGTCTAATTCCCTTTTTGAAAACTAAAAGATATAATTCCATTAGTTGACCTCTCACATCCTAGGCCCTAAGAAAATTATCATTGTTGTTGTTACTCTTTGATTCTCCCCTTTGATACTATTATACTAATTAAGATACTTAATTGCATCTCAATGTTACAATCAATCAAATCCATTTCCTTCTCTCTATAAGGATTCAATTATTTATGAGAGAGAAAGAAAGAAAGAGAGAGAGAGGAAGAGAGGAAGAGTGAAGCGGAGGTAGAGATAGAAACAGACATTTTTCTTTCTCACTTAGGATAAATGGCTAGAGTCTCGTATTTGGCTACAGATAACTTGATAAAATCAGAAAAACCTTAAGCAAATGTTTTCAGAAACCAGAAAACATGCAGTGCAAAGCTATAATTCTAGCTTTTGCACTAGCATTTTACCAGTTTACTTCCAACCGAGCTCCATTTCTAAGATGCGATTCTGGGTTAGAAATCACAGTAGTCGAGGGAGCTAGTAGGGTTTCTTGAAAAGAAACATAAGAGGAGGAGCCTGAATCTCATTGTCTTTAAAGCAGGGCGTCTCAACCTTCCTAGTTCTGCAATCATAAAATTATTTTTGTTGCTCCTTCATAACTATAAGGTAAGGAGCAAATGGGTTCTTAAGCTGAATTGAAATGGAGCTATGTCAAAAAATAAATGTTTAATAAAATATAAATCATTCTGAAACTCAAATGATCTAAAATTCTCAGTATAGCCCCTCTAATTACAGGAGTTTAGGAGATACTGAGGGGGAAAAAGTTCTGCAGACAGGAACAGCACATGAGAATGTTATGAAATTTAGTATGCCAACAGCAGTGTGTGTGTGTGTGTGTGTGTGTGTGTGTGTGTGTGAGGAGAGAGAGAGAGAGAGAGAGAGAGAGAGAGAGAGAGAGAGAGAGAGAGAGAGAGAGAATAGTGAACATAAGAGTAGGGAACATGAGAATAGGTAATATGAGAACTTAGAAACATCCTTAAATTTCCACTCACCCTAGTAATAAAACCCTTGACATCTCGTTGTGCCCACGACCTCCTAGAAAATGAACACACTTTCAAATCCCTATTGTTCATGTTCTTGGTCTAGTGTTACTTTATGGATAATGGAGATAAGTTTGAATGGTTTGTACTAATTAGGCTTGTTTTTTTTTATTTCATGTATAGGTATTGTGTGTGTGTGTTGTGTGTGTGTGTGTGTGTGTGTGTGTGCGCGTGTGTGTATGTACTGCTCAGATGTGGCTTATTAGCTTATGGCTTAACAACTGCTATTCTGTTCAGATATCCAAATATACGTGATAATGAATCTACATTCATAATTCATTGGTCTTTCTACAGCATTATGAGCTTATATTTTCATTAACTTACTTTAGATTTCTACCTGTTCTTCAATTTATATATTATGGTCTTGTTTTAAATTGCTTGATATTTCAAAATTATAGATAAAATATGTGTACAAATGCTTAACTTAGAAAGTATATTGCGAATTAAGAACTTTATGAAAATTACTATTGTAGATATTCAGCAAACATGGGTTTTGCCATGCAATATTGCCCATTTCTTTTTTCCTGCTTATTGAAAATAGAATGTGTTCTATTCCTTTCTATTATAGATGCTGTTCACTGACTTTAATTCTGACTGACACTTGTCAGAGCTTTATATTTCTTGTATTGGTACAATGCCATGAATGATTTCCATTTTTTACTGCTTCTTGTGTCAAACATTTAAACTAAATTGCTGGAGTTATTTTTGTGTCAGATATTTGAATTAAAATGTACTGTGTTAATGTCTACATGTCATTTAAATATTAAAGTTTTCTATTTATACACCTAATAAATTCAGAAGAGGATCAACAGTTAACAGTGAATATGAGGGTGGATTAGGCATAAGAGTTCATAATTATATGTAACAGAACCTCAATCTACAATATCTATTTAAGTAATAATATTTTTTCTGCCTTAATTTCTTAAACAGGAAAATCACATAAATGGAGTCTATGGGTATACTACACATAGAATGTATTACTCTTTAGTATTATTAAATTATATTCTAGATTTTATAACATTGAATGAGATAATAAAGCAGTTAATTTGATTCTTCTACATGTGGACATCCAGAAATACTTGTTGAAGATGATATTTTTTTAATGTGTCAATATAAGATGGTTGTAATTTTTCTAATGATATTTAAGTTTTCTATATTGTTTTATTTATCTGCATGTCAATTTTGTCCAAGTTTTTATTACTATGGTGCTGTAATACAGCTTTAAGTCTGGCCTGATAAGCCCTCCGGCTTTTTCCTTTTTTGTTCAAGATTTCTTTGGCTACGCAAGAGATTTTGTGGTTCCATAGAAAGCCTATCCACATCAACAAAATGACCAGCATAGCAAGAGACTCCCAAAGGTGCACACAAAGTTAACCACTAGTCACGTGATTTTATTAAGTCCCACTAAATTGGACATATCTGTGCCAGGTACTATAACTCTATTGTAGCTACCTGTAGCTAATGGATGCAATGGTCTCTAGAGAAGACTTTACTGTTGCCATATTGATAAACCAGTTTAATTTGCATGTACACTCTAAATCCCTAACTTCATATCCACAGATAAGCATGCCTTTTTCCATCACTAAACCTCTTACCGAAGTAGACAGACGTGATCACAGAAATCCACAACTTGTCAAAATCCAGACAACACTGACCACAGGGTTTCCTTTCCCCATGATACTTACGCAGCACAGCTTCTATACCTAACATCAGGGAGCAGAATGGAAGAGAAGGGACAAAAGATAAAATCAGAAAACCAGGGAATCTTCTAAGTGAGTGATTTCTGTATATAACAGGAAGTAACATCCAAGAAATCTTAACACTATGGCTGTCTAAACAAGACCTAAGACCTGCACAATGGCAACACTGGTTGACATGCCAATGTGGAAAAAACAAATCTTTCAAATCCCCATGCCTAGATAAAGATCCACAGACTATTAATGGCTGTTAGGAGTTTTTTATTTTTTCCCACAAGGGATGAACCCTTTGATAGGTTTTCCAATTGTAAATGGTTATTGCTAAACACATGTACATATATTGACTCATAAATTGGCTCACATATATACATATATATATATGTATATATATATATGAAACAATGAAAATTAAATAATAAGAAGTCATTAAGTTAAGAGAGAGTTTGGCAGAAATAGAAGGAGTTAGAGGTGAGAGATAAGAAATAGAAATGATGTAAATACAATATGCTTATTACAAAATAATAAAATAAATCAATACATGTCAGAAACACAATGTACAGATTTAAATATACCAAAATATTTAGCTAGTAAAAATTATTTAAAATGATTGTGTTATAATCAAAAACATTAATGATTTTGAAAAATTCCAGAACAGTTTTAGTAGGAAATCAAAATCATTTGCATCCCTGATGCTTTTCATCATATTTCTTCTAAACCTGTCAATTTGTCAATTAAATGCTAAGTACATCTAGTATAATTTTATATTTAATATATAAGATAGCAGCATTATTTTTTTGATTCTTGTTCACTTTAATTTTTGGTAAATCTTAGTAAGTAATAAATTATTTCCCTAGTTTGCAAATAGAGGAATTACCATAGTTTAAATTATTATCCACTTTATCACTATGTATTTTTGTTGAGAATTTCCTATATGTATATAAAGCGTTTGGTCAAATCCACTCTCCAATATATCCTCTAATTCAACCTCATACTCCCTCTATGTTCCCTCTAAAGTTTATGTGCTTTGTTTGGATAGTCACTATTCCAATTCAGTGCTGGCAGCAGGTGCATGGGAGTAAGACCACGTACTGAAGCATGGGGAGTTTCTAATGAAGTAATTCTCTTCTTGTTCAAACAGCTGCTAGCAGTTACCAGTAACATCTCACACAGGAGTGAAACTTCAGGAATTCTGTTCCATCAGTGCTGTGACTTAAGTTGATTGGATCTCATGTAGTTCTTGTTCATGTCAACACAGCAACTGTGAGTTCATGAATCCAAGAATACTGTTATGCTGGGCAAATATTTTCTCTACAATGTTGATTACTCTTTATAGTATTTCCTTTTTAATTTAATTTTTTTTTATTGTTTGAGACTTTCATATACTGGCAATGTTAGCACCAATGTTAGCAGCACTTTCACCTTGTTTTTACTTCCCCTCTAACTTCATTAAGGTCCCCACTAGCTTGCTCTCAAGGTCATATTTTCTTCTTTAATGATTATTTTTACACCACACACACACACACACACACAAATACATACACACACACACACACACACACACACACACAGCACAGTACATATCCCACACACAAACATCCTATTTAGCCCATTTATTGTTGCTTATATGTATATGTGTTTAGGGATGACTCTTGAGATTTGATAAGATATAAGAAAGCTTTTCCTTAGGGAAAACTAGTTTCCTCTTCTCAGCAGCCATCCATAGGGCTTCAGATAGAAATGGAGCTCTGTGAAATTTCCTTAACCACATTGGCATGTTAACTGACATTAAAATTATGCATATCTTGTTTATGCAACCATTCTTTGAGATTTGATGGATGTTTTCTGCTTTGTATAATTTCTTCAAAACTTTCATTCAAAAGTTACTTAGTTCAATCCTTTATACTGTCATTCTCTTACTTCCGGCATATAGTTATAATTACACCACACCTAAATTCTCTTACTACCCTTCTAGATTATAACAATGTGGCCTTTAAGTGTAGGATAGATACCTCTTTCTCTCTGTTTGTGTGTGTGTGTGTGCGTGTATTTGTATGAGATACACACACATATAATTGTGCTGAAATGCAGTGATCCTTCTTAAATGGAATATTTAGATCTTGCAATCACAAAATTTTAATCAGAAATAAAGGCCTGAAATAGAAAAAGAATCTGAGTCTCTGAGAAGAAATCCTTTCTGTGGGTGAGAGTTCACCTTTCAAGTGTTGGAATCAGTCATCTTAGATCCTGTGCACGTGAATGAATTTTCAGCCTTTTTTCACTCAGCAGCTGGTAAAACCACCGAAATTAACAGTAGGTTGAAGATAAGACATATGCTAAAAACCAGTCTGAATAATGATCAGTAGTTACATAACTATAGATCATGAGTGAAATTCTCAGAAACTGTTTAATATTTTAAGTTAAAATTTCTCCCATTTATGCATTCAAGTGCATATGATTTCTTTTAAAAAGTATCACTTTTATTAACTTTTTATGCTGAAAAGTTCTCTAGTTAAGAAAAGTGTTCTGTATCATATAATTTCTGCTTTTGCAGGTTTGGTTATTAAAAGTAATATGGAAATGTCGCAGATTCTCACATCTGTTCCCACATCTGTGTGTAACTTTCTCCAGAGGACAGTGGCCTCAGCGAAGACAGCTGCCTTCCTCTCACATCTGTGTGCACTGTCTTCAGGGGACAGTGACCTCCATGAAGCCAGAAATTTCCCTGACTCATATAAATGCTTCTCATTAGGAAACTTTGCCCATAAGCCTTCTGGAGAAAAAGTCACTGAGAACAGAATGCTCAGCTTCTCTTGAAGAGGTTGGAGAACAGAGAAGGGGTGAGATAAAAGCTTATTTATTGATAGAAAATCAGCTCTATCTATCGGTATGCAATAAAGATAGAAAATCAAATCCAGTGATTTGTGAGGCAGAATTTGTTCATATTACTTTGGTTATTAAATAATTCAATAAGGAAAAGGTTAGAACCTTTCCTCTTCATACAGCAAGTGCTTGCATAAGTGAATGCTCTCTGAGTCCCATGGTGGCAATTCCAGAATGGCATCATAAGTAGGCTTTCACACTCTGACAGTCTTCTAGGTCATATCATTTGGGATAAGGAGACTAAAAAAAACACTATCGATTAATCTATTGTTTAATGCTTTATAAAGTGAGTTTCTTTGTCAGATATTATCCTGTTTAGAAAATAATTCCAGGGAGTATTCCAGCTGAGACCTGGTTGTTCACCTCTTGGTCTGCTCTTGTGCAGTCCCAGTCTGTGTTCCAGAGAGCTGTGGTCACAGGGTCTGAGTGTGACTTGTGGATTGAAGGGTCCATGCTGTGATGTTGAGTTAGCCTTCCTGCAGGAGGTTTGCCTTCTGGCTGGCTAGTACAGCAGAATTCTGGTGGAGGAGGGGCCTGGGTTTTACAATGGGACCTACAGCCTAGAGAGTGAGTTGTCCAGCTGAAGGACTGGTCACTCACCTCTTGGCAAGCTCTGTGCACATCCTGTCTGTGTCCCAGAAAGCCACTGAAGATGAGGGGAGTTGGGGAATTGGTATGTAAAATGAGAAAAGTTTGTCTAATAAAAATAAAAACACACACACACAAAACAAAAAAGGGAGAAACACTTTGATCAAAATTCACAAGTTATTAATAGTTAAATTTATATATCTGTGGATTCTACATTCTTGCATTCAATGAATGCAATATATCAAAACTATCTGAAAAAATATACTGAAAATGTGCAAACTTAAAAAAAAAGAAATTACCATGTGTATCAAACAAAAATATATTGGCTATAGCAATTCATACTGACAGAAAGTAAGAGTTCTACTGCAGATGGTTGGCTGCCACTTGTATTAAGAACCATCTGTTATAGCAAACACACTCGTGTACTATGTTTTACCAAGAATAGCCTGTCCTGTCTAAAATGATCTTAATTCACCATATTACGTTTAACGAGATACAGAAAGAGATACTTTGATGCCCACCCTCAAAAACCTATCATAATATCTCCTCTTGATATAAACCTCTCACAACCAGGTTTTCAATTGTGTCACTTACCAGCTCCTTGTTACTATGGTTCATTGTCAATGTGACCTTGGCTAGGATCTGTCCTTCAGATGTTTGGATGCATTCTAATCATGCATATTTCACGGCATTCGTTTTGATGATTTGGACATTTCCAGTCGTGGGCTTTGAGTGAGATATCAGGACACAGTGAGTTGAAATGAGCAAGAAAGGCCAAACAAGGCAAAACAAAACAAAACAGTTGCACTAACAATAACAAAATAGAAGCTGACCTCCTGATAAAGAATTACACCAGAGTATGCCTTTTGGACTTTTTGTAACTTCAACTTTTATGTCATTCTTTATTTTGTCTTCAGTCCATGCTTATATCTTGAAAATGTTCAGTATATCAACATCCATAATTACATGTGTGAACCAATTTCTTAAAACACTATTTCTAGTCTTTATCTTTATGGCTTCTATCTCTCGTGTGCACCTCTCTATATTTAATAAGTCTATCTCTGTCATGTTTCTATCTGTCTGTCTGCCTTTTTGTCTATCTTTCTCTAACTGTCTAGCACCTAGGTATATATGTATTTGGGTTGATTATATTTTTCTTGAGACGACTTAATCTGTGCAAATTTGTGTTTCCACAACATTGTTTTTTCTGAAAGGCAAGAAATGCTAATAGCATATATATATTGTTATTGCTTTGAAGAGGAAACCGTGAGCGAGACTGTTGTGTTACAGCTTTTCCTCTGGTGGGGTCATCCTACTCGACAGTCTTGTGAACATAAATCCTTGTTTGAATATGCTACACATATCCACGTATCTCCTCTGTTTTCATTCTCCAGATGAAACCTATAAACATACCAAAGTTATTAAATTAAAAACAGTCCAATTTGTATCATATGACCTACAATTAGTATCTTTTTAATATTTAAATTACCTTATTATGTCTTATACCATGAAGATATTTCCATGTTTTAGTGTTCTTTTGAATACATGGCAATGAAGCTAGAAATTGAGAAAATCCTTATTAAAAATCATAAAAGTAGACATAATTATTTTTAAAAAGAAATATTCTTGCACTAAAAATCAACTAAAAATGATTACACGTCAAGAACTGCTTACACCAGCAGCTGCTATTGGAAATGCATAGACTTCATGCCTGAGTACTTTTCCATTTTGTCCCTTCATTCTCACCTTTGGCTCTGGCTACAGAAAAACATGACATCTTTCTGGTAAGGTGGGATAGATTTCATTTAGGGTGGTTGGCAGAGCAGCAAAGTTTATTTTTGAAATGAAAGAGTAAACAAGTTGTGCTCATACACAGTCTGTACATTTCTCTTGACTGCTAGGCAACATAAGCTTTTTACAAACCACAGATAAACTAGAGAAACTTGGCAATACAAATAACTTTACCAATTTGATTTAAAATGAAAGTTGGCCATCTTATTGATATTAAATATCTTAACATTATTACTACCCAGTTATCCAGTCACAGGCAGATACCTGGGAGGTACGCTGCTTAAACCAAAGTCCCTGAATTTTAAAAAATTAATAGACTATTATATAAAAATAAATATTAATTATAATGACTACTTATTAAAGAGATAATGAATAAGAAAAAATATTTTGAAATGTATTGTGTGATATCCACATGAAAGAAAATAATTCTTCACTTTTCTTTAAGGTCATGGTTCTAAAAATAATACTACATCTAGACAGAATAAATAACTCATAAAATTTAACTGGTATATAAAGATGTCAAACACAGAATATAACTAATAACATATGGATGCATTATTTAAACAAAGGAACAACATTTTTTGAAGTTGAACTTGTATAAAGGGGGTAAACGAGAGTCAAATAATCCCAAGTTGGCTCCAAAATGGTGTATTCTAAGGTCTTTCTTTAAATAGAGAGAAAATTCATGGAACAGGAATGGGGGTTTAACCTCAAGGTATGGAGCTCAGGAACAAGAAATAGAGTGAGCTGGCCACAACAGTGGCTTTTTGGGAACACAAACGTCACGTCCCCACCTGGTTCAAGTTCTTAAAGCCATTGGCTGAAGGAAGTTTCCCATCACCTCCCCCTTTTGTCTAACTAAGAGAGTTCCAAATCCAATATAAAACTATATAAAATAAGACCAGATATCAAGTATAAAACTAGAATTACAATAAGCTTAAATAATATTAAACAAGAAGCAAATGTTACATGTTTTAATAATCATTTTATGCTAAGGAGTCTAAGTCTTATGAGAGAAGTGGCCTGACTATATCAAAAGTGGAAGTTATCTGTGACTATCTAAACTTCAACCCCATCAAAGGACTGAGAAGAGAGATAATATTACTTGGTTAAGCAGGAAGTAGCAATTAACAATTAAGCAGCTTCTGAAACATGTAGTAGATAACAGAGAAAACCAGCTACCTGAGCAATCACCCAAAGTCTCATTTGCAATATTGAAGCAACCAACTTTGGCCAAGGCCTGGAGTAACTAACAGACCATTTTTAGAGGCAGGAAAAAATTTCAAAACCACATTATCCTGTCTTGGCAAGGATTGGCAGGTTTTTTTGTTTTGTTGTTTTATTCTGTTTGTCCAATCCGGACATTGTCAGTGGTTGAGGCATAGGCAGCTCCTTACCCAAAGGCCAGTTGTGACAAGAAGAAAACAAGCTCCAAATGAAGTGTCTTTAGTGCACAACATTTTCTTGGGAATAGATAGATGCTGTTTGGAGTAATCATGTCTCACATCAACAAAACCCCAAGTGTAATTTGCTTTTATTATAAAAAGCAAAAAAAAAAATTCATTTACTTAGACACATATATGCTGAACCATTGTCTGTCTTTATTTGTACTAGTATAATCATTATGGCCACAACTTCTAATAAATGCATGACTACTGAATCAGCCTTTTCTGAGATCAAGGCAGTTGCCCATTGAAAACCTGAATAAGTATCATAGTTGTGGTATACATACTGTAATTTTCCAAATTCTGTAAAGTAGAATAGATCCATCTGCCAGATTTTAT
This sequence comes from Microtus obscurus, assembly GCA_963919715.1. NCBI lineage: Eukaryota > Metazoa > Chordata > Mammalia > Rodentia > Cricetidae > Microtus > Microtus obscurus. The sequence goes on along the minus strand of CAWTZC010000297.1, from coordinate 40,534,664 downwards.
TCCTTTGAGTAAAGGGGCTGGAGAGATGGCTCAGAGGTTAAGAACAATGGCCAGTCTTCCAGAGGTCCTGAGTTTAATTCCCAGCAATCCTATGTGGCTTGCAACCACATATAATAAGATATTTAACTTCAGGGTATTGGGGAAGAAAATTATTACCCTTTGTTATATTGGAAAACAAGATTTAGATTATATATTGCAAAATAGAAAACAAAATGAACCATAAACAAATATTTGCTGTGGTTATTATATTTGACTCAGCATGGAACATGCTTTAAAAATTTTATGTGCAGATGTAGGAAACAAAAAAAAAAACAAGTTTGGATAATTGGAAACCCGTTTTTCAATGTCAAAAAATACGTGTAATGTTGAGATTTTTAGAGATGAACCTTCTGATTTTAGATGGGTTTGAAAATATAGCTTTGTATACACATTTTTCACAATATATTAAAGTTGAATTTATACAGATAAACCATATACATGTATATAAGGTTTAATATACATGTTTATACATTCTAGAGTGAGCAGCTAAAATTAGATTCAATAACTTCTTGGAACTCAGTCAAAGCTTTAGGTGGGGCCTATAAAATTGATGTCCATTTAAAACCATCAGAACATTTCAATGTCACAAGAGACCAGTTAAATTGCGACATGCAACTGGGAGATTTGTGGTTTCATGAAGGAAGGAATTTCTTAAAAGTGATGATGACATAATGAAATGATGTAGAAGGGAATCAAAAGGAGCTTTTGCTAAACAAACACAGAAAAAATTATATAAAAATGAACATTTATATAAATAAAATAATTGTATGACACAAATATCAATCAACAACATTTTTGTACTGCTGTAATACTCAGCTAAGTATGAGGATGATAGAAAATTACCATAAATCTAATATTAAGTGATGCATATAACTGGATAACCTAAGGGATATCAAAATGAGTTAGAAAATATGTCTCCTGAAAAAAAATATTTGTATGATACAGAAAGGTTTCCAATAAACTACTTATTTTTAAAAACACAATATTTAAGCATGGGAAAATTGGCAGGTATCATACACACACACACACACACACACACACTGCAAGGGAGAAGCTGTGAATTTATCTTTTTCTGTAGATGAATGTGTTTGTGATTCTTTTAAGTTCCAGCCTTAATTTTAATGCCCTCCAATAATGCACTGCAATGAGAAATTGTAAGCCAAATAAATTCTTTCTTCCTTAAAATGCTTTTTGTCAGACATTTTGTGACATTTTGTCACAGAGGTAAAAATAAAACAAGAACACATACATAAAGGAGTATGTGTATATTGACATAAAAATAAGGTTATATCTTAAGGTGTTTCTGTGTTCTTTCTATGTTCTACCTCACAACATTTTCAATATCGTCCTTGCTTAAAAGACACACACTATGTCCTAGGTTCACCTAGCAATTCCATGATTCACCACGTCTATAAGAAGTTCTGGTCTCGCTGAACATAGCGGACAAGGAGGACTACCGAGAACTCAAGAACAATGGCAATGGGTTTTTGATCCTACTGCACTATTGGCTTTGTGGGAGCCTAGGCAGTTTGGATGCTCACCTTACTAGATCTGGATGGTTGTGGGTGGTCCTTGGACTTCCCACAGGGCAGGGAACCCTGATTGCTCTTTGGGCTGACAAGGGAGGGGGACTTGATTGGGGGAGGGGGAGGGAAATGGGAGGCGGCGGTGGGGAAGAGACAGAAATCTTTAATAAATAAATAAATTAAAAAAAGAAACATGCAAGTAAACATCATAATAAAACCATTACCTTGTACAATTTAAAAAAAAAAAGAAGTTCTGGTATCGTGAACTGGATTTTTTGTTTTAAAATTCAGCCTCACAGCTAGACTTATATTTGAAGAACTGTATCCCCACAAATCACACTTACTATAGAAAACCATGGCCCAGAAAACAAGACATGTTTGTATCATCAGATTCCTTCTAGAATGGAATAGAAAGATTGTGATCTAATTTACATAAGAAGTAGTAAAAGACAAGATCTGCTGAGTAAATTGGAAGCGTGGGAACCATGGGAGAGGGTTGAAGGAAAGGGGAAGGGAAGTAAGGGAAACAGAAAAAAAAATGTATAGCTCAATAAAATCCAATAAAAAAAAGTCAGAAAAAAAAGATTATTTTGTTTGGATGAGATTTTTGTATCTTTGTGTGAATTTTGAAATCAATTCTTTTTCAATTTCTATGAAGAATTCCATTGGAGATTTGATGGAGATTGCATCACATCTGTAAATTACTTCAGGTTGGTCTATTGTCTGATATTAACTCTATCATTACATGAGCATGAGAAGTCTTTCCATCTTTGGGTATTTTCTTCAATTTCTTTCTTCAGTGTCTGAACGTTTAATTAAAAAGAAAACAAAATATCTCTTTTCATTATACATACCAATCCAAGTTCCCACTCCCTTTCCTCCTCCCATTCCCTCCACATACCCTCCCACCCCTCCCTCATTCAATCCTCAGAGAGGGTAAGGCACATTGCTTTGGGAAAGGTACAAGGCTCTCCCTACTATATATATGCTGAGCAAGGTATCATCTAAAAAGAATAGATTCCAAAAAAGTCAGTACATGCAGTAGGGATAAATGCTAGTGCCACAGCCAATGCCATCCCCAGCCATACAACTGTCAACCACATTCACAGGGACTAGTTTGGTTCTATGCCTGTTCCTTCCGAGTCCAGCTGTAGTTGGTGAGCTTTCATTAGCTCAGGTAGACTGTTTCAGTGGGTGTACTCATAATGGTCTTGACCTCTTTGCTCATATTCTCATTCCTCAGACTCTTAAATCGGATTTTGGGAGTTCAGATCAGTCCTCTGATGCTGGTCTCTTCCTCTGTTTCCCGTAGTTGCTGGATGAAGGTTCTATGGTGATATTTAAGATATTCATCAGTCTGAATACAGGGTGAGTCAAGATTGGGCCCCCTCTCCTTTATTGCCTAGGGTCTTAGCTGGGGTCATCCTTGTGGATTCCTGAGAATTTTTCTAGAGTCTGGTTTCTTGTTAACCTTATAATGGCTCCCTCAATCAAGGTATCTTTTTTTTTTTTGCTCTCATATCTGCCCTTCCTTTTTCTTGACTATCCTGTTCCCTAAAGTTCTCCTCATCCCTCCCCTTCTTCCCCTCCCTCATGCTTCCAATTTTGTCAGATAATCTTTCCTGTTTCTACTTTCCATATGGGTTTATATATGTTTTTCTTGGTGTTAACCTTATTACTTAGCTTTTCTAGGATAACAAACTACATGCTCAATATCCTTTGTTTATAGCTAGTATCCACTTATGAGTGAGTACATGCCATACTCATCTTTTTGGCTTTGGGTTATCTCACTCAGGATAGTGTTTTCTAATCCCATCTATTCAATATGCATGCAATATTTAAGATGTCATTGATTAATTTTTACCACTGAGTAGTACTCTAATGTGTAAATATGCCACATTTTCTTTATCCATTCTTCAGTTGAGGGGCATCTGGGTTATTTCCCAGGTTCTGGCTATTACAAATAATGCTGCTATGAACATAGTTGAACAAATGCCTTTGTAGTATGATTGATCATAATTTGGGTATGTGCCCAAGAGTGCTATTGCTGGGTCCTGAGGTAGGTTGATTCCCAATTTTCTGAGAAACTGCCATACTGACTTCCAAAGTGGTTGTAGAAGTTTGCATTCCCACCAGCAATGGATTAATGTTCTCCTTACTCCACATCCTCTCCAGCATAAGCTGTTATTAGTGTTTTTGATTTTAACCATTCTGACTGGTGTAAGATGGTATATCAGAGTTCTTTTAATTTGCATTTCACTGATGGCTAAGGATGTTGAACATTTCTGTAAGTCTTTTTTTTATGGTCATTGGAGACATTGGGCATAAAAGGATCATACCAAAATATAATAAAAGAAATATACAGCAAGACAACAGCCAACATCAAACTAAGTGGAAAGAATCTCAAAGTGATTCCATTAAAATTAGGGACAAGACAAGGCTGTCCACTCTCTCCATATCTCTTCAACATAGTTATTAAAGTAATGGAAGAGAAGGTGGAGTGAATGGGAGGAGGGAGGGTGTGAGAACTGGGATTGGTATGTAAAATGAAAAAAGGTAGTTTGTCTTCTTTTTAAAGAATATAAAATAAAGTGAGGAAGAAACAAAAGAAATTAGAAATGTAAAAAGAAGGAGGAAGAATAAGAATAAGAATAAGAAGAAGAAGAAGTCACTTATAAAGTCAGGCTTATCAGAAAAACACCCTATTATTTGACTAAATCTTTCAAAGCCAAAGAGAAAGGAAAGATGCCCTCAAAAGTTTGGAAAAAAGATAAACAAACAAAACAACTTCCATACCACATAGCAAAACTATATGATAAAATTGAGGAATAAATTAAAAATATATAAAAATGAAAAATTCTACAATAAAAGCAGGCAATTATGGAATTACTAAACCCCAACATAGAAATAGTGAATTGCTGTGGTATAGTCCTCGTGTATCCTGTAAAGATTTGTTACTTGAATTGGTTTAATAAAATGCTGATTGGCCAGTCAGGAATTTTAGGTGGGATAAGCAAACTATGAGAATGATGGGAAGAAGAAGGCTGGAGGTAGAGAGTAGCTGGGAGACACAGAGCCAACAAGATGGGCATGCCTTACTGAGAAAGGGTACCAAGCCATGGGGCAAAGCATAGATAGAAATATGGGTTCATTTAAGTGTAAGAAGTAGATAGTAACAAGCCTGAGCTATCAGCTGAACATTTATAAGCAATAATAAGCCTTTTGTGTGGTAATTTGGGAGCAGCTGCTGGGATGGGAATTGGGCAGTAAGGACAAAATAATTGAGCTACAATAGATGGGCTGCTTGGACAAAAACCTAGGCAAAGAAGCAGTGGAGTTAAATGACATCAAAAATCAAATGAACCTAAGAGATAGCTGCAGAATATCTACAAATCACCAATGAATACATTTTCTTTTCATAAACCCATGGCAATTTCCATAAAGTCAGTCACATATTAGGGCATATTGACATAACAAATAGAAAAGCATAAATAATGTGCTGCCTTCTACCTGAAAACCATAAAATAATGTCAGATATCAGCAACAATAGAATTAAAGATTACATATAAACTTCTTAATTTTCAACACATATTCTAGTTTGTTCATAGACTACAGAATCATAACTGAGATTTTATTCTTTCCACTGTAAATCCTGTTAAGGTCAAGGTCTTAGGAAAATCACAGAGATTCACAGAGATACACCCAACTTCGTATTCTTCCTCTCCCTGAAAAACAGGAACAAACAAACAAACAGAAGATACATACACAAACACACTTTCAAAGGTAAATTCAAGTTTTTAGTAATTAGAAAATTTCAAGCATAAAGCACATATTATTAGGCTGGAGAGTTGACACAGTTTTTAAGAACCCCAGTCTTCTTCCAGAGGAAATAAATTCAGTTCTCAGTGCCCTCATCAGACAGCTTACAAGGGCCTATAACTCTGACTCCAGGGGATTTGACCCCCATTTCTGACACCTTCCTCCTTGGACACTCATACATGGAGCATCCAAACTCATATACATACAAATAAAAATAAAATAAATCTTTAATGAAATCCAAAACATAATTTTAATAATTTCTGTCATCTTTTTTCTTCTTACATTTTTATTAACAACTAAATAAAGCTAGTGTTTTTAGAAGCTTGGGTTTCATAGTACATTTTAATTTTCCCAGTGAATAAAATATACTTTACAAAGCATCCCAGAAGTCTCATATTCCATAATCTCTTGGTAATTAGATCATATTTGGAGTAGAATATAATTTTCTAGATGTCTTATTAAACAAACATGAATTATTTCTTTGTACTTTCTTTGTATGGCATTCTTGCACCCACGATAAGTAATAAAGCATCTTATCTCTTTATTTGGAGATGAAATTATTTGGAATCAGAAATTTCAAAATGAAAATATTTGACATACATAATTGCTGATACTTTTTCTTTGAGTAAACACACCTTTGTTATTAACGTCATATACACAGCTGCTCATTCAGTACCACTGAAAATTATTCCTGTAACATTTCAGATTCATCTAAATCAAATTACAAAAATAGATAGCATGCCTTGATAGCCATGAAAGAAAATATCTCATATATCTCATACATCCTAGTTATTTATTTAATATTATCCTATTATGAGTCACTGAAGCAGAATTTTTGGTACTAAGACAGTAGCTGAGAAAGATTCCAACTGAATCCAACTAATTAAATGAAAATTTGAAATAAATCCAGACATTTATCTAGGAATTATGCAAAGCACCAATTAGTTCACAGCTTTAATCTACAGGAATTACCACATTTTAATAAAAAGTGTAAGTTTTTGGTATTAGAGATGAAAGTAATATATAATATAGAACTAGATGAAGCATGAACAAAGAGTAAATATGAGTACAAAAAATACTGAGATAGAGTGACAGTATAATATATTTAGCTTGATGAAATATATTCATATTATTCCAGTACATGGCATCCAAGACTTGAGGGGGAAGAGATGGGACTGGTAGGCAGAGTATAAATAATGATATTTAAAATGTCAATGGATGTGCACTGAAACCTAAAAATAGTTGATTCTGACAAATGAAGGACAATATGATTAATCTGTTTCTCAGCAAAATCACTCGCTGAATAATCCAAAATAGAAAACCAGATGAGAGGACGATATTTGTTTCAGAACTCTTGTGTCTTAATTAGGGTTACTATTGCTGTGGAGGGACACCATGACCACAGCAACTCTTATGCATTATTGGAGGAGGTGTGGGCTTTTTGGAGTAGGTATGGCCATGTGGGAGGAAGTATGTCACAAATGGACAAATAGTAGGCTTTGGGTTTTCAAATGTTGGTATAGATCTCTCAACCCCTTCTCCAGCACCATGTCTACAAGAAAAAAGCAGGTAATAGGAAGAGAGAAACACTGGGCAGGACATGAATATTTTAAACTTTAAAATCCACTTAAATGACATTTTTCACCCACATGGTCACACGCCTATTCCAACAAGGCCATACCTTTTAATGCCACTAACAAAGCACTCATATATATGACTCTATGGAAGCCAATCTTATTCAAACCACCAAATTCTACTTCCTGTTCCCTGTAGGCTTGTATCAGTATCAAAATGCAAAAACAAAGACTAGTTTCAAAAGTACTCAACAAAAAAACCCTCAAAAATTGTTTAAAAGTTCAAAGTATTTTCTAAGACTCATCATAATCTCTTAACTGTAATTCCTGTAAAACCAAAATTGAAAAGCATATCACATACTTCTAATATACAATGACACAGAATACACATTACCATTCTAAAAGGTAGGAAAGGGAACATCATAAGGAAATACTGAACCAAAGCAAGAACAAAAAACAGCTGTGCAATCCCATGTTCTGCATCTCCATGTTTGATGTCAAAAAGCTCTTCAGATCTCCAGGTCTTCCTTTTAGCTTTGTTGTGTCCAACACACTTCTTTCTCTTAGATTACTTTCATTCCCTGTTAGAAGTGTCCTTCCATAGTATACCACAGTTCTTGAATCTCCAACATTGTGGGGTCTCCAAGGCAATTCAGGCTTCATCTTCACAGTTTCACTTAGTGGCCTCTCTGGGTCCCAAGGAGGAACAAACTTTACACATACCTAGCCTCCATGGCTTTTCTAGTCTCAGAGGAAGATTTCATAACCCCCCTTTTTTGTGTCCTTGACTCTAAAGCCAGAACCTCATATCCAAAGCTACCAAGTTCTGCTACTTGATGAGGCTGGCACATGACCCTCTCATTCAAATACATTTTGACCAGCTTTCTTTTTTCAACAGTTTCCCTTAATGCAGGGAGCCGATTTGAGTGGCTGCCATTTCAAGATGGCATTTGGCTCTGGCCTTGCTTGATATTAAGGTTGCAGTTCTTCCACCAGAAAACAGCATGAGTTGTTGTGATCTAGCTGCCTACACTTCCCCTGACCAGCAGGGGAACTTCCTTGTGGTCTGTAATTGACAGGGATGTTCCCCTGCTTTCTTTCCTGCCGGTGGGTCTCCGGAAAGGCAGTTAAGGTATCAAAGTATCAAAGGTTGCTAGGCAGAATCCATATATAAGCAGCTATAGTTCAGAGCTCGGAGCCCCTCGCTTTCTGCTCACCCTTCAACCAAGAGGCTCCAATAAAGCGTCATTTGGGAAGAATCCTCGTCGTGTGGCTGTTCTTTCCTGCTGGTCAGGGAGTTCGCCGCACCTTACCACTTATACTTAGCTACCTGGAACTTGATCTGTATAGCAGGCTTTCATTAAACTCAGAGATCTGCCCATGCCACCATAATTGGTCCTACACTTTCCTTTAATCCTTTTCATGAGTTGGAAGCTTAGCTAAGTGGAGTTGTGCCTTGTAACCACTCCCTTTATTCCTGGTGATCTTTTTCTGCTCAAATTATACATTTTGTGATTTTTTTCTTGCTCTGCTTGCTCCTTTTTATTATAGATCTAAACTACATCATGTTTATAATGATGTTGGTAAGGATTCTAAATGGCATTCAGCTCCTAGATAAAAATGTTGAAGTGTACATGAAAATAGAGGTGTCCATCAACATCCTTTATTTTAAGATAATTTTTTAATTATGAGTTGTACACTCTTTTCTTCTAAAAGTCAAATGACTCAGCTCTACTCTGCTGTTCCCTAAGAATGTGAACTTGGGAGATAGGACCTTGCCCCTCATCTGCCATATATTGGCATGGTGAGGGAGAGACAACCAATCCTTAACCCCTCTGATTTTGTGGCTTTTGGGAAAGCTGGCCTTCCTAAGAGCAAAAGAACTGTCCCTGCCCCTCACGAGCCATAGAACTAAGGAGAGTTTCCCCTCCATATTGAAGGTGCACCAAAAGCAAAACAAGGCAAAGTTATAAAAATGCTTCAAATATGAAAAACTTAAGTCAACTATAAATGTCCTGTGTTACTCTGATGTCACACTTGCCTAGTTGCACTGGGGAACTTCCTTTACTGATATAACAGAATCTTATGGATAACACAATGCAAGACCTGTGACTGGTTCTTGTGTATGCCTTATGCATTGAACAACTGTGAGTGTGTTGCAATGAGGTCAAATTATAATTTCACATTTTCATGTAATGCTCACATCATAACTACTTCTGGGCCTATAAACAGTCACCTAGGAGATCTTCTCTTACATGCTATAATACTCAGAACAATGAAACACAGAGACTTATCTTGCTAACTCACAGACTCTTGAACAACAGACATTAGTAGTAGAAATGGGTCAAAAAAGTAACCCTAAGTAAAACAGAAAATTTCATAGACACACCAGTGAAGTGACCACAACAACAGAAGAAAAAAGAGTTAATAAAGCAGAAGGTAAGGAAAGGAAGGGAAGGTACAAGGTAATGTTGTGGAAGGGTGCAGCTAGCACTGATGATGTAGGTATAGGTGAGCCATCCTGAGGGCATGAAAGCAGAAGAACTGGCCCTGTCATTTGCGCACTGCTGACAGGGTGAACAAGCAAGGGCAATGCTTGGGAACTCACCCTTGCTTTGTGAATGGAGGAGAGGTGATGGGCTGACCAATCTGCAAATACCTAGGATCAGAACTTAGGTTCTGTGCCCACCCCAGTATCATCCCATCTGTGATCTGTTGGAGCACACCCTGCAGATCCAAAACTGCAGGATCTCTACAACACAGGGCAAAAACAGGACACATGAGAGGAGTCCAGTGAAGGCCAAGTATTGATGATGTAGGAGAAACCAGATGCCTCACACAAGACCAATGCCTCATTGCTATGAACTCTTGCAAGTGAAGATATATGAGCAAAGTGTACTTTGTGATTCACTTCATCACATTATAACTTGGTGAGATTTTTCTTTTCCATTAAATTTTATTTTATTTGGGGGAATGAAACGGCAAAGGGAAGATTAAAAAAGGGTGGGGAGATGAGTGGGATCAAGATACATGATGTAAAAGACAGAAAGAATAAATAAAAAGAAAGTTAAAAATAAAGTAAAATGACTCATATTTTCATGCATCAGAAAGCTGCTCTAAGGTAATATTTGAAAATGAGAAATTAAAGAGGAAGAGAGAGAAAAAAGGAGAGATGGAGAAAGGAACAGACACTAAGAATGAAAAATAGGATATAAGATGGACAAAAAAGTTCTTAAAATTAAAAGATGCCAATATAATAGAATTGCAGTTTAAACAACTAGCATATGACTGCTGAGGATTTCTCAAAGACGTGAAATGGTGAAAATAATTAGATCCTTTATTGTAGTGGGAGGACCTGCTTGTCCATCCCATCCACCCAGAACTGAAATAGTTACACAGAAACTGTATTAATTAAATCACTGCTTGGCCCATTAGCTCTAGCTTCTTATTGGCTAACTCTTATAGTAATTCAACCCATTTCTATTATTCTGTATGTCACCATGTAGCAATGGCTTGCCTGCAAAGTTTTAGCATATCTGACTCTGGCGGCTCCATGACATCTCATTCTCTGTCTTTTTTCTCCCAGCATTCAGTCCAGTTTTTTCTGCCTACCTAAGTTCTGCCCTGCCAACAGGCCAAGGCAGTTTCTTTATTTATTCACCAATAAAAGAAACACATAGACAGAAGATCCTCCTACACCACTTTACTGCTGGGTCTCAAAACCAGGACAAATGATTAATTGGCATAAAGATTTTATCTAAGTGTGCCTGGTTTCCAGGTTCTCCCAGCATCCCTTGGTCAGTTACAAAGTATGGCTGGTATGCCCCACCCTCTACCCTGAACTATACAGCCCTGGGCCTGGGTTGTTCTTCTTGAGTTGTTAACCCCTATATAATCAAACCATTTTGGTTGCCTGGCTCTTTTCGACTATCCTTTCCTGCCCCGGTTCTTCCATATAACCTCCTTTGTCTCTTCATATAATCTGTCTAAGAGTCATGTTCAGTCTGGATTCTTTCTTTTATATACAATAAACCTACTCCTCTCCCATATAGAGGAGTAATTTTTCCCTTCTTTTTTATTTCTTTCTTCCTTTTTCCCCGTTCATCTATTTTGTACTGGAGAATCTGGAAAGACCTCTGAGAAGATTTTTCTTATTTTCACAATAGTTTCTGTTGAATTATTAAGGGAAAAACAAGCTAAAAAACTGAGGGAATTAACAGTTTCAAAAAGATTTGCGAGGAAAGGAAATCAACCAGGAAAATATAGGCTAACATTGAACTATATTTACCTGTAAAGTTTTGTGAATATTAGATGTTAATTTATCCAAAAATATAATCTAATGCTGTGAGAAAAGAAAGGAAAACTGTACTGTTTGTAGAAAAGAAAACAACTTTATTAGACTGAGATGGGTTTTTTGTTGTTTTTTTTTTTGTATGAATAAGAAATAATTTCTTATTTTCTCCAGTATAGAAAATCAGGTATTGTTTATTTTGTAGCATTATAGAAGTACATAAGAGAAAGACATGGAGAAAGAGGATTGGTTCTCTGGGGATGACAGGATTACAACCAAAAATAAGTCATTTACTAAAGATTCTCAATTCATAGCCTTGTAGAATCAGTGCGTTAAAACAGTATTTAAGTTGAAAAAATAGGTCTGGTAGGTATAAATAACTACAATTACAAAAATCTTCTCAGCAAATAATCAGAAATAGGGGAAAATAACCTTTGTTTAAATAAAAATAATTTAGTATGTGACTTTGTGGCATACATACAAAGACATAAAGAAGTAGAAATTTAAGACAAAAAGCCTAAAACAAATAAACAAATCCTGAGAAACAAACCAACTAAATTCAGAAACCAAACAACAAAAGCACGAATGTACTTTTAACAGAGAAGCATCATTTCTTTTCTTTAGCAACATAGTGCTAATAAATATATCATCTTTTAGAAATTTAGTTACAGAGATCATTAATTTTTTGTTCTGTTTTTCAGTAAGAATAAAAAGGGAAGCTTTTTTTTTCGTGTCTGTAAACGTTAATGGAGAACACACTACTTGAATTTCCTTTGAGGAAACGTGAATTGGCAACAAAACATAGGATTCAGAAACAGAGCTGGAATACAATCACAGCCCATTCATTTTTTAGCTGTGGCTTTAACATGTCATTTGTGTTCATTGAGGATGTATCATTATCTGTCCCATGAGAATGCTGTGAAGATAATATCTTTCCGGGTGTCTGGTCTGAGGTATTATATATTCTGATTTGTTTTTCCTGCATCTAGAGGAATCTTTATGTCTATAAGGTATTTCACAAACGACTTTACTACAAGCTGACTGATCACACTTGTAATAACACATTTTCTATCTGATACAACCAAGAATTTCTATGAGTCTTCACTTTCTTCCGGAGTCATCTATGTAATGGTATGTATTAGTTCATTCTTGTTGCTTCTCAAAACTGATTCTCCATTTGAACTTTTCAGACAGATTTATCGGATTGTATTTTTTGTATTAAAGGGGAAATGTCTGGCAAAATACTATTGTTCTTTCAAAATGGCGTAACATACACACACACACACACACACACACACACACACAAGATACCATAGACAACTTTTGTAAATTTAACCAAATGTTATATTAATATTTTGCTTTCAGTACAATATTATACCAAATATCTTAAATATAATATGCTATATACAATATTGCACTGCGAAGAAGTTTTAAATTTGTAGCTTAGCAAATTATTCTCATTGTTCACATCCATTCCAAAGCAAAAGAATGGAGCAATAGAAGTGAAGGCTGGTAGGGGTCAAGTGTATGACTGTACCTCTAGCCTATGATGGGGCTATGGGAGACATAACAGGATTCCCACTTCAAAGATAGATATTTCAAGAAGGAAACGTTTATGCAAATGCCGAGTCTTTTAACTAAGAACTGAATTGTTTTAATTCCATAGTGTGATTTGCAAAACTACAAACAAGCCAAGGAAGAGGCTTATGCTTGAGAGTTGGTATATTTGTGAAGTTAAGACAGAATTTTCCTAAGAGAGAAATGACAGGCAGCACATAAAAATGAGAAATAACCATTTGGGTTATTTTTGAAAATCCTGAATAATGTCTCATATGACAAGCACTATGTTATTTATGAAGCAATATTTTCTTAATGTGTTAACATATAATTGGTGGAAATAGAAATAAACACAATTCCTCATAAAAATATTAATGTATAAAATATGACAATATATTTATGGGAATAACCAGCTACCCTATGATTGATTTTGAAAATGATTATTTCCTCATGATAAATCATACCTGGTTCTACAAAACTAGTCAAAAATGCATGACTGGGGTGAACATAAAACCTAGTGTGGAAGTTACTACTGTGTTTTACTATTTTGACAGCGCTTCAAACTACCTTCCAAATATTTATGTTTCTACTCATAAAAAAATGGTTATCTCGGCTTTCATCTGCGAAGCTTCACTTTTCTGTGAATAACTGACCTTTGAATTTTTCCTTCTAAACCAAATGCTTATACCACTCAACCTTAGGGCTCAGAGAACATTATAAATAAGAGAAAGAAGGAATTTAAGAGCTAGATTGTTGTGAAATATTTTAACTTGACAACGATGTGTTACATTTCTTTATGCTGTGGAATATTATTTTAACTGTTTAAAGGTGTGTTACATTTGTTTATGCTGCATCTGTTTAATTATGAAAAGATATGTTTCTATTCACCCAGCTTGCCTAAGGCATCTGATTGATCTAATAAAAAGCTGAACGGCCAATAACTAGGGAGGAGAGAGAGAGGTAGGTCGGGATGGTGAGCAGAGGGGATAAACAGGAAGGGAAACCTACACTCAGAAGAGAAGAGAGGAGGAGAGAATAAAGGAGAAACCCAGGGCCAGAAGCCAGGCAGCTGCCGGTCAGCCAGACACTAGAGGTAGTGAAAGTGAGATACACAGAAGGAAGGAAGGTAAAAAGTCACAAGGCAAAACAAAGTTGAAGACAGTTAGGTTAAGTTAAAGGCGTTAGCCAGAAATGAACCTAAGTTAAGATGAGCATTTATAATTAGAAGTCTAAGCCTGGCAATGGTGGCATGTGTCTTTAACCCCAGCACTCAGAAGACAGAGGAAGGCTGGTCTACAGAGTGAGTTCCAGGACAGGCTCCAAAGCCTGGAAACTCCTATCCCCCCACCTGTCAAAGAAGTCTCTGTGTCATGATTTGGGAGCTTGTTGGTGGCCCCAAAGAAAAAAGCCTGGTATAGGAGATGTAATGGAGAAGGGATGAGAAATTCTGTCTTTCAGGTATGGCCTAGCCATCACGGGGCCTGCAATGGTCATTCATAGGTGAGAGAAGGGCTTGTGGAAATCTGTAACTATTTACCTCTCCCTGGGAAACTATTGTGGGTTGATTCTGGGAGACAAAAATTCACTATCCCTTCAGTTGTAATTGTGTTCCTGATGTGGGAGTGACTTCTTACTAATAAAGAAACTGCCTAAGCCCATTGATAGGCCAACCCTTAGGTGGGTGGAGTAAACAGAACGGGATTCTGGGAGAGAGAAGCTGAGTCAGGAGTCGCCATGATGTTCACACTCCAGACAGACGCAGGCTAGAATCTCCCCAGTAAGCACACCATGGGGTGCTACACAGATTATCAGAAATGGGCTAGTCTAGATGCAAGAGCTAGCCAATAAGAGGCTACAGATAATGGGCCAGGCAGTGTTTAAATGAATACAGTTTCCGTGTAATTATTTCGGGGCATAAGTAAGCCATGCAGGCGGCTGGGTGCGGGGAGGACACACAGCACTGCTGCCCCTCATTACTACAGATTGGCACCCAACGTGCTAATGAACTCCACGTAAAACCTGAGAGGGCTTAAAAAGGACAGAAAGAGAATTTAAGACAGCTTTTTGCTGTTTCTGGGTTGCGTACCGCAAAGAAATTGTCCTGACTCAGCAGCAGGAAAAAACTGGCTGTTTTAAAATGCCGGCTTTCTGGGCTGTGCCGCCATTACGATCTCTGTCTGGCTCCTGGGGGAGACAGAGCTTTTGAATGGAGCATTTGGACTAAAGCTCTACAGCTTGCTTGATGGCAATGTGGACTGCTGTATGCCTGGAATTGTGCTCAGCTCAGGGGCACCAAATGGCTCTGAGGCAGGAGTGGCTCAGCTCCACCATGATGAACTGAGCAGGTCTCAAGCAGGAACTACCGTAATTACTGTGATAACAGCACACTTAAGGTTTAGACTTTACAGGATACAGGCAGTACCGTATTACCCCTACATGGTGCAACTTAAGTTTTTAAGAAGTGCTTAACATTTTAAGAAATGCTCCTGGATAGTAAAAAAATTACAGATTCACAATAAAACAGATTCAGACAGACCACTAAATAGATCACAATGTTGGATGAATGTACATAGGCTTGAGAAAAAAAATATATAGAGAGAGAGAAAATATGATTAATGCCTTTAAAAATAAAAAGGTAAAGTCGTTAAAGAGACAGAGTACAGATGGTTAAGAGATTTAAAAAAAATAAAGAAAAATAAGCCACGTAAAAATGGAAAATCCACAGAGAGTCTGGATTATGTACATTGTGTTTTCTTTAAAATTTTTGACTCTAAAGGAGCTAAGTACAGACATTTCATTATATGGGCTGCCAAGTGGAACCAGAATGGATATCATGAGGGTATGACTTCAAAATTTGGGTCTAAGGATATGATGCTTCGGAAAGGGTCTTCTTTTGTTTTTACAGAGGACCAGACCCTATGGATTGCATCTATTCCGATTTGGTATGATAGACCACGCCCTCCTGAAAGGTTGCTGTAAACACCCTCAAAAAATTACTTCACTCAACTGCCAACTGAGATGACCCTGGCACACAGGTTACACCATGAAAGATCTGATTAACAGCGCCCCCATTCAGCAGGAAGCAGTTTAGAGAGAAAAAACTGCGCCCATGTTCCCAAATATTGATTATATATGTTCTTTTACATTTAAAGGGGGATATGATATAGATATGAATAATTTGCATTGGTGTGGATTTTAAGGTCAATTTTGTTATTTGTATATGTATTTCTGATCATGATCAAGGAATTGTGATTGTGTAGTTCATTTTTAAAATGTAATGTATAATTAGGAAATATAGGCTGTTGTTAAATAATTGTAAATAATAGTCAAGCTTGTAGTCATGTTAGATTTTCTACATATATAGAGATATATTTCAGTTAGATAGACATTCTTCATGTCTCTCAAAGATTGCAGAATATGGCATTTAAAATATTTTAATAACTTAGGTTTTTCATGACAAGGAGACACGTCTGCTCCTGGCAGCACCAATCTACTTCAAGAGGAAGATGGGCATCTAAGAGGATCCTTATGGAGTTTGATAGCCATTTGGGCAAGAAACTATTCTTGCCTGGACTGATGCATAAACTGAACACAAAGAACCCGCAGAGAGAGGACTGCTGAACTTGCCTAAAGGTGAGATGGTCTTTCGGGGTTCCTGACCTATGAGAGAATCTATCAGACATTCTGCAGGACGCAGCAGAAAGTGACTAAACTGTCTTTGAAATTTCCTGCTTCATGGAAATGTCTCTGGATACCATGGGCCTATAGGCTGAAGATGAATGCCCCAACGGTACAGAGGAACTTTGGGTGACTGTCCAGGCAGCGAGATGTCTCTGTCATTTCTAGAGATTTCTTATTTCTTGCTTAGTATTATATCCTTCTGGAGTCTTTGATGGAGTTGAAGAATGGATACATAGTTGTAATTTTCCTTAGTTATGATAAAAGATAAAATAGATATAATTATTGTAACTGTAATTCTTACTTGATAACTGTTTTGTTATATGTAATTTTACTATGTTAATATAAAAGCCTTCTTTTTTGTTTAAACAGAAAAAGGGAAATGATGTGGGAGTGACTTCTTATTAATAAAGAAACTGCCTAAGCCCATTGATAGGCCAACCCTTAGGTGGGTGGAGTAAACAGAACGGGATTCTGGGAGAGAGAAGCTGAGTCAGGAGTCGCCATGATGCCTGCACTCCAGACAGACGCAGGCTAGAATCTCCCCAGTAAGCACACCATGGGGTGCTACACAGATTATCAGAAATGGGCTAGTCTAGATGCAAGAGCTAGCCAATAAGAGGCTACAGATAATGGGCCAGGCAGTGTTTAAATGAATACAGTTTCCGTGTAATTATTTCGGGGCATAAGTAAGCCATGCAGGCGGCCGGGTGCGGGGACGACACACAGCCCTGCTGCCCCTCATTACTACATGTTCCCACTAGCAATACACACCAGCCTGCAATGCTTAGCTCCACATCAATGGTTAAATTCAGCAGCTCCTAAAATAAACAAACAAAAACATGAATGTAAGAAAGAGACTTTAAGAGAGGCAAAGAGCTCTAAAGGAATGTAGGAGAGCATTAAGACATGGAATCAGACAAGAAAATGCTTTGTAAACATGTTTAACATTGTAAAATAAATTTTAATAATAAAATTCATATTTTTTGGAACTTAAAATTATACTTAAAATAATTTGTGACAAATAAAATTGTTTTGGCTTATAAAATGTAAAATTTCTCTACTTAATATCAGTACGCAATATTCAGTTACTCCATTAACAATCATAATTGTGATGGGCACAAAAAATTTTATAGACAGTAAAATTTATTTTACAATAAGGCTGCTATGATCTAATACATTAGAATAAAGGATCGAACACTTACATACTATCTTTTAATGTATGAAGTAATTAAAAACTGGTGGCTATTTAAACAAAAAGCAGAGCACCAAAAGGGGCCAAGAGCAAACAGAATCCCTTGAAGAAGAAAGAACATTCAAAGTTGTTTATGGGCTTCATAATAAATGCTTTTGATGCTGAAAATGTAAACAATGTTGTTGTGGCAACCTACCTGCTGCACAATGGGATTTGGACTTTTGTTTCTGAAGAATGGGTTTGCAGAGCAGTTTGCTATGACACCGTTCAGGATTAACACTCAGGTAAAAATACCATGTGTGCATTTGAGTTAGGCAAAGTTCAAGCTATAAAGACAAATCACTCAGCTTTAATATTATTAATTGCTTTGTCAAATTATTATTGAGTACTTTCAGTGGGCCTTGTGCTAACAGGTAAATTATAATCAAAGAGAACGTTAATAATAGAAGTAGCAGTGAGCCACATGGCTGCTGACTATGCATATAGTAAAATTAATAATGCTCTGTCTTTGTTTTCTTTGAAATTTATAGGAAAAGAATCAATTTCTTTGACTTGTAAGATGGGCCCATGTATTAATAAGTTTCGTGTTGCTGCATTGACAGAAAGACTCACAGAAAAAAAAGGTTCAATTTTGTATGCAAGTCCAGAGGCTAGACAGTCCATCATGAAAGAGAGAACATGGCAATTATGTGTATAGCCTTGAGTTTCCAGAGAAACTAGAAACTTTCATGGCATGGGCAAGTGAAAAAAAAAGTCACAAAGAAAATCAACTCTAAGAAAATCACCTCTAAGTGTGATTATCGGATAGTAACATTAATGTAAGAGAGAGAATTAGGGAGGGAGGGAGGAAGAACAGAGAGAGACTGAAATTCTAGCTATTCTACATCAAGAATGAGAAATGGGAAAATGTTTTACTTTAGAAAAAGAATGTGCTAGCTTTGTGCTGTTAGAGAGTCTGTATAAGAATATGTTTTACGTGGATATTATAGCTTATTTCCATATTGTGAATGCCTTCATTTATCACATAGAACAGCTGGTATTCCATAGAATAAAAAAATAATAAGGTTACAGACTCTTTTTTTCAGAGGGTTACTAGGACTGGATTGCATGCCTGTGTTTTGTTTTCTTTTTGCTTTTCCCTAAATATGGACACTTAAATTGGGACGGCAAATTCCCATATGACTTCGAGAGCACTGCAAAATGATGCTAACACATTACTGGGTACATGTTTCCCCAGGACAATGGTTAGGGATAGGATGAATATAGAGTATAGGAGAATAATTGCATGACTATTTGCGAGAATTGTGTATTCTATTTGTTTTTTTTTATTTTGTCTTTAACCCCCCCCCAAGTTTATAACTATTTACCAGTTCTTAACAATTCTATAAAGAATCTGAAATTGTGGCATCATCTTTGACCCCAACATTCACGAGATAGAGATATATGGATTTTTGTGAATTTGAAGCCAGCCTGATCTGCACAATGAGTACCAGGTCATTGAGGACTAAATAGTGAGACCTTATCTCTAAACAGTAATAATTGCCTAAGTAAATAACTAACTAAATAAATGAACAAGAAAATGCTATATGTAGCAAGATAAGGCCTACAACGCCAAGAGATGAGCCAGCCTGGAGTCTGATTGCATGTGTAGCAACAAACACTGTCAGAGGTTCTGATCATGTCTAGCCAAAGAGGGGCAACCACACAATGTCAGTGCAGCCTGGTTGATGGGGGAAGGGTACATAAGGTTCTCTCCGCTGCTGAAGTAACAAGTTTGCTGTTTGCCTTTGACCTGACCTGACTCCTGATGTCTATTCTGTTGACTGTACCTTCTCACCCTCTCCCCAAAAAGGACCCAGCAACAGCTGTAGGTAATTATGATAATATGGCTTATTGTTCTGTGCCATATTGCTAGTGACCCAGAAGTAGGTAAGTATAATCTTAAGCCTTTAGTATCAGATAGTTATAGCAAAATTCAGTACTGCCTAATGTCATAATGCCTAGGACTTGAATTTCAGGATCCTTCACCCATTGCCAACAAACAACACAACAGATCTCAGGCACTGATTATTCCGAATCTTGTGTGGCCCTTAGGGATTGGTGGCCTCTGGTACTATTCCAGTGAAAGGTTTGGCTTTTCATAGCCTTTAGTCTTCCACAAATTTGCTTTGTACCTTTTCTTTCTCTCCTTATCTTCTGCTTTGATGTGTCAGCTACTCTCACTTCTGTGGTTGTGGTCTCTGCCCTGGCCCTTATTTGGAACTTCCTATATTCACTGTGGTTACTGTTTTAGCTGCCATTTCTACCACCAATGTCTATCCCATGGACTCTAAGACTGATGAGTCTGAAAGTTAGCAAGATAAGATTCACTGTTTTATTGGTCTGAGTATTGCAGCATTTAAGAGTAGATCTCCTAGGTGACTCACAAAATGTAGAGAGCAGGCTGTTTATAGACCCAGAAATATGTGTGATGTGAGCATTATATGAAAATGTAAAATTATAATTTGACCTCATCGCAACACAGCCCACAGTTATTCAGTGTATAAGCCATACATGAAAACCAATCACAGACCTTGTATTGTATCATCCACAAGCTTCTGTTGTATCAGTAAGAGAGGTGATTTCTTCCCCAGTGCAACTAAGCGAGTGAGACATTTATAGTTTACTGAAGCTTTTCGTATTTGAAGCAAAGCGTTCTAAAGCTGGATCAGGTTATCCAAGATGGTTATGGCTGGAACAAGGCTTGGTGAGGCAGGAGGTTTGATTCCAGTGGCTGAGGTTTCTGTTTTCCTTTCAAAAGAAGTCTAATTTTCAAGCTATCTGAGCCTGTTTACTGACAACACAGATATTGCTAAGAGGAACTTATTGATTGACAGCTCCACGATCAAAGCAGCTGGGCAGAAGAGAAGAGTCTTACTAATGTCAATCAAAAGTCAAATCCACCTGGTTTGTAAGAAGAAGAAAAGACATCCTATTTAGATTTGTATGTTTTGAGGTCTCCCTCTGTGTGTAATATGTGGCTGTGGGTCTCTGTATATGTTCCCATCTGATACAGGAGGTAATTCTTTGATGACAGTTAAATAAGGCACTAATCTGTTATCTTTTTCCTTCCTTCCTTCCTTCCTTCCTTCCTTCCTTCCTTCCTTCCTTCCTTCCTTCCTTCCTTCTTTCTTCCTTTCTTTTTTTCTTTCTCTCTCTTTCTTGATTCCTTCCTTCCTTCCTTCCTTCCTTCCTTCCTTCCTTCCTTCCTTTCCTCCTGTCACTGCTTCTAGTGCCTGCATGCCTGGCAGCTGCCTGGCTTCTGGCCCCAGGTGTGTACCTCTCTTTTTCTTTTGGTTTCTTCTCTTTTTCTTGTTCTTTCTTTCACTCAGATTCTCCTCCTATTTAGTATCTCTTTCTGCCAGCCCTGCTTATCCCTCTCCTACCTAGCTATAGGGCATTCTGCTTTTATTAGACCAATAAAGGTGCCTTAGGCAGGTAAGATGAAACAAATGCAACATATATTTACATAATTTACCAAGTGCAGCAAATCAAATGTTAAGAGATCTTTACATCATTAACAAAGGCAGGAGAAACAAATGTAACATGCCTTCACATAGCTAAAGTAATATGTTCTCCTCTACCTCCCCTTTTCCCCTCCCCAAGAATTTGTATTTATACAAGATGGAGGTTTTATTGGGTAAAATTTTCCCTAAGGGTGCCTTTCTTGTTGTCTCATATTTTTTATTTATTTATTAAAGATTTCTGCCTCCTCCCCGCCACCGCCTCCAATTTCCCTTCCCCTTCCCTCAATCAAGTCCCACTCCCTCATCAGCCCGAAGAGCAAGAGAACAATGGCCATGGGTTTTTGATCATATATTTTTTTAAATGATATTATTTGTACTATTCTACCTGCTTTCTGGGTACTACAACTTTGAATTTCTTTTCTATGACAAATACGACATGTCTGCTTCTTTTTGTTCTCTGACTTAATAACTGGACCAGAACAGGCCACAGCCTGGATGCTGTCTATCTTCAGGCTTTTATTACTGTGAACAGGCACCATAACCTCAGCAACTTTAATAAAGGAAAACATTTAATTGACATGGCGGCTTACAATTTCATAGATTTACTTCATTATCATCATGGCTGTGAGTATGGTGGTATGCAGGCAGATGGTTGTGTCGGAGAATTCTGTATTTTGATCCAAAAAACAACAGGAAGTGAACTGAGTGTCACACAGAGTGAAGCTTGAGCAAAGGAGACCACAAAGCCCACCACCACGGTGTAACAAATTTCCTATACAAGGCCACACCTACTCTAACAAAGCTACACCTCCTAATAGTGCCACTCCCTTTGAGGATTATATTTTTTCAAACCACCACATTCCACTTCATGGCTTATAGCCATATCATAATGCAAAAATGGAGTCAGTCCAACTTCCAAATTCCCCATAGTCTCAGATCACAATCTGAAACTTACTTAAAAGTTTAAAGTTCAAAGTCTCTTCTGAGATTCATGCAATCGCTTAATCAAAATGAAAAAGCAGATCACATCACATACTTCCAGTATATAATGGCACAGGATATACATTACCATTCCAAACTGTGGGGAAGGTAGCATAGTGAGGAAATACTGGACCACAAAAAGACCGAAAACCAGCAGGCCAAATTCCAAACTCTGTATCTCCATTACTGATGCCAAAACGCTCATCAGATCTCCAAGTCTTGTCAGCTTTCTTGACTGCAATACAACTTCTTTTCTTGAACTTTTTCCACTCTTTTTTAGCAATTTTTCTTTGCAGGTATCCCACTGTTGTGGCATCTCCAACATCCTGGGGTTTCCATGGCAATTCAGGCTTCAACTTCAAAGCTTTATGTAGTGGCTTCTCTACCTCCAGTCAGGGACAGTGTTGACACATCCGAGACCTCAACAGTTTTCCTTAGTCTCACAGGCAAATTCCATAGATGATTTTTTTTTTCTATTTACGTTTTACCTGAAAGATTGTCTCTTACCAGGTATGGAGTTGAATATGTGGGGAGATGAAAGACAGCTCAGAGGGAATTGAGGAGGGAAACCATGATCACAATACATGAGAGGATTTTTAACAACAAATAAATTAAGGATGGAGAAACAGCCATGATTATAAATATAATCTTTTTTTAATTTACTCTCAAACAATTTTGGGACTGAACTAGGCCCATTGAGTCCTATTTCAGTAAATTTCGGTTCGGGTTCTGATTCACTTACATTTTAGTTAACTCTGTATACTATGATAAAGTGTATATTTAGTTTTATTAAAGTTGGACTGTGCATATTTAAGCAATAAAACAATTCTATTCAGAAAAATTCATTGGCCCTCCATCCTCTAGAGAATTTTGTTCTACATGGTATAGTTTCTACATATTATATGCATTTGCTTAATTTCCTGTAATAATACAACTCCTCTATATCTCTCAAAAATCTCTAGTTATAATGTCTATATCTGTTTCCAGAAACTTTTGTGTGTTGAAGATACATAAAATTATTTTAGCAAGTCCTTCGTATATGTCTAAACTGCCAAATTTAAATTAGCTTGCATAATGTTTATTAACATTCTGATTTATGCTATTTAGTATTTGTGTAAGAACTTTTATCACTTCTTACAACTCATAAGTTTGAAGTTTTTCTATTTCTTCACAAACTAGTATTTAGAATATAATTTATTTTTTCTTTAATTATCTATATTTACTACTAAAATCAAAATGAAGCAATCAACTTAAGTATAATCCTTATTCAAAGAGAAAAGTAAGTAAAAGGTTTCATTCAAATTTAAAGAACTAAACAAATAGAAACTATTTTATGTTTTATCATTTTTTATAGATTAGGGTGCTTGATTAGAGGTTATGTCAAACAAAAGTAATATATGTAAAATGATAGTTGATTCTTTTTTGTTCATTTTTATTTATTTATTAAAGATTTCTGCCTCCTCCTTGCCACCGCCTCCCATTTCCCTCCCCCTC
The DNA here is from genome assembly GCA_963919715.1 of Microtus obscurus. Lineage (NCBI taxonomy): Eukaryota > Metazoa > Chordata > Mammalia > Rodentia > Cricetidae > Microtus > Microtus obscurus. Next base: position 40,511,004 of record CAWTZC010000297.1, on the reverse strand, counting down.
CCCTGATCAAGTACCCCTCCCTCTTCAGCCCAAAGAGCAATCAGGGGCCCTGTGGGAAGTCCAAGGACCACCCACCTCCATCCGGGTCTAGTAAGGTAAGCATCCAAACTGCTTAGGCTCCCACAAAGCCAATACGTGCAGTAGGATCAAAAACCCATTGCTATTGTTCTTGAGTTCTCAGTAGTCCTCATTGTCCCCTATGTTCAGCCAGTCCGGTTTTATCCCATGCTTTTTCAGACCCAGGCAAGCTGGCCTTGGTGAGTTCCCGATAGAACATCCCCATTGTCTCAGTGTGTGGGTGCACCCCTCGTGGTCCTGAATTCCTTGCTCATGCTCTCTCTCCTTCTGCTCCTGATTTGGACCTTGAGATTTCAGTTCGGTGCTCCAATGTGGGACTCTGTCTCTGTCTGCTTTCATCGCCTGATGAAGGTTAATATTCAGGAGGATGCCTATACGTTTTTCTTTGGGTTCACCTTCTTATTTAGCTTATCTAGGATCACTAATTATAGGCTCTGAGCTGAACAGAAAATTCTCAACAGCAGAAGTTCAAATGGCCACAAGACACTTAAGATCATCCTCAACATCCTTAGCGATCAGGGTAATGCAAATCAAGATAACTTTAAGATACCGTCTTACACCTGTCAGAATGGCTAAAATCAGAAACAACAATGATAGCCTTTGCTGGAGAGGTTGTGGAGAAAGGGGTACCCTAATCCATTGGTGGTGGGAATGCAAACTTGTACAACCACTTTGGAAAGCAGTGTGGTGGTTTTTCAGGAAATTTGGGATCACCCTACCTCTGGACCCAGCAATACCACTTTTGGGAATATACCCAAGAGATGCCCTATCTTACAACAAAAGTATTTGCTCAACTATGTTCATAGCAGCATTGTTTATAATAGCCAGAACCTGGAAACAACCTAGATGCCCTTCAATGGAAGAATGGATGAAGAAAGTATGGAATATATACATATTAGAGTACTACTCAGCAGTAAAAAACAATGACTTCTTGAATTTTGCATACAAATGGACAGAAATAGAAAACACTATCCTGAGTGAGGTAAGCCATACCCAAAAAGAGGAACAAGGGATGTACTCACTCATATTTGGTTTCTAACCATAAATAAAGGACATTGAGCCTATAATTCGATAGTTGATTCTTATACTATAAAATATAACATTTCAACTATTCTGAAGAAAAGCAGAAGAAAGCAAAGAAGAAAGTGTGAAGAAATGCTTAGAGAATATCTCTGAGAAATAAGATTCTAACATTGATACCAAAGTCTGTCAGCCACCTAAGTATGATTAAACATATTAGGTCAAGCACTGTTTTATTAGCCGTATTACAAGGGAGATGACATATTGAAAATCTTTAGCACTAGTTTCCTGTCAGCAGTGAAAAATTTTACGTTAACATGATACCAACCTCTCCGTTCCAAGAGTTATTTATCACATAGAATAGGTTGAAGTGCTGACCAGATGACCAGCAAAATAGATTGATTTTGACATAAAATAGTCTGGATAAAAAGTGAATCAGACAAGGAGGTGAATTGATACCTAAGCTGAAGTCTCAGTCCAGAAATGAGGAATTTTTAGCCAGCAACAAAGAAATAAGTCAGACGTGTCCTTTTAGGAACAAAATATAATATTGTACAGTCCTTGAGCAAAGTAGAGGTAGCCACCACTTGAGGCAAGAAAGAGGTGAGTGCTGAAATCCCTGCTATGCATCTCAAGTACAAGCAAGATGCTCAGAGAAGCAACTGTTTCTAATTGGTTTGTATAGGTTTCTATACTTGTGACTAAGGGTCCTCTTATCATCTGTAAACATCTTGCGTCACCTTGAGGAAATTTTTATTACTGGAAATACAGGACCAGGAGTTAGGCAGATTTCCTGACTGGTAAACAGAGAGGGAGATGTGTTATGACCATGGAACAAAGATGGTGAATTTCCAAGCTAGCTAGCTTTTTACATCGCCATCTTGACTTGAGGCAAAAACTTGACAATTTACAAAACAGGCTTAGCTGGTTTCTTCCACAGGAGAGCCTACTGATGGACTGGCTCAACAAGTTCAAAGACATGTTTATACTACAGTTTTGAGCCAATCAGCCATCCTGACTTTCTTCAATTTGACCAACTCTAAATTAAAGTCTAAACCCTTTGAGGTTCTTCTGAGACTTATAAACTGTCAACCCTCAAAGAGATATTATATTTAGGTTTCTCTGGAGTCTCCTTTCTGCTGTGTGTAGGTTCTCTCTGTTTCTCTGTCTCTGTCTCTCTCTCTGTATGAATGTGTGTGTGGCTAATTGTGTGCATATTTTCCTCCTTAATAAAGGCCTTTCATCACCTGCTGATTCTGTCTCTGCTCTTGTTTCCCATGTGTGAGAATTTCTCCACTGCTGCCATTACACTAGGATATTTCCTGTCTTTTAATTTTTTTAAAAGGCAGATAAAATAAACATTATCAAGAACCCTACATGGTAACAGTACAATTTCTATCCCGTGTATTTAAATCTCAAACTTTGAATTTGATTGATGACTTATTTTTCATAGGTGTCCCATTTTCCCTGCAAGTCTTGAACTTATTCTCATTTTACATAGGATGCAATTTCTGACTCTTTAATCGCCATAAAAAATGTCTTTTGCCTAAAACTGATCTTTACATTTCTGCTTTGGACCATATCCCCATACTCAGAGATTTGTAGCAACTCCCCCTTCTATGTTTTTGGCATGTTCTTTCTAATTCTGTAAAATCTAGTTCCATACTGCAGTTTGAATGTGAAATATCTTCACAGACTGATGAGCTTGGAAGGTTTGCTTTCTCAGCTACAACAGCTGTTTTTAACTTGGAGTAAAAGGCTGCCTGCCATAGATAGGCCTTGGTCAAGGCTTGGGAGTCTTACTCCTTGACTCCACATACATTCTTAGAACTCTGCTTCTTGGTCAGACCTGATGGGAAGAAGTTAGAAGCTCCCACTACCATGAACCAAATCACAATGTCATGCGGAACATTTTCTTCTGTACAATATCCTCTGAAGTGTGAGCCAAATGAACTTCACCTCACTTAAATTTGTAGGGTCAGATAATGGATCACAGAGACATAGGAGCAACAAATCTAACCTAATACAAATGAACTGGAATAATCAACATTTGTTTATCAGAGGAAAACAAAACCCTTCCTTTCCCTCTGTTTCTTTTCTTTCTACCACACTCCTCAACATTCATCATTCACATTTCAACTCCACCTCTACCCCAGACTGTCAATCAACATTCCCCACCTCTTCCATGGGGAAACAATCTTCTCATTTTTCAATTTATTCAACTAAGTGGGATGAAGAGGCCTCAGTCCTTCATATTTTCAGTCATTTACAGATTGGATTATAGTCTTCATATGACCAGAGACTTCGCTTCCTCGAGTACCCATTCTGTGGCTTGCTGCACTCTATCTTATGAGACCACTGTCCCCATTCTGTCATTTTTTTTTGTTTCCCTGGTGTTCTGACCATGTTCTTTCTTTTCTCTTTCATCCTCAAGATATTTTGTAGAGTAGTTTTTTTTATTTCCATGACCTCAATCACTAATACGTTACTTTTGATTTTGCATCTTAATCTCTCGTGAATATTATACTTAAGTGGCTTAGAGTGCCCTATGGAGTTTACTAGGATGCACAAATGAAGCAATATCCCAGGTAAAACCCAATGTGCATTGGAAATTCACTACAGATGCTTTCTACTTGGATGGATTCTTCCTGTATCAATGAAAAGCATAGTCACATCGCTCACATCATTATACATGAATACAATTGACAATGGAGTAAGCGATATTCAGAAATTAAACGCAGCAATCGATTCAGTTAACCTTTGTACGGCGTATAATTATTATCCTTATTTTACAAAGGGAGGAGCTTGGACAGACTGAGGTTTCTCAAAGTCATTTCTCTTGTGAAAGGATGTCCATTTTTTTATATCATTTAATATTCACCAGACTGTTTTGAAAATCCATTCTGACTCTACTTCACAGGGCACATTGAAGTCACAAGCACAGTTGTACAAAGTGATATCTATCAGTCTCTCACCTCAACATAACAAATCATGTATTGATTCCCCAAAATGTGATGTTTTCTTATTTTTGTTTTGTTTTGTTTTGCTTTTTAATAAACATTCAACTTCTACCTCTTTGGTTATCTTCCACATCAATCAAATTCACTCTAGCTATCATAGCCAGGAACCTAGCTAATATTCTTTACTCTTTCTTCCCCAGTTTACCACAGTAGCCTCAAAAATTAATTTTCAATACTTTTAAGGCTTCTAAGAGGATGTGACTATATATTTGTATAAAAATTCAGTTAAATTTTGAAAAAATTAAGCTACTTAATCAATTTCACACTTCGTATGAAGTCTGAAGTATGAATAGAATAATCATAAATTTTAAAATGTTGTATTAAAATTGGATTTTACAAATAGAAAGATTTTTAGTATTTTAAAAATTCTTCGCCATCAATATTTGGAAATTTGCATTATTTTAATTAAATTAATCTTTTAATTCTTAATAATAAAGAAGCAACATATTTTTACTCAGATATACTATTTAAAGAAGCAATAACTTTATAATCTATGCCTTTGATAGTAGAAAGAGCTCAACAAGAATATAACTCGCTTGTCAATGTAAGGGCATCTTAGTTGACAAGAAAAATATCTGATATATAACCACTTTGATTTTTGTTTTCTTCTCTGCTGAGGTAACTTAGAAATGGATCCAACATCTATTTATCTATCTATCTTCTAATTTTTAAAAAATTCTACATATTTTGCATAATTTTTAATTCTATCAATGTTTTAGTATAAACAGTTATTAAGTAACTTGGAATTTAAAATGCTCACAAGAATAAAAATAAAATTTTAGGGCATGAAAAGCAGTCATTGATGATGTTTAAAAAAAATCAATAAATAGCAGGTACTTAGCATCTTCAGTTTCCAAACCTACACAGTCAACCTAGTGCAGACTAAAATGCTTGCAGTTAATTGCTTCTTTACTAAACATGAACAGACATTATTTTTCATTATTCCCTCAGTGGTACAAAAAGAACTGCACAGCATATGTATTACACTGTGTGTTATATGTAATTAAGAAATGATTTCAAGAAGAAGGAAGCTGCACCCAAATTGTATTTAATTTCTTCATCAGTTGTTATGGCAAACCTAAGCATGTGTAGATTTTGGTGTTCACAAAGATTCTATACTCACTCTTCTATGACTACTAAGGGTGGTATAGACTTACTGTTTTTAAATTATTGCCAATCAGAGTTAACACATGAGACAGTGCAACTCATATTCCAGCTTGGAGTGGCTGTATGCGTCTTTTGTCATTAACTAAGTAAATGAATAAAATGTAGGCTCTGAAAAGAATAAATGTTTCCTTGTTTATTTCACCAAAATCAATAGATAAGAGTTGATTAAGAAATCATGTGTTTGGTCCCACAATTAAATTGCCACTAAATCCATTATGGACATAATTTAATAAACATGCAGAAGAAAGTAATTTACAGGGGGTTATGCTTTAGAAATATAGTCAGTGTTAAGTGCCAATTTTAAGTTGCACATGTATAAAATGGATTTGAATACTAGGAATGAATCCAAATTGAATTTTGATAATATTACACGCATACACTATATTATATGCACACACACAGAGACACACACATGTACACAAATGGAGATATGGAGGGCAGGGTGTGACAAAAGAGAGCTAGCAGATTGAAATGACTGATTAGAAGCCATTTGCTAAGGACAGTGCACCTGACTCTAATTTTGTCTTGCTTCAGCTGTTAATTTCCAAGTTAACCTTTTTGATATTAGTTCTTATAGTTCTAATTAGACTCAGTACAAGAACACTCACACACACATGAGCAGACTTTAATAGCACAATTCGAATACCATTATTTTGAGCTCTAAGTAGGGAAGGACAGTCTTACTCAGGTGCAAACTCATTTGCAATTACCTTCATGAAATAGAACCATTTAGTAAATGGTTTCCTTTCACATGTTCATCTGCTCAGGTAGTCCTAATGCAACACTACAGGTTGAATAGCCAAAACTTTTAGACACTTCTCACTGCCTGGAGGCTAAACCAACATCATGGTCGACTTCACCAGGCTTTATCAATGAAAGTCTTCCTCTGCATTATTACAGAGAAGAAAGAGAAAAATAAATGTCCCTTCTTGTAGAAATAATTCCTCCACATGGGACTGTTCATGATGACTGTATCCTGCTATCCTAAATACCTTCTAAACATCCCATCTACTGACGTCATCAAAATGGAGGTCAGGACTTCAGAAATTGGGATGCGATGCAATCCAGTCTACAACTAATACATATTAGTATAAAATTTTACTAATTATTTGACTATTTTATTCAGTGTGTTTTGGTCATATTTACCACTACACTTTTTATAACTCTTTCATACCTTCCCCAAATTCTCTTATAAATATTTAAAATGTATTATTGCTTTGTCAAGTATCACTAATTTAAAACCAGGTATAATATCTTTCAGAGATAAGAGTAAGAGGGGGAGTAGCTTTATGAATTACTTTTTTCAAATGGATAGAAAAATTATTTAAAACACTTGAAAATAAGCATGCACACACATTGTGCTTATATACATACATACATATACACATGAACAAAAAATACATGCATGAACAAACCTAAACCTGTACACATATACATGCACACACAAAGAGATGCATCCATGAAAATACAAATACGTACACATTGATAAACACACACAAACACACACACACACACTCATGTTCTTGAACAGTGATTCTCAACCTTCCTAATGCTACAATCCTTTAATAAAGTCCCTCACATTGTGGTGACCACAATGAAAAAATTATTTTCATTGCTGCCTTATGACTGTAACTTTGCTACTGTTATGAATAGTAATGTAAATATCTGTGTCTTCTGATGGTCTTAGGTAACCCCTGTGAAAGAATCTTCATTGACCAATGGGGTTATGACCCACAGTTTAAGAACCACTTCGTTAGAGTAAAGCCTGTAGAACTAGAACTTGTGCTTCAGAATCTGGGCAAGCCTTTAGCATTGTCTCACAATTTAAAAATGAAACAAGTTGTTTGCATGTGTGTAAATATGTGCATGTGGAGTGTTCGTGTGTGTGTTACTTTTTTCTTCAAACCCATTTGAGTAATAGTTTTCTTTTAAATGATCTTTTGGATCACTTTCAAGCCAGAAGCATTTTTCACACTTATCAGCCAGACAGCAAATACGAGGGAAAAGGATGATCGACTTAAACTGACATCTTCAAAGGGTGTTTTAATTTGAAGAAGAAATTATGGAATCAATTATGCTGTCCCAGGGCCAGATTTAATTTATTCTTGAACTACATTTCATTTTTCATAACTGCTTCTTGAAGTGCCCTATAAAAACATAGTCACAATGAATTTAGATTTTGTAGATTGTTCCCTTAACCGTAGACATTTAGCTCTTCCCACTCTTAAAGTAGCTTCCATCGTAGTCTTCACTTATCAGGGGTAGAAACAAGTTAGAAGGACTCGGTGGAACACAGACATCAGCATTTCTGGCAAGTAATAAGAAATATGAATAATGAATAGCTCTGATACAGTGTCTCAGCTGCATCGTAAGCAGAGCCACAGCCCCCTTTAAAGTGGAAGCATGCTCACTGCTGCTATCTCGCGGAGCAATTTTCTGGACTGACTGTCTTTCGGTGCAGTCAGGCTATCCTCTTCATAGTGTGGGTCACATGAATATCAGCAGGCTTGTTACAGCTCAAAGTGAGCTGACAGCTGCCAAGCTTGCTAAGCAGAGATTTCATTTTCATTACCAGTAGGTGAACTGCTCCATGAGTCTCTTATTAAGGTCAGTCTGATTCAATAGCCTTAACCTTCTTGAAGCCAGACCGCTTTCCTTCTTTTCCCCTGTCTTTTTATTGCTATCATCGGTTAACCAGGGAAATGCCATAATAGACTAGCCATTTTTACAAAACAAGATACAAAAATTAAATCCTAGTGTTTCTAATGAAGCATTTTTATATATTTTAAAATTAAAATTGTATTGTTCACAATAATTTAAGGCTTTCCTAATGTATGGAAAATATCATCACCTTCAGATAAGTCTTCCCAACCTTGAACATGCACAGCATACAATTATAATATACAATGAAGAAAAGCTCAGTTTGGGTGCTATGATTGTTAAGATAATGAAATAAACTCAATGACTGGGAACAAGAGAAGAACAGACGGAAGAAAGGAAACAGTTAATTGTGAAGCTGGAATGAAAGTTACAGAATCTAAACCAAAGGAAAATGAAATTGGCAAAAATGAACAGAATATGAGAGAGAAGTAGAAAAATAGCAAATAAGACAAAGAATATGACTGAAAAAGTGAATAAAAACATTATCTTAAAAGTTCTGAAATCTGGTAAAGTTTTAACTATATAAATTTAGGGAGCTGGGCACACTCCACTAAGTAATTTCAAGAGTTCACAAACAGCTCCCCCTAGCAACTAAAGAAACGTCACTGATTCTTTAAAGTGTTTCCCATAAAATAGAGAAAAACTGTATTCTTTCCCAGTCCGTAAAAGGACCCAGAACTACCTTGAAACAAAAACTTAGACAAAGGCAATGAGTAAGCCTGCACTACAGAATAAGAAAATAAGTCTTTGTTAAAAAAAGAAAGAAAGAAAAGGGGATAAAATATAATATATTCTAAAATGCAGGTAAAAACAAGGTTATTTCAGCATACAGCATTCGTTCAATGTGTAAACGTCAATAATGTTGCTAACCATATTAATAAGCTGAAGAAGAAAAATCATGTGATCATGCCAAAACAAAAGTGGCACTTGAAAAATTCATCTTCTATCCACTATTAAGCCTATCGGGAACCAGGAGAAAAGGGGGACCTCCTTCAGTGCCATAAATCACATCACAAACTGACAGGAGGTAACACCAAAATTTGTATTTAAAAACTGAATTGCATTGCTCTAAAATCATGAATAAAACTGGAATGCACATTATCACATTTGTTTATTTTCATGGTAGTGTTAAATATTATCTTGCTATAAGTTATAGTGATATAAATAAAATATAAAACATGCATGATGATACTGACTAAATATAAAAAAAAATAAGTCATTTAGCCTGGTACTCCAATTTGGTCTCTGTCTCTGTCTCTATCCATCGCCAGATGAAGGTTCTTCACGAATTTGCGTGTCATCCTTGCGCAGGGGCCATGCTAATCTTCTCTGTATCGTTGCAATTTTAGTATATGTGCTGCCAAAGGTTCTAAGGTGATATGCAAGATATTCATTAGTATGGCTATAGGATAGGGTCATTTCAGGTTCCTTATCCTCAGTTGCTCAAGGTACTAGCTGGGGACATCTCCTTGGACACCTGAGAGCCCCTCTAGAATCAAGTCTCTTGCCAACCCTAAGATGGCTTCCTTAATTAGGATATATATTCCTCTGCTCCCGTGTACACCCTTCCTTTATCCCAACCATCTCATTCCCCCAAGCTCCCCCCATTCTCCCCTTCTCATGTTTCTCACCCCATTTCCCCTTAGTCCCATGCCACCTCACCCCCAAGTTCCCAGGTTTTGCCCTGCAATCTTGTCTACTTCCCATATCCAGGCAGATGACTATATGTTTTCTTTGGGTTCACCTTCTTATTTAGCTTCTCTAGGATCACAAATTATATGCTGGATGTCCTTTATTTATGGTTAGAAACCAATTTTGAGTGAGTACATCCCATGTTCATCTTTTTGGATCTGGGATACCTCACTCAGGATAGTGTTTTCTATTTCCATCCATTTGCATGCAAAATTCACGAAGTCATTGTTTTTTACCGCTGAGTAGTACTCTAATATGTATATAATCCACACTTTCTTCATCCATTCTTCCATTGAAGGGCATCTAGGTTGTTTCCAGCTCTTAAGATCCAAATGAGGAGCAGAAAGAGGGAGAACATGAGCAAGGAAGTCAGGACCATGAGGGGTGCACCCACCCACTGTGACAGTGGAACTGATCTATTGGGAGCTCACCAAGGCCAGCGGGACTGGGACTGAATAAGCATGGGAAGAAACCGGACTCTCTGAACATGGCGGACAATGAAGGCTGATGAGAAGACAAGGACAATGGCACTAGGTTTCGGTCCTAATACATGAACTGGCTGTGTGGAAGCCTAGCCTGTTTGGATGCTCACCTTCCTGGTCCTGGATAGAAGTGGGAGGAACTTGGACTTCCCGCAGGGCAGGGAACCTGGACTGCTGCTCTTCATTTTCGAGAGGGAGGGGGAATGGAGTGGGGGGGAGGGGGAGAGAGGTAGGGGAGTAGAAGGAGGGGGCGATGTGTGCAAGGAGGGGGAGGGAAATGAAAAATGGGGAGGAGGCAGAATTTTTTTTTTGCAACAACTAAAAAAAATTAAAAATAAAAAAAAAGAGAGAAAGGTCTAGGTTTCATGAGGCACTCTGACTCAAAAAGTAAAGTAGAAGGAAATTGAAGAAGACATTTGAAGTAGACTTGTAGCCTCCATATGCATGTATGCACATACATTAGACACACATACACACACACACAACACACACACACAACACACACACACTCACACTCACATTCATTCCTCCATTATCCTAGATCTGTGATAAAAATCTGCTTCTAAGTCCAGCACACAGCAAATTCACTGAAGAACTTGCCTGCTTTCTGATGGAATCCTGCAGAAATTCTAAATTCAGCTTCCTTGATGTTTTAAACTATGACAAACCTCAAAGGAACCCAGTTAGCTATAAAAGCCCTGAACTTGAATTGAAAGGAGGCAGGATTTGAAAAAGAAGTAAGAAAATAAACTTTTTTTTTTGTCAAAGATCAAAAAAAAAAATTAAGTAATTTAGAACTATAAACAGAAGCCAAGAGAACATGGGAGAGGAACCTACTTTCACCCTGTCTGTGCGACTTTCATTGGTAAATTCATCTCTCCTGTGGTTATGGCATTCCTGCCGTGATGTTACTTTCTTATTAATTAAATTTATTCATTTATTTTAAATCCTGACTGCAGTTTACCCTCCCTCTTTTCCTTCATTCCCTCCCTCTAGCTCTCCACTGCCCCATCCCACTCTGCTCCTCTGTTTCTATTCAGAAAGGGATAAGCCACCTGTGGATGTCAACAAAGCACGGCATATTAAGTTGAGGTAGGACCAAGTTCCTCCCCTCTGAATTAAGGCTTGGTAAAACAACCAAGTATGAGGAATAGGTTCCCAAAAGCCTGCTAAAGGGTCACGGACAGGCCCTGCTCCCACAAGTAGACCAAACTACACAACAGCTACATGTATGTAGAAGGCCTAGTTGGGTCCCATGCAGGCTCCGCAGCTGTTGGTCCAGATTCTATGAGCTATTATGAACCCAGGTTAGTGTTCTCTGTGGTTTCCATTCTGATGAATTTGAACCCCTGACTCATACAAGTCTTCCTGTCTCTTTTCAACAGGATTCCCTGAGCTTGGCTATGGGTCTCTGCTTCTGATTCCATCATTTGCTGGATGAAGGCTCTCTGATGACAATTAGGGTACTCAGTAATGAGTGACCAAGGTCATTTAGTGATAAAAATATATCTGTAGCCACAGAAGATTTGGCGTTCTGAAGCGAGAATCTGTATCAACCAACGATCTAAGTTAGTTTGCTTGCTAGTGTGAAATAATTCAGAATTTAAAATGATAAATGAAAAATCTCAAGGGATATTTCTTTCAAATTTTGAGCTGAAGGAAGCCTATATGACATCAAGAGCAATATTTGAACTATTTTCAGCATTGTTTTCTATTTTAAATGTTTCCAACATACTGAAGCAATTCTAGAGGTCAGTCTGATTTGGATAACTAGTTATAAAATGAACCAATACATTTTAGACATATGACAATACTTTTATATTTATTAAAATAAATCTTAGTAGAATAATGTAATATCTAACACAGTTATAGAATTTTTCAGGATACTCAAACCAAATATACCCCAATCACTGCACTTCATGAGTACAATGGCCTCCATGCTTTTTTTCTCGCCTTTTTATAGAACTATATCTAGCATATAGGTTAATCATACTTTTAAAAATTGTCTAAAAATATAAAGACAATTTGAAAGTTGAACTTTGATAAATACCAGTTTTATAGAACCTCTTCTGACATGAAATAGGGAACAAATCGTATTACATTACTGATGAAATATGGAAGGGTGATGATGTCTACCATAGCAACAAGGTGATATGTTTTCTTGGTATGCAGGATGGGTAGCCTTGAACTCTGGATCTTTTGCCTCAGCGTGCAACCCCAGCCTTCAGTAGCAGATTATTAAACAAGAATATCTGCTTATAGATGTGCTGTTTTGAATTTTCTTGTATTATGATGCCTTTAAAAGAACCAACATGTGTATTGGTGACATCTTGTTCATCTCATGTTTAGCTAGTCACATTTGTGACACTTTAAGTGTGCAGATTCGATATTACTAGGAGATACAACATCACAGCAAACTTCCAGATCTTCTGTTTTTTAAAGTCCTTTGTTCCCTCTTCCATAATATTGCCTGAGACTTAGCTGTGGGATTGTTTTATAGATGTCTCATCCATGAGACTGTACTCCACATATCTGCATTATGATTGGCTATTTTGTTCTCTCTCTGTTGCAAGAAAAGTTGCTTTGATGAAGTATGAGGACTTACAGGGGAAATCCCTACAGGCTTCAATAAAACTAAAAGAACTACAGGCAACTAATGAATGCAGAGAATGGAAAAAATAGCCTTTTCACAGGAAACACGCTTCAGTTGGTTACCCAGTACCAAACAGTCAGCACTAAAGAGATACATATAAGTAAGACTGTACAGACTGAGTTGTTTCTATGTGTGTGTATGTGCACACACATACACACATATGTGCATGTAATAACAGTTAATGCAAAAAGAGGTCATGGATTTGAAAGAGAAAAAGGAGAATATATGGGACATTTTACAGGGAGAAAAAAGAAGGGAGGCATGACCACAAAAATGGAAAAATCAAAAGTTCTGACACAAGTTCTAATGAAAGCATCTTACTTAATGATTAATGGAAAGTTTCAGAATTTGTATTCAGGATATTCACCTCTCCATATTGAAGGTGCACTAAAAGCAAAGCCAGGTAAAGTTATTAAAATTCATGAAAGAAACTCAGGACAATCAAAGAATACAGTTCTGCTATAAATATTCTCCAATTAGTTGGCTATCCGTGACTTGATGGAGATATTGAATGTAAGAGTTGCAATCACTTTCCCTCACTTCAATCACATTAATGTACCCCAAATTAGAACTCAAATCGAAATATGTATAAGTGTTTCCTTAAAAGGTATATGAAATAGGTTTTATGCCTAAATTTCATTTCTTTTTAACAGAACCTAAAATTTTCTTTTATTAGTAATTTGTATTTATTATCCATGTTCTATAAGAACATTTTCATCCTTTTATATAATATTCTTTGACTGTATTAACATCCACCCCTTTTTATTCTCCTCCTTCCTCATTTGCCCTCCCATTAATGACCTGCATTTTTACTCTAAGAGAACTGTAGATTTACATGTATCTACAAGCCATGACACAGAGGGTTGATGGCCTGAGCCACTCACAATTTGATACCTTATTATATTAGAGACTGATTTCACCCAAGGACAATGGCGTCAGAAGATACAACTTAGAACATTTGTATTGCCAAAACTGTTCATTAGTTTTGTTTACTCCATATTCATATTTTAAGAAAATTCATCTGTTTTTACAGAGTGACTGCACTTTTCTTTTCATACAAGAATGTATGAGGCTGAATGCTCTATGTCTTTGCTCACCTTTGGTGCAGTGGTAATTTTACTTTAGCCATTCTAAGAGTAGATCATGTTCTTTTAGCATTTACATGCTAATTTCTGTTATCTAAGCATGTTAATATATATAAAAAATTATTGGCATTTATATCTCCACTTCAGTAATATGAACAATTTTGATTGTACTTCTTAAAACAATACAGATCTAATTATTATGTATGTTAAAACTGAAGGCAACAGTATTTTGTCAGAAATGTTCTTTGAAAATAATTTCTCCCTATTCAAAGCTTGTCTTCATTTTGCATAACAATATTTTATAAAACCAAAATTTTAATATAAGTAAACTGAAAACCAATAAATTTTATGGATACTTTTTTCCTTGCCAAGTTGAAGACTCTTTACTAAGTCTTTTTTATTTATTTATTAAAGATTTCTGTCTCTTCCCCACCGCCGCCTCCCATTTCCCTCCCCCTCCCCCAATCAAGTCCTCCTCCCTCTTCAGCCCAAACACAAGAACAATGGCAATGGGTTTTTGATCCTACTGCACGTATTGGCTTTGTGGGAGCCTAGGCAGTTTGGATGCTCACCTTACTAGACCTAGATGGAGGTGGGTGGTCCTTGGACTTCCCACAGGGCAGGGAACCCTGATGGCTCTTTACTAAGTCTTAAACTTGGAAGATAGTCTCCTATAATTTTTATTTTTTTAATTATTTTTTATTGGAAAAAAAAGAAATTTCTGCCTCCTCCCCGCCTCCCATTTCCCTCCCCCTCCTCCCCCTCCTCCCCCTCCCTCCTCCTCCCACTCCCTCTCCAGCCTGAAGAGCAGTCAGGGTTCCCTGCCCTGTGGAAAGTCCAAAATTCTCCCCCCTCAATCCTGGTCTACGAAGGTGAACATCCAAACTGGGTAGGCTCCCACAAAGCCAGAACATGAAGTACCGGTGTCATTGTCCTTGGCTTCTCAGCAGCCCTCATTGTCCGCCAAATTCAGACAGACCGGTTTTATCCCATGCTTTTTTAGTCACAGTCCAGCTGGATATTTTAATATATAAATAAATTATGAATAATCAAAATATTCAGAGAGCTTTTTACAATCATTAAAATCTTCAATAAAATAAAATAAAATCTTCAAATGAACAAAGGCATAATAATCTTCATGTAAACACATCAATCAATGAAAAAAATTTAAAAACTAAACATAAAATGTATAAAAGTCTAATAAACATCTAAAAAGCTATCAATCTGAGCAAACACCAATGACAAGTTTGTTAATACTATTATTTTTTTTATTGATTTTTATTGAGCTCTACATTTTTCTTTGCTCCCCTCCCTGCCTCTCTCCTCCCTTCAACCCTCTCCCAAGGTCTCCATGGTCTCAATTTACTCAGGAGATCTTGTCTTCTTCTATTTCCATGTAGATTAGATCTATGTATGTCTCTCTTAGTGTCCTCTTTGTTGTCTAAGTCGCTGGGATTGTGATTTGTGGGCTGGTTTTCTTTGCTTTATGTTTATGTTTCTTTGCATTATGAGTGAGTACATGAGATAACTGTCGTTCTGGGTCTGGGTTACCTCACTCAAAATGATTCTTTCTAGCTCCATCCATTTGTGTCTTTTTTTTGGCTGTGTAGTACTCCATTATTTAAATGTACCACATTTTTTTTAAATCCATTCTTCAGTCAAAGGACATTTAGGTTGTTTCTGGGTTCTGGCTATGACAAACAATGCTGCTACGAACATAATTGAGCAAATGTCCTTGTGGCATGATTGAGCATCCTTTGGATATATACCCAAAAGTGGTATTTTTGGGTCTTGAGGAAGGTTGTTTCCTAATTTTCTGAGAAATTGCCACACTGACATCCAAAGGGAATATACCAGCGTGCACTCCCACCAATAATGCAGGAGTGTTCTCTTTACCCCACATCCTATCCAGCATAAGTTGTCATCAGTGTTTTTGATCTTTGCCATTCTTACAGGTATAAGATGGAATCTCAGAGTTGTTTGATTTGCATTTCTCTGATGAATAAGGATGTTGAGCTTTTAAGTCTCTGGTTAAATTTGTTGACTATAAAAATTGTGAGACAATTGAAGGTTTTGTTGTTGTTAGTATCTTTAGTGTTATTTGGTCTTGAAGGTATTCTTTCATATTTTTATTGGATTTCATATAAAAGTTAATTGGGTATGCTAACATTGGTCTATTTCTTGTATAAGTGTCTCTGCCAACTTGCAGTTTGATTACTATAGCTATATAAAATACACCTTACAATGGGCACATTATTTTTTCATACTGCCAAAGAAATCTTTAAGGTTCAGAAAGTCTAATCAACATGCAAAATTTAACATGTAAAAGCTTGTTGAACATTTGTCGGAATAATATTCCTATGTTCTTTAAATAATCAGCATTTTGTGATATTTACCATAAAACTTCTGAATTTTGTTAGACTTTTATCTTCTTTCATTTTGAGAAAATCTGTATATTTTTCATTTTTATTAATGATCTTTATTAGTATACAGAGAAAAAAATGGTTATTGATCTTGACAGGGTTGCACATGTTTTTAATGCATCATGTGGTTGGTATGACCAACAGATTTATGTCCATTTTCAGCTATCCTCTTTTATATAATAAGATTGAAGCTGCCTTTGGTGACATTGTGGAATCCTGCTGCAGTAATCAAAAATTACTGTTTTATTTTTCACCTTTTAAGCTCTGACATTGTGACACAAATTAAGGGTGGGATTTCCTGATTAAAATAATCTAAGTAAGAATGTCCCTCAGTGAGGGCACACTGGCAGTGCTATGGTCGGCAGGAATCATGCAATGAGAGTTCAGCTGACCCACCAGAAGGAATGCGTTCTGATGGAGGCAAACCCAGCTCTCAAGGCGCTGGGCCCACCACCTTTTGCATATCGACTGATTTTCACAGAGGATCTCTTGTGAAGCCGTAAGCACTCTCCCTCGGTGCAAAATTCAACAGAGTATAAATTATTGGTCATAATTCTTTTCCATGTACTACAGTATTGGGTCATCCTCCCCACTCTCTGGAACTTCCAGTGAGAAATTCAGTGGCGAAGTCAATAACCTCGGTTCCCACAGTGTAATCTCCATTTCATTTCCTGAGATATATTAGAAGCCACCTTCCTGCAACTGACATGCAGTCAGGAAAGGAGTCTTTCAGATAGATGACATTTGGGACCTTCGTAGATAAAGGGCCATCCAAGCTCAGAGAATTGCCTTTCTTTTGCATGTGTATATACAGAATAGGAGAACAGCAGGAGAAGACTAAAGAAACTGATGCAGAAAAAAATATGTAGTGAAGAATTGATTTCATACTCAGATCTAAGTCCTTCGCTTACTGTAAATCTTCTTCTGGACCCTGAGAGGACTCTAAGGTTGGCACTCAGAGGTTCCCAACAGCTAGGCCCCATGTTCCATGTCAACCCAGGGAGACACAATCACAGAAGAGCCATCAGCAAAAGGGTGAGCCAGCTGGGCCTATGACCACCTGTGCTTTATGCAGTGAAGCCCTATTGTGTGGCCTGCGATGGTGTCTATGGCATATGTTACCATCTAGGACCACATTGGTACAAGTGGCCTGCAGTGCCACTTGAGGCCATGGTGCTGCAGATACCACAAGGATGTGGGTCCGAGATCACTCCAAGGGCCACATCTGGGTCTAAGGTACTGCTACAGCCAGGGCTAGTGTTGACACCCGTGATGCACATTACCACCAAAGGTCATTCAGAGGTCTGTGGTCTATACTCCAGCCCAAAGTCACAATGGCTTCCCAGGGCAATGCTGCTGCCTGGGGCCATATTGAGGCTGCCACATGAAGCCTTGTTAATATCTAGGCCTGCGCTGCCACCAAGAAGAATGTCTGGGTGTGTGGTCCTACAATAATAGAAGGCCATATTCATGGTCTGTGCTATCATCAGAAACCGAGCAGTGGCCCATGATCTGTGCTCCCACTGACTGTGAAGAGCAAGACATGTAAGACTTCTGTTACAACATCTACTCCCTCCCCAAACTGCACCCCTAGTTTAAAAAATAAAAAAAAAATAAAAAAAGAGCAACAGCACAGACAGGAAGTCACCAAAAAGAACTCTTTTTTTAAAAAAAAATCTTTTATTTTAGATACCACCTCACTCCCATCTATTCCTCCCATGGGAATCAACAAAGCCTGTCACATCATTGAGAAAGGAACAAGGCCCTCCTCCCTGTAACTAGGCTGAGCAGGGTATCCTTCCATATGGAATGTACTTCAAAGGGTCAGTTC
Organism: Microtus obscurus; assembly: GCA_963919715.1. Lineage (NCBI taxonomy): Eukaryota > Metazoa > Chordata > Mammalia > Rodentia > Cricetidae > Microtus > Microtus obscurus. Next base: position 40,492,892 of record CAWTZC010000297.1, on the reverse strand, counting down.
ATGCAAGAGGGATAAATCCTGGTTCCATGACCAGTGGCTTCACTAACTGCCTAAGCCTCACAACTGTCACCCACGTTCAGAGCGCCTAGTTTGGTCCTATGCAGGCTCCAGAGTCAGTGAACCCCACTAGCTTGGGTGATGGAAATGCAGAGCTGTAGCTCTCCACAAATGGCTTGTGGCAGAGGTATAGCAGGTGAAAGGCTCATTTTTATTTAAGACACACACCATTAAGAATTTGACCATGCTATAGTGCGTATATAGATAACACAAAGAGGATAAAGAGAATTTTTTTTTAATTTTGTTTTATTACTTTTTTGGGGAAATGACAAGGGAGGCAGACATGGAAGGACTGCAAAGGGATTGTGATCCGATAATAATATGTGAAACTACAGAAGAATTGAAAATGTTATATGTGGGGGAAAAGGTCCCTCACATAAATACCTAGAATATTGGACTTCAGTTGATTCCATATCCAGCTAAGTTGACAACCAACTTTAGTTATTACATCAGGAGAGTGTCTCTGTTCGAAAACAAGCACACATCAGGGAAAGGGTTCTAGATATAAATAATGAAATATTTAAATATGGCTTTTATGGTTGTTACATGAAAGCTGTCAATTTGCGATAATCTTTGAGCATTTACATGCATATATGTTATATAGTTTCAAAATGCTGACTTGGTACTGACTTTATTATTGAAGTATTCTGAAATCATTTTTCCTTATTTAAATCATCGATTCCCTTTAAATTTAACATTTTTGAAGATGTCATATGTCGACACATATAGTGATAATATTCTTCCTCCAGTATTCCCTTTTTCCTAGCCTTTCTACTGGGCCTCCTCTTTGTTTCAAATTTCTCCTTCTCTTTCCATGCTCCTTATTTTATTTCTTCTTCTTCTTCTTCTTCTTCTTCTTCTTCTTCTTCTTCTTCTTCTTCTTCTTCTTCTTCTTCTTCTTCTTCTTCTTCTTCTTCTTCTCTCTCTCTCTCTCTCTCTCTCTCTCTCTCTCTCTCTCTCTCTCCTTTTCTTTGTATACACAGTGTCTAATTAGAGTTGCTTTTATAAAATTGTGGTTTTGAATCCTTTTCTTAATAATATCAGTTAGAAGATCCAGAGTTTGGAATGAGTGTACTTTTTCTTACCATTTTATTATCAACAGAAAACAAAGTCAGAAGAAAACTGATTCTACTACATTATTTTTACTCTTCTCTGCATTGTGTAGACTGTTGGGAGCTGTGCAGTCTAGCCTCAGGTAAGCATTTGATTACCTGTCCTAAGGCCCCCGTGGAAACAGACTCATACTTGACAAGGACCAGTAGTCCATGGGACAGTCTGGGAATCTGCAAAATTTATATAGTTTGTGGGATCTTTTCTTTGTCATTATATTGGTGATTCTCTGGATTTGTTTTTTAGTTTTATTTTATCCACCACAAGTACAATAACTTTAATTTTCCTAAAAATTCTATTCTTTTCATATATTTTTCCATAAGCTTCCACAGGAGGATAATGTTTCTCAAATTTCTTATCTGGACTTACTAACTCCAAATTCTTGGGGGCTTTTCTTCCTCAATAGAGGTAGTTAGGTATATATGAGGAAAAAACCCTTGGAGCATTAACCATGTCTCAGAGTTCTGGAAAGGAGAACAGGGCATTCATACATATGATAGGGAAAAGGCTCATGGATAATAAGATCCATGAGCACCAATTGTATAGAGTCAATGATAATATCTAGTATATTCTAATGAGAATAATACAATGTAAAATATGGGGTGGAGACATCCATCTTCACGATACACTGGAACTTATATTGGTGGGAGAAGTGTGGTATAATAAGATGGGAAAACAGTACTTTAGAAAAGTCTACCAGACAGAGAGATTGAGCCATGGGACCCTCTTGTAGGAAAGGGACCTGTATAAAAATATATCTTGCAGACATGAAAGAATTGTCTGGTTTTGAATACTGTTGTCCTTAAAGCATTGTACCCATGTCTACTACTTTTTAACTTTGTAACCTCAAGCAGCTGCCAGCTGACTTATGTGCTGCAAGAGCAGGGTGTGTCTGGCTCGATGTTTAGTTAAGCCTGAAAAAATGCTGGACTCTATGTCTAGAAGAAGGTTATTCAGGGGGTGGAAAGGTGTATTTGGGGAAGCATAAAGGGGGACAATGGGGGCATTCAAACTGATCATGATGTATTCTGTAAGTAGTGATGTAGTTCTTAAAGTCAGAAATAGAAGCCAATAATAAAGCTGTACATGTAACCCTGCTGTGAAAAACTCTGTTTAAGTTTAAGTAAAGACACCTTGAGATGTTCGGGGCCACTTGAGTGCAATCTAATTGGTGGTCAGAAGTTTTCCATTGGCCAAAACCCCTTCCCCACCACAGGACTTGAACCTGAGTCAAGACTGGACCCCCCCCCCCCCGCAGTGGGCTTGATGTCTTTATTCACTCTAAGTTGCAAAGCAGCCACCTTAACTACTTGTAAAATGACATGATAAAATACCTGAGAATCATTTAAGTGAAGAGTAATTTTGTTTGATTCCTCTGCCATCATAAAGCCCCTAAAATTGTACAAGATTCTGAATAGCCAATAGTGCTCACAAAGGAAACAAAATTGCACCCAAGCCAAGAAGCTACATTTAAGGGACCTGAGGAAAATGCTTCGATGTTTTTCAGTTGGTTTTGGATTGTTTCTGTTCTTTATACTTTTGTGTTTTCTTTTTTTAATAGGCATGTCTTTCAGGGAAACGAAATGGGAGACTATTATCACATAGATCATTTAAAGATGAGGATCTTTACATTTAAATGCTCTATATAACATTGTAGGCTTTGAACCTGCATTTTGAATGCATTTTGTTCCTTTGCTTTTCAAAAGTGGCTGAAGTTGTAGAAGCACACTTTAATGAGTAAATCTATAAAAGAAAAAAGTTAGCTCAATGAGGAAATGCTAGTCATTTCAAGGTCTCTGTCATTTTTCCTCAGATACATCACATGCCAAGTGCTGAAAAGAGGTTTTCAATCCCAACAAACATTGCTTTAGCATTTTATTCTGATCTGCCTATTATTTTCTCTGTTTGTAGAATCTGTTAGGAACTGAATGAGAGCTTACTAATAAATTCAGTGAAACAAGTTAAAGTGGCAAGCAAGTGGCAATAATAAAGTGTACACACTGGCTCTTTTAAGAGTTAACTTTTGAACAATTACTAGCCTTGATGCACATGAATGACTGACATAATACATAAGAGGACATAATGGAGAATTAGTGCATTACCTGTAAAGGCTTCTTGTGCTTTGAAAGCTAAAATCAGTAGCGGTTGAGCTTGGCAGTTTTTGAAATCTTGTTTTCCCCCTCACAATCAGGCTGTGAGTATATATCAAAAATAGCCATGTTAACACCAGCACTGATTATAGCACCCAGGCTGTCATCATTAGCACTTAGATTTTTTAGCAGGTCACCTTGTTCGAAGGTGTGCTTTAGGCTTCCCTATTTTTCTTTCTTTCATGTTACTCCTGTCCAGTCCTTTGAGTTGCTGGTGTAAGAGTACTTTCTTACTCTTCCAACAGAACGTGAGCATTAAAACACCGTCATGTTGTTGGCATTCTAGCTCACCAGCCTTGATCATGAGCTCAGCCAGAGTAGATTGAAGGTGGTTGTTACGCTTTTTTTTCTACCTCAAAGTAGCCATTCAGTCATCACAACCTCAAGGAAACAGAAATAATATGAGGTTCATCAGGTAGCAAAAGACATATGTATGTCCTTCTAGGAAATCAGCTTCAATTTCAAGTAAAAGACACTTATTTAAACACAGCTAAGAACTGCAGAAGAACTAAAACAACAGATGGCTTCTTAATTAAAGTCAATGATGTGGGTCCTGTGTGTGTGTGTGTGCAAGTATGCTTTTGTGTAGATTAAAAAACAAGATAGAATGAGACAATCAAACACTATCTTACAGCTATGTCTACCTCCCTCTTCATATCTGTTGAGGTTGAACAAATAGAAGCAAGGCAAATCTCACTGTCAAGACTGGATATCTGTGAACATCAAAACTGGTCATAGGATCTCTTCTAAAATGAACACAAATGGAAAATCAGTGTCTCATCTCCTATGAGTATAGGCGTACATAAGTGTATATATGTGTATATTAGTGTTTATAGATAGTAAAGTTTATATGTAAGAATTTATCAGTTGAGAGAAACTAAAGTATCATTCACTGAAGAGGTAAACTGCAAATTTTGCTCCCTATGGTCTTTCAAAAAAGAAATGGGAACATATTGCTGGCACCAAAAATAAGAAAACGTATGAAGATGTAGAAGAATGAATGGTTCCCTGCTGTGTGATTCCTAGGCAGAAGCATTCTTCAAGGACATTCATACCAGCAAGAGCATCAGTGGTTTTGATTTCAATTTCACTTGCGATCATGAAAGTCAAGTAGCATATTGGAATTCCTATGTATGCTTAATTACACTATCAAATCTGTTAAGTTTTTGTGGCCAGCTGGGGAGAAATAAGAAGGCAGGGGAAGCAAATCACTAGATTAAATAGAAAATGTTCCACTCCTAACTACTCTTTTATTCTCAAGTTTTAATCTAAGAGTCAAATCTCTCCTCAGATTTGTGATTAAACATACCGAGAAAGTGTGATTAAACAAACAAGAGTGATAGAAATCTAATCTAATTCGTCAATTTAGGTTTCAGTAGCTATCTAAGTTGACCATAACATTTTTTTTTTATGGATGAAATAAAGCCTCTCTCACTTCTACAAATGAAGCACTGTGGTGATCAGAAAGAGGGTGACACCGGATATCACCAATCCTGAAAATTTCTAACTCAGGTGAAGAGTAAAGGGATCGGTTTTCATTGATTTATTATTTTGGGATATTATGTACTAAAGTTTCTTCTTTCATGTTCTGGTAAACTATTGCAATGTTGGAAAATGTACTCCAAAGTTCTAGAATAATAATACCTCTATTTATATGCCAATATACAGCATATAAAATCCTACAAAATAATGTCATCTATAAAATAACTACTATTTTAAAAAATAGTACCATGTTGCTCAGGTCACAACAGTTTTTGCTTTTTAAAACTAAAGTGGAGAATTTTCTGATTTTAATATTTCTTTTGATTTTTGACAAAATATATCATAGAGCATAAAGTGGCTTATAATTCCTGGTCCTGCAGCCTTTAATCACTAATTGTAGGGTTTAAAAATAACTCAACACACATGGCATAAGATTGTCCTAAATCTCTCGCTAATGTTTTCTCACTTTCTTTATATTACCATTTCGTTCTCTTAAAAAAACACTCGTAAGTTGAGAAAATTACATGATCAGCTCATCTTATTCAGAAGAAAAAAATTTAAAATTGTAATTTGAAGTAATTTTATTCATACCCACTCAAGCGGGAAATTATTACTGAAGTGACCTGTAGAAGCCACAGTAATACTCACACATTGAAATATTGAAATAAGTGTAGCTACCATTTAAAAAGCAATGGACTTCTTATTGATTGTGTTAATAGATAAAGGTGAGAGTCTTTTCTTTGTATACCAAGAAGGTTTAATATGTAATGGACTATATTACTATGAAGCAGTGGCCTAGGGAAATAATTTCTCACTATAGAAGTGAGAAAGTGTTATTAAAATCATATGATACCATGAGCTTTTCTTCCAGTAAGATGATAGCTAATCAATTTCTGGAAACAGACTGTATTAATATTAGTTGTTATCTTATTATTTTACTACTTTATAGATGGGTTTTAGCACTTAGAATTCATTTTCTCTATTTTAAAAAGCCATCTGAGCATATTGGCTTGCCCTTCTGGCTCAGGAAGTATTTCTGTGGCCTGTTTAGTCACTTTCTTGCCAAAAAAGTGCCAAGGTGGTTTTTCATATTACAGAGCACTAAGGTTTAAAAATTCCCAGTAAGTATCCTATTAAATTGCTGTACATGATGTTATATTTTAATGAAATGCTTGGATCAAGCACATGCACCTATTTACACTTAAGTGCTTCTAATTTTTACTTGAAGAAGAACACATTAAGGAAACAGAACAAAAACAAAAAAAAAAAACACAGTCAAAATTTTATATTTCCTTCCCCTCATTACGTCTCATCTTCCTACAAACAACGTGGAGGAAGCCCTTCATATTCATTGGTCGTGGTTTTGTCTGCTTTCCTTTTTCTTCTATGTGGGCCATTTATTTAGAGAAATTCAGAATTCAAAGAATACGCGTTAGCTGATAATATTTATATATGATTTAAATAACACTTTTATTCATGTCTTTCCTAATGAATAATAGAATCAATTATATTTAAAAAACTGAAATAAGTTAGACAAGAAATAGAGTTTAATGATAAAAAAAATATTGTGTCTCATCCTTGACAGTACTGAATGAATACTACAAAACTGGCTGTCTCATTTCCAATTAGAAGTGAATGGCATGAGAAAAACTATATCTAAAAGTGAATTATATCACCTAAAGGCATGTTTTTCTTGCCTTGCAATATTTGAGCAATGCTACACCATCATCAGTGGAAATTAGTTTCATAATGGTAAACAAAGAGTTTCAAGACACTAATGTTTATCATATAACTTGTGTTGTCTTCTGGTCTGCATCTGTACTAATGAGTTGGATTGTACTAGATTAAATTTATCTGGAGCAGATGAAACATTTTTGCGCTTTTCTGTCTCTTGTTTATATTTCCCAGTGCTAAACTGATTTTTGAGTGACAGACATCTTTTTATTTGTTTGTTTTGCTGTTTAGGTTTTAGTCCAGTGCTCTCAAGACTGCAAAGTTTCTGATAATAAATCTGTAGGCTTATTGATTGCTTCGTTTGTATGACAAGTTACTTCTCTGTGGTTGGTTTTAATCGTTCTCCCTCCTTCCCTTCCTCCCTCCCTCCCTTCTTCCCTCGCTCCCTTCCTTCCTTCATTCCTTTTTTTGTTTTAAAGACTTGTTTATTTTATGCATATGAGCTGTTTATCTGAATATATGACTTTATGTCAGAAGAGAGCATCAGATATCACTAGAGATGGTTGTGAGCCACCGTGTTTCTCCTGGGAATCTGATTCAAGACTTTTGGAAGAGTAGGGCCTCCTTCCTTCCTTCCTTCCTTCCTTCCTCCTTCTTTCCTTCCTTCCGGTCTGCCTGTTTTCTTTTTTGCTGCTTTTATATTTCTTTATTCATTTATTTTTGTTTTACTCTGAACATTTTCTTTAAAATCTAAGTGTCTATTTATGGCATTTAAGCATTTTATTATAACTGAAACAATTATATTAATTAATCATATAACTGTGAAACTGAATAATAAATTGGTTTTTTTAACAGGGAGTACAGAGTCAATATTATGAGGTGAAGATGGATAATGATGTGGAAGATGAAGAAAAAGTGACAAACACAACTGGTCTAAGAAAAGTCAGTAGAATGATTCCTGTTAGATATTAGTAGAAGGGTATTCTGCTGTACTGATAGATTAGTACTGTATTCAGTCATCATCAGAGATGCTTCAGCTGGCAGCAGACATGAACAGATATAAGACTCACACTTACACAATATGTGGAGCAAGAGAGAATCTAAAGGGAGCTCTCTATAAACTCTGTCCTCCCAAGGCCTACTCAAGGAATACAACAGAAAAGATAGAATGAGTAAAAGAATGAGCGGTGATGGAAGATACCAGGCAAGCAAGGTCCTCTGCATCACATGTTCGAAGAGCATATGAGTTCAGAGACTCAAGCAGCAACATATAGCCTACGTGATTCTATACTAGGTCATATATATATATATATATATATATATATATATATATATATATATATTAGCTATTAGCTTAGTATGCTTATGGAACTCTAGACTATGAAAACAAGTGGCTCTCTGACTCTTGTGCCTGTTCTTGGGGCATTTTTCCTCCTGTTGGGTTGCTGTAATAAATATGATAAATTTTGCTTCATTTAATTATACTTTATTTCATCGTGTTTGGTTATCATCATTTAGAAGCCTGTCCTTTTCTAGTGGGAGACAGGAAGGGAGTGGATCCAAAGGGGAGAGGTGGTGGGGAAGAGCTGGTAGAGGTCGAGGGCATGGAAAATATAATCAGAACATATTGTATGAGAGGAGAACCAATCTTCATGACATGAAAAATTAGAAAAGTAAATTTCCTTTGAGAATTAACTGTGAGTGCTGTTGACATGAAGCCAATGTTAAGAAAGCAAAAATCAGTTAACTAAAATGAATAAAAGATTATGTTTTGATTAAATAACAGAACGTTGCAACTAGAGGATCTCAGAAACTAATCTTACGTTTCTTACAAGCACAGTGACTTAATATTTGGTAATTTATTAGTTAAGGAAGTCTTTTAGAACATAATCTCAGATGAAAATTTGATGCTATATATGGTTACTGGCTTCTGAGTGCCTAGAATCAAGAAAATAAAGTGAAGGCTTATGACAGCTCTTAGCTGTCGTTGCCTTTAAAGTTTCAGAAATGTTATGCAAATGACTGGAGGTCCTTGATGTGTGATACTGGTAACCTTAATAATGAGGATGTGTTTGGCTAGTATTTGAAACTCTAGGAGAAGGCAATCTATACACCTGCCTTTTGCCAAGTTGGGACATTAGAGTTATCATGGTAAAAGCAAAAGGATATCAGATTAGCATATGAGGATAGAGGATTTTCATCATATTCCTCCTCAGATGATCAAAATGAGAAATGAGAATGGTTGCATTCCAGCCGCTTCAGACATTTACTAAAAGTTAAGAGCCCTTTTGTCTGTTTTGTGTTCACAGTGGTGCAAGTAAGGAAAGCTCTGATGTATCTGAAGCCCTGGAACCAACAGTATCACTGAACTCAGATGCAAGGCTGAATTAGCACTAGGAAAGCCACTTTGTACCATAAGCAGTACATGAACTGATGATGAATAAAAAAGAAATAGTAAACAGCAGAAGGAAATTGATTCCTTTCTTTTCCAGAGGGATGTTTTAGGTATTGGATTTCTCGGATCATCTGTTAAGCAACAAAACAAAACAAAATAAGAAGATAATTTTTCATCAGTATAAGAAGGTACTTAGTAGGTTAAGCAAATGAGATTGAGCTTAACACACACACACGCATACACCCACTCCACTTAAAAAGATAAAATTTTACTGTCATTTCTAGAAATGGATAAAGTCATTTCTACCTGTGTAGATGAATTTGATCAAAGAACCCCGATCCGCTACTCTGCCTGCTGTTATCTCTTACTTTCTAAGACTGGAGAGGGTATTTTGATAGTGTTTGAAACTGCTGCAAAAGGTAACCTAGGCATCTTCTCTTTGCAACATAGGACCCTAGTAAATTAGAAAAAAAAGTGCTTCTCACCTCATTAAGAATGGCATATTTTCACACCATAGTGAGACATCCCTTTGCCATTGTTTTTTGCCTTTCCTCCTCTCCCATTCTATCTCCTGCCCTTCTTCCCCATGTTCCTGAGGTCTCTTTTATGTAACACCCTGAATGTATATATGTACATAATCATACATCTCTGTACATAATGTACTCAATGCTGTTATTTATTATGCACATAATTGACACATTATTGCATGTATGATGTTGTAAACAATAATTGGTTTATAAATATTGACATTATGTAGCTTTTAAGAATATGCATATTCTTAAAAGCATGGTTGCTGTCATTTCATTTTTTAGCACAAACGGAATCAGTAGCTTGGAAATATCAGTATTCTACTTTGTCTTATATTATTGAACTTCTAAATTTGTTACTTTAAATCTCTGTCTCACCAAATCTCAACATATTTCACCATGTAGTGACTGACAGTGGCACAAAATTCTCCCCCTTCTTTTGTGATGCAGTAACCTCATAGAAACAAATTCCCTCCCTTTAATCAGCAATGTTTGATACTGAGAAGCACCTTGTTGTGAGGTCTTCCTTAGCCCGTTTGTTTTCTGCTACCTAACTTTCTCTTATATTCTCATTAGTCTAGTGGCCAGTCTTTGTCATCTGGATTAATCTGTCTAGTAATAAATATGTTTCTATTGTTTCTGCAGCTATCTGCAAAGGAACAAAACAGGGAAAGAATTCAAATTAATGTATGATCTTGCTCTTTAGGTAAAAGCCGCAATGGCAAAGTTACACCAAGCAGTTTGAAGGAGGTTCGGCCACTTATGGACTTGCTTGCTATAGATGCTTGTGTTTGGAATTCGAAGAGAATAATTTTTGTCATTTTCTTATTCTCTGTCAAGCAGTTCTACTAGAGAGAACGTTAATTGTGAAGCTTGCAAGATACTGAGCTGGAGGGAAAAACAGCCTTTGTTCCAATATTTCCACTTCTACACTGCTGACGGCTTTCACATTATCTCAGCAGCTTTCTTACAAGATGCTGCATGAGATTTCATTTTGAAGTTAATCTTATTTTAGCATCAGATGCTCTCAATTAGCTGCTGTCTTTGTTTCATGAGAAATTGCTTTTGATTAGCAGATTTCGTTGTTTACATGGTTGCTCAGACCATATTGCAACAAAGCAAGTAATTTGCTGTCCAACTGTTTGTCTCCTACAGTGGAGATGGCTAGAGTTGCAAAGACTTTTGTCTTTATGTAAATTATTACAGAGTAAAATATGCCAAAAATTTTATTAAAAAGAAGTTATTCTTACATAACTTACATATCGCATCTTTACTTAATTTCACTATAATTACTTAAAAATAGGAAAACAACAGGAAAGAATCATGAATTGAGAATTTTAAAATAATGTTATGTTGATATTTACAAAATCGAATTATAAATCCCCTAGATTCACTTTATGTTTTTATTGCTTAGTAAAATAGATTCTAAATCAGAAATTATACCTTCTTTATATTTTTGTAAATAGAAAGATCAAAATACAAATACTTAAAAATATACTTATTGGATAGTAAGGCTATTCATTATCCAGCTATTGATATGAAATCTACAATTCACAAGCAAGACTATCATATGACATAGAAAAACATAGACAACATATTTAGATACTTTCATTAGTTTCGCCTTAGACACATGGACTGCAGTTGTTACTTCTAACTTTGCTTTTTCATATCTCAAACAAAAGCAGTTCCTCTATTGAAACTGACTCAGTCCCCTGGTGTTGGTCATAGTATAGTGTGAGGTTATTACATTGCTGTTCTGCAGCTGTTTGATTGACTCCACTGTATTCCAGGATCATTCTTAGCTGTGATATGATGATCTGGAGATGAATCAACTCTTTCTCAAAAAATGTAATGATGACCCTTCACATGTGGATATTTGGTGACTTGAAAAATAAATTTTGCTCTCACAGTATAATATCTAGAAGTTTGCTCCAGATAAAATGTTTCTTAGATCACAATTCTTTGGAACTCAGGAACTTCTTTTACCCGAGCTGACACTGTGAGATCATTACCATTTTATACCCTGGGACTCAGAAGATCTACCTGCGTTTTGATGAGGTTATATATCATGACCAACAGCTGGGTCTCAGATTTTACTCTCACTCATGCTGTTATTTTATTATTGTTGTTGGTTTTGTTCATTAGGTCTCATAGGCCATCACAAGCACATTGGTTCAAATAGCAAGGCCTCCGCACCTTCCTTTATACTTGGATTGCTCCCAGTGGAACAACATAATGCAACACTAATAGCCATTGATGAGAGGGACAGAGTAGAGCTCAGCTACATCATTTATGTTTAGAACTGGTTTCTACTAAATCATATTAAGTCCTAACAACTCACTTAGCAAAACCTTTGCAACAAAGTCTTCTGCCTCACTTGTCTTGTGTACCCTGAAAGAACTGACTTTGGGCATGGTAGAAAGCTTGGCGCCAATGAGGACCTGTGTTCAAGTTACAGAAACCACTTGAAAAAGAAAAATGGGTGTGGCGAGGTTCACTCATAATCCTAGTGCTGGACAGACGGACACAGGTAGATCCTTGTAGCTTAATGGCCAGTTAGATTAGCTGCCTTGATGAATCCTTAACAGGAATTGCGAATAGCACCTGAGGAATGACACTGTAAAGCATCCTTTAGACCCTTTGTGCACATGACATGTGTGCAGAAGTATCTGTATATTTATATGCACACATACACAGAGTTAAAAAAGATTGGGCTTCATTTTCTGATCCACCACTTTCAGCAAAGAAATTGTGGACATGTGTGCTTTTCTAGAGCAGAAGATGCCATGAAATATACTGGTAGGCTTGAGGAGTCTCCCTTGTTCTCATTGGCGTTCTCCATGCTGACTCATTCCTTCCTCCATGTTGACTATATACTATCTACCTCACACCCTCTGCGGTGTACATAAAGGTTTCCTTGCTGCCTGTTTCTGCAATTATCCCCATTTGTTTATATGTTGTTGGTCTGTACAAATGTATTGAATCTTGTAGAGTGGCTCTTTAGGCATTTTAAATCATTATTATTTTAACTGTTAAATAACAATTGTTTGCTTTTTTATATAGAGTATTTTAAAATTCATCTTTCATATATTATATCCTGATCACAGTTTTCCCTCCTTCTATTCCTCCTAGTGCCCACCTGAAACTCTGCTCTCCTTGAGATCTACTCCTCTTCAGTCTTCCTTCATAAAAGGGCAGGACTCACTGTAATATCAACCAAACATGGCATATCAAGTTCAAATAAGGCTAGGCACATTCCCTCCTCTTAAAGATGGTCAAGGCAACACAGTTGGAAGAAAAGGTTTCCAAAGCAAAATATTGGTTATATATACATGATTATATATAACAAAACCAAATGATATATCCAACATCTCACTCTCACTAACTTATCTATTTTGTGAAAATACACTTGAAATTTGCTTCTTCTGTTATTTTTAGCATACAATATATTATTACTAACTATAGTTATCTTTCTATGCACTACATTTAATTTTTGAGATCAATTGAACACATCTTTCTGTTCTTTCTTACTGTGTGTTTGTGTGTGTGTGTGTGGTTTGTTTCTTGTGGCTTATTAATATAAAAATTTTTATTTTTACACATAAGGAAATGATAATTTAAGCATTTTTCTTAAGTAGCATGGAATTTTCACAATTGTTTGCTCTTTCCTTCATTTTTTTCTTTCTTCCCTTGTATCTAAAAAATAGGGTGACTGGTATAACATAGAATATATTATATTTCATTATGTGATCATTTCTGAAAATATTAAATTTTATATCAAAAGGAAAAGGTTTCTGAAAAGGTTAGAGCCAATAATCTTCTGTATGAATACTTACTAAATCACAGTGTTACTGCAATCATATAAATAGAACCTTTCTTGTTGAATCTTCTGTACTGTGAAGTTACCAAATATTTAGATGATTTAGTCCACTTTTAGCTCAAGCATTCCAATCAGCTATTTACACTTTTTTCCATAAATTAGACACTTTGGGACACCGACAAAAGAGAAAAGTGTGTGCCATTATAGCATAAGCTTGGCTTTAGTTTCTATTTTCTGGGAAAAAAATCACCAAGTCCCTATATCAATAAAAATACAAGTAGCAATGCCAAGGCATTTAGTTTGAATAACCTCATTACAATTCAGTTTTCAGATTTAGCAAATTCGTGGGACTCATTGGGAACAAAGTGTTGTAATACATCTTTGCCTGGGGTACCTCAACAGAAGCACTACTTTAAAATGCTTTTAACAGTCAAAGTATCTTTGGGTAATACACTTTGATTCAAATGGAACTTTATCTGTTTTGGTAGGTAAGAAGATATATATTTACAAATCAAACTGTCTTGCTGTTGCCCATAGAGGAAAATGTAACATGTAATTTATTTAACAACAAAATGATATCCCCTCAGTTTCACTGTCATTAATAAAGAAGAAGGGATGTTAATGGTTCTGATATTTTCCCAGTGGAGTATGTTGCTCACCTTTCGTTCTTTGGAATCACGACTTTCAATTGACACTGTCAATAGAAAGCACTTTAAACTTTGCTTAGAAACATAAATTATTCATTCTTCAATTGAGATGAAAAGTTATCTGCATGGATATCCTGCCTATTTTACAAATGCATTCTGGCAAATAGACCCAAGGCAAATTTTAGCAGTGAGTTTGTTGCATGGCAAATTCAAAGCAAAACAGAAAATAAAATTTCTCTTTTTTCCTGCCTCTTTCCTATACCGCCTGTCTGTTTTCTCATTCTTCTCTTAACATTTTGTTAGTGTGTTGTATTAGAATAAAAATTCTTCTTACTTTTAAAAGAAGTTTAAAATACTCAAAATTATGAAATATCAGTATTATAGTGTTAAACACTAACAATCTTTTAAAATATTATTATACTTTTGCATGAAGCTTTGTGATTTCAAAATGATACTCTTCTGGGAACTTTCATGTTCTTGCTCTCATGAATCATCTCATAGTCCTGCTGTTGTATAAATATTTCTGGCTTAACTTTCTTACACCAAATGGAAAGGTAGTAGCACCCTCTACTAATCTCTTTGTCTGAAACTAATGTGGATTTGGTAACATCATTCTTCTTCTGCCAGAATTGTCATTAATGATGTGTTAAACCAAAGCCACTTTCAAACAAATGGCAATGTTGTAACTTTGCCCTATTTTGGGATTATATTTTTGCAAGATTATTCATAAAATTTAGGGACTGTGGCCTGATGTGGGAATTGATGCTGGTCTCATTAAAAAGAGGATTTTTAAACCAAATTTTGCCACTTGTTTTTCAACATGAATATTTTCCAGAACTATCCAACAAAAGTTACTTGCAATGGCTGATTGAATAAATTTTAGCTCTGTCCTGAACTGTGGAAGTAAATCCATGAGTCAAAAATGTGTGTTTGTGTGTGTGTGTGTGTGCGTGTATGTGGTGTGTGTGTGTGTATGTGTGAGTTTGTGTGCATGCACATTCATGCCTGTGTATGTGCATGTTTGTACACACATTAGTGGACCTTTTTTTTCTTGGCTTCTTTGGTTGTTTTTCTTTTGAGACTGGATTAAATGGCATACCTTTGGATGTCCTTGAACTCACAAAGTAGCCCAGACTGGCCTCAAATTCTTAGGTCTCATGTCTTTGCTTCTTGAGCACCAAGCAGTGTTTGTAGATATACACCATCATCCCCAGCATAAACACAGACTGGAGATCAGTTAGAAAGTAGCTAATGTGAATTCTACATTTCTTTCTTTGTTATAAATTGTAATTTATCAGGGTTCCCTGCCCTGTGGGAAGTCCATGGACCACCCACCTCCATCCAGGTCCAGTAAGGTGAGCATCCAAACTGCCTAGGCTTCCACCAAGCCAATACGTGCAGTAGGATCAAAAACCCATTGCCTTTGTTCTTGAGATCTCAGTAGTCCTCATTTGACTGGGGGAGGGGAAGGGAAATGGGAGGCTGCGGTGGGGAAAAGACAGAAATCTTAAATAAATAAATAAATTTTAAAAAAAATAAAAAAAAATAAAATAAAATAGGTACAGAAAAAAAATAAAATATTGCTGCCATAAATTGTAATTTAATTCACTATAAAACATTATTTTATGTTTAATCCAGTTTTGAGATAATAATATAACATATCTTATAAGGACATGATATTAGGTCAACAAAGAAATGTCACTCTCCAATTTAACTAAAACTGCCTGACATGTTTGGTACAGATACTAAATTAAATTGTATTTAAATAATGTTGCTGCTCTCTGACAGATGTATGGATTATTGCAACAGATTTCACCCTTTATTTTTTCCATTTATCTAACCTAAATAATTGCATGTGTTTATCTGACACAGTGTAATATTTCAACACATAAATACAATATATATATTGATGCAACTGTGTTATTTGCCTGTTTTTGTTTAGTGAATCTTTATTTCTGCGTTTGATGAACCTTTAAAGACTTATTTTCTAGTTTTTAAATAAAATCTACAATTAACTGTTACAATGTATTGTAAGGTAACTTTGCAGTAGGTCAGTAGAGTTTACCATAATCTCTACATAGAAAAATAAGTCTCCAAGAAATATAAACACATGTTAAATATTATCTATAATCAAAACATACAATTCTAAAGTTGATACTGTGATGTTGTGAACCTAAGGCAATTTACCATATCATCATTGCTCTATGAAAAAAATAAAAACATGTTTTTATAAATTAAACATATTCAATATAGCTATTTTTCAGTATGAATGAGCATCTCAGTGGCATTTCTGTCTTCTCTTTTTATGTCTCCATTTTCACCTTCTTTGCTTCTTTCTATTTTTACACTGCTAGTTATTCTTTATCACTGAAAAATACATATAAAAACAATTATTTTGTTGTTTTTACAATGCTTGAATATCACAAGTGTTACCAAAATATTCAATAAAAAAGTCCTACAATAAAACAATGTTTTATTTCTTTCCTTTATTTTAAGTCACTTTAAGAATCTACTCCTAGAGATATGATGGCACACACATATAATAAAAGCAACCTAGGAAGCTGAGACAAGAAGATTATGAGTTTACTGCTACTGTAGACACCCAGCAAGTCCCTGTCTCACAAGAGCTAAACAAATGGACAACTTTAACATAACAAGCAGGTCAAATAATTATATTTTTCATGAATTAGGTGGCTTTTATTAAATAGCAGCAATAAAAAAGCCTCCTTTCTTCACGACTTTTATATGGAAAAACCATAAAAATAGGAGCCCTATCCCCTCTGAGAAATGTATGGAGGGTGAAATGGGGGAAAGAGGAAAAATTGGAGTTGGTATGTAAAAATTAAAAAAAAATTAAATAAATAAATAAATAAACAACACAGAATGGTCATTGTTTTTAAGGTTTTTCTTTCTTTGTGTTTACTCTAGCAAATGTTGCCTAATTCAAGGGATTATCTATCATATGTCACTGGATGTTGAGTTCCAAGCACAGAAATATTAGGATCTTAGGAAATGTGTGTTGTCCTTATAGGAAATTTAGTGTTTAGAAACTATCTTTGGCAAAAAAGAAGGAAGAGATGGACTATATGTTTGAAATCATTGCAAGATTACAGAATTGGGATCTGCATAAGGACAAAAGCCTAGGTTTTAAAGAAAGCGTGGAGGCATAACCTGAATGTTGATAGAAGTTTTTAAACCTCAATTTCTAGTTGTTTTGCATTGGTTCCTTTTATTTCATAATATTCTTTAGAAGGTAGACTTCACAGTGTGTCCATGGATACCATGTAAACTCTTGAACTGAGTACATAGTAAAATAGATGATAGATTGATTATATATACATATATACACACACACACACACACACACACAGAGAGAGAGAGAGAGAGAGAGAGAGAGAGAGAGAGAGAGAGAGAGAGAGAGAGAGAGAGAGAGAGAGAGAAGCAAACAAATAAACTGGGGGGAAAAAAGCCCTACTGATTTTCTCAGGAAAAATCATGACCTTAGTAAATTAGTAAGACACTTTCCTGGAGACAACAGCAACAGAAAACATCTCCTTGCCAATAACTTAGGTAACAATTATGGGGGAGAAATATGGTAACAGTCACCATCATAGGAAAGCAGAGAGAGGATGGGGGAAAAAAAGAGTCCTAGGTATAGTTTCTGATTCATATGTGATGATGAAAGAGAAGCTAGACAGATCTGCACCAGCAAAAACCAAATGATAATTAAGCAATGTCTATTCAGAAAGGGTCTGGTGGAAATCAGTGAACAAAAGCACATAGCATGATGGCATGGGATGAGCAAGGTCATGATCACTGACAAAGCCAGACCTCAGAGAGTTACCACCTCTCAGACACGTGGCCCCAGGACCAGTTCTCAAGTCAAATCACATTTCCAGTTCAATGATTCAACTCAAGGGAAATGACTGGGAGTAATGGGGATTGGCTGTGGACAGAAATAAATGGTAGGAAATGCTGTTCTAATACATGAGTTGGCAGACAACGATTCACATATGACACATGTTTTGTAGGTTTCTATCAAGCTAAATATAAATTAAGTACACTTTAAATTTTAGGTAGCTCCCAAGAAAGTGTTGGCTTCTTACATAAATGGGTTCCATAAGATGTGTTATTGAAGCAGGAAACAGATTAAATGTTTTTTTGAAATGCATTTAAGATTAATAACTCAGGGGTGTTTGCTTTCTATGTTCAATATAAAACTCAGTACTTATACTCGAAACCAGTGCCCTACATGATTGAAATATTCTGGGACAGTTTTATTGTTTAAATAAGAAAAGACTGACTCTTCCTATGTACATCTTATTAAAAATTATTATCTATGAGAAAATTTATTTTCTATTTCATCTTTAGTCATCTTTGTCTTGGATTACAGGATAGAGTTATCCATATCCCATAAAATGATAAATTGTACAGAACATAAAATCTGCCAATTCTCTTAAATTTAAACATATATGGTAGTGTACCCACTGTTCATATAAAAGCTAGGTATCTGTAACCACCATTGTGGGTTTTGGACGACTTCATCTCAATAAAAACATTGTGAGCCTGTCAAGGTTGAGTTCACCTGCTCAGCCACTAAGCTATTATCACAATAGTGAAGCATATTATCAGCTGGGAAATTCTATTTCTTTGTAAGCAAGAGTACATAAGGATTAATTCACTAAATAAAATTAAGCTATGCAACATAAGCACAAACTTCTGGCCCCTTTACTGCAGATTCTTCTTCTTCAGGGACTGTTGAACATTATTTAGCTCACAGTATTTGGGAAGGATACACAAACCAGTATTTGATTTAAGTAGGATCCTTAAGTTTTACTGAGTGATTCCAATATCTCTACCAAAATATTTCAAAAAAAAAAAAATTGTAACAACCTCAGAGTACTTAGTATGCAAGGAGACTAGGTTTAATTCATGGAACAACAATAAAAATAACAACAGTAATCTCGGTGAATTTGAGGCTAGCCTGATCTATAAAAGTAATTTCAGTACAGCCTGGGCTACCAAAGAAACCCTGATTCGAAACAAAACAAATAACAGCAAAAACAAAAGCAAAAAAGCAAGAAAAAGGAAAGAAAAACAGAAATGGAAAATAGTGACAGTGAAGATGATGTTAAGTGCTTTTAAGTCATAGCTGTGTCTCATCATATACGTAAGAGGATATTCTATTAGTTTAATTACTTCTCATTTTGCATGTGAAAATAGAAGCACACAAAATTGAATCATTTGGCCCAATGGCAGAAGTCTCTAAAACAGAGTCTCAGCTGTGAGCTTTCCTATGGCCCTAAGACAATTTTTAACTAATATTATATTAAACATATTCAAAAATTCCTTTTTCTCATAATTCTTCTTTGGAATTAATAGAAGAAACAAAGAAAATCTGCTTTTTGATATTTGTTTTCTTTTGAGACAAGGTTTCTTTGTATTGGCTATCCTGGAATTTACTATGTAGACCACGCTGGACTCAATCCCAGAGATTCACCTGATTGTGTATCTCTAGAGCTGGGATTAAAGGTTTGTGCCACCACTGCCCAGATTTTATTTTATTTTTTTATTTTTGAGATTTTAATATAACTATAATTTTTCTCTCAACCTTTTTCTCACATCAAGTCCTGCCATATAACCCTCCTTGTTTTCTACCCTATTCATGGCCTATTTTAATTAATTGTATTACATGCACATGTACACCTATAATGTAACATATATATTATGTTATTATATTATAACATATAATATATTATATTATGTTACACATATACTTAATTAAAACCTGCTTCATCTGTATGTTACTTGTCTTTATGTTTATGGACTGAACTTTTGGTATTTAATAACCAGCTGTTGTGTAATTGATTTGTAAAGCACCACCTCTGTTCATGTTTTATTCTTATTGCCTTTCTCCACAATATCCTTTTTCACATTTGTCCTGTTATTTTTTTAAAGCTCACGGCATGAATCCAAACACTGCCTCCTATCTTCAAGGGAGACTTCTGCAAAAGTGGTGGTAACTCCCTTAACATGCGAGTTCTTCACTTCCAAGAATATGAAGCTCTTGTGTATTAAGCGTTTTACAGATGATATTAAATAGATTTGGGAAGTGACGTAGACCAGTTTCCCTTATATCTGCCAAAAATATCCATTACTTTAAAAAAAAAAACAGAATTCCATAGACTCTAATGATTTGAGTTAGCTGGTCAGTAAAGATGCCCGCCTGCACAGTCTCGTTATCTAGTAGTGTGGTCTCAAAGTAAGTTTCTAAAGAAAAGGTGACCAGAATCATTGTGCCAAGATGCCACTGGTCATAAAAGCAGCAAACTTAAAAAGAAGGATTATTATTTAGTTCAAAGTCACAGATTGTCCAGCGTGCCCACTGACGAAGAAGTCTTCTTTATGTTGCCCTGAAATGGCATTTCAAATTTTAGATTATATTCTGGTAGGAATTGTAAGTTTTATTTCTAGCTGGATTAACTTTCCCTTTTGAATATTTATGTTTCTTTCTGAATTATTCAAGATGACCAACCATTTATTTCTTATGAAATTGCTTTTAGAAACATATTGCTTATTTAATAAGATCTGAATAGAAAAATTCCATCTTCTGAAAATGTGTAGTCTGGTTAACCAGAATAAAATATTAAAAGCAATATTTTCAGTGCTTGGCAATGAGATCATTCAATGAAAACAGTATCCATCAAACGAACCCAGGATGATTAAGTAGTTTAACAAGTATGAGATTCTAATATCTTTGATAAATATTTTTATTTGATAACAGTTAGATATTTTTAAGGCTAAATATCAAGGCAAAAGTATAAAATAAAAGTAAGTCTGAAGTCAAATTTCTTTAGGCATGCAAATACTATTAAGACAGGAGGCAGACACGTACCTATTTCAAATCTATGGGGATCTCCATTTGCTGAAGAAAGTACTGTAGCTAGCAACTTGCTTGAAGAACATTCAAAGATCAATGGAATTCTGCATAAACAGAAGGACCAGCTAGGCTGTAGTTAAGTGGTGATCATTCATGAGGGAAAGTTGCATGTTCTGCTACCGGGATTCTACACAGGGAGCTGTGCTCAAAAGCATTGATCTAGACAGATTCTATATGCTTTGTATGCATAATTTAAGAGGCCAGTGTGATTTTTCCATAGTATTTTAAACTCAGAAACCCACTCTAACTTTTAAATTTTTTCTATTATCTGTTCTGCTAATGAATAAACTTAAATGAATATCAATGTTATTGCCAAGACTTCAGTAATGAATAGCACTGATTCTGTTATTGTGCGTTCATTGAATCTTGGTTGAAGATTAACATTATCTGAGCAGTTAACTATCCCTAAACTATCAAACAGATCTCAACAATTATAAACAAATGTATGTTTGAATATAATATGGTCCATTCTGTAATATTTTTATTAAAATCACTATTAAAAGCAGCACAATGGCAAGAACTTGCATTTGGTAGATTTTTTCTAGATCTACCAAAGAAGATAAAGTCTTCTTTATGTTGCCCTGAAATGGCAACTTACTAAAATTTTACTTAAAAATGAAAACTAATCCTTTAAAAGAAATGCTCTCTGTTCAGGACGAAGTTCGGAGATGTTGTGCAATGGAGATCCCCAAATGTTCAGTAAATATGCTTCAGTCTGTCACATGATCCCAGTTTGCAAATTTTTAATACATCATAGATTCCGATCTCAACACTTGAATACAGCTTCAAAAGCGTCAACAATGGATACCATAAAATTCATGCTAAGTAAGCATACTTAAGAATTTAGACAAGCTCTGATTTACCCATGTCCTTTTACTCAAATATGTGGTGCCTTCAGTGAGAGGGTATATTGCCATTCTGTTCTTGAAGGCAGAAAGAGTGTAGGCAATAGTGTGTAATGCTGGGAATCTATGGCACCTCATGATCTATGGTAAAATATTCAAAACAAGAAACCTATTCTTCACGTATAGGTTAGCCTGTGGTATCTGGGAGGGACATTGTTGCCTTATTATAAAACATCTCCATTAATACACACACTACACATGTATGTATATATGGATATTAAAACACACAAATACACGTGTACGTATATATTAATTTATAAAATTATATATAGATTTATGAATCGATATAAACATATGTATGTTGATATTAATATCCATATAATAAATATACTATTATAGGAGATTTATATATGAATATATGTGAATGTGTATATAAATATATATTCATATGTGTATGTATGACTCTTCTATAATAGTAGGTTTCCGTATGACTTTTCTTAAATTTCTATAGGGTTAGGTATCTTTTCCATATACACTCTTCCTACATGCCCTTCCTTCCCTACTCTAATTTAAAGTGTCCTGTGTTATGCTACTATTCTTATTAAACCTTTTATTTAACTGCATTCTATTTTCCTTCTTGATGTGGGAGTGTCATATATCAATCTGTTGATTTCATTGGTTCAATAAACTGCCTTGGCCCTGACAGGTTAGAACATAGGTGGGTGGAGTAAACAGAATAGTATGCAGGCAGGAAGAGGAAATCATGCAGCTCCGCTCAGAGAAGCCAGGCTCCTCTCTCGAGGGCGGACAGGATAGCTCGGCTCTCTGAGGCACACTCGCGATGAAGCTCCGACCCAAGTTGGATGTAGGCTAGAATCTTCCTGGTAAGCGCACCTCATGGTGCTACATAGATGATAAGAAATGGGTTAAGAGGTTGAAGTTTTTTTTTTTGTTGTTGTTGCTTGCTTTTTCTTCTTTTATTATTATTATTATTATTATTGTTATTGTTATTTTTTTTTGGTTTTTCGAGACAGGGTTTCTCTGTGGCTTTGGAGCCTGTCCTGAAACTAGCTCTGTAGACCAGGCTGGTCTCGAACTCACAGAGATCCGCCTGCCTCTGCCTCCCGAGTGCTGGGATTAAAGGCGTGCGCCACCAAAGCCCGGCAAGAGGTTGAAGTTAATGGACCAAGCAGTGTTTAAATGAATACAGTTTGTGTGTTGTTATTTCGGGCATAAGCTAGCCAGGCGGCTGCGGTGTTGGAGACGCAACGCCCACTGCCCCCAATTTCAACACCTTCTTTTGAAATATCAGTCTATGAACTATTATTAATTTATTGACCTCTGTTTATTTTACAAGCAGAACACATCTGAGGATTCAAGGCAATATACAAAATGAGAGACAATGTGACACTTGTCTTTCTAGGTCTAGGTGACCTCACTCAGAGTGATTGTTTTCAGTTCCATTGATTTATCTGTGAATTTTATCATTTTGTTAATTTTTCTTTCTTCTTTTCTCCTATAATATATGTTTACTTTAGCTTCCTCTTTCTCCCCTCCTCCCATTCCCTACAATTTTCTTTCTCATCCCTCAGATCCACAGCTCCTCATTTTCTATTCAGAAGAGAACAAGCCTCCCAATGTTATTCACCAAACAAGGCATAACAAGTTGCAATAAGTCTAGGCACAAACCCTCTCATTAATGTTGAATGAGAAAACACAGTAGGAGGCAGGGACTTACAAGTAAATAAATGATTTAGAGACACCCCACTTCCAATTTTAGGAGTCCCTCAAAACTCCCAAGATAACCACAGCATGTATGCTGAGTGCCTAACACAGACACATGTGGCCTCTGTGGTTGATGCTTCAATCTCCGTGAGGCCCTATGAGCCAAGCTTAGCTGACCGTGAGGATTGTGTTCTACTGGTGTCCTCAAATCCTCCTGGTCTTAAAATCCTTTCTCTTCACCTTCTGCGTAGTTACCCCAGCGCTACCTAATGTGCGACTGCTCCCATCAGTTGCTCTAGTAAGCCTGTCTGATGATGATTGAACTTGAGTTTGGCACTGAGCTACGAGGATAGCTGAATATCATCAGGAATCGTTTCATTGACTGCTTTTTGTCAGTTATATTTGGTTTTACCCTAGATCCCTGTTCCGCCTAGTTTCTAGACTGAGACCATCCAAGCAGTACCAGGCTTCGGTTCCCTCTCATGTCTTAGACTAGTCATTTGTTTGACCATTCCCACAAGCTTTGAGTCACCATTGCATCATCTTAGGCAGGCAGAAAAGATTGTAGGTTGCATGTTTTGTGGCTGGATTGGGGAGCCTAACCTAGTTATAAAAGATTGCTGGTTCTGGCTCCATATTCTCTATTTCTAAGAGTCTTTACTACCTTCACCTTCTCAGGTTTCATGGATTTTTCACTGTGCTACTTTTCTACATCTCCCTCCTAATTCCCCCCAATTACAGTCATCTCTCCCCATACCTTCTACCTCTATCCCTCCCTGCTCCATCTGAGCCATCTTGTTCCTATATCCACTCAACACCAGTTCACCTGCAAAATCTATTCTATTTCCCCTTCCCAGGGATGTCCATGTGTACCACCCCCAGATCCCTCTTTGTAACTTAGCCTATCTGGGTCTGTGGATTGTAGTGTGATTATCCTTTACACAAAAACTAATATCCACAAATAAGTGCACTATTGGTGTTCTGTTTAAGACATTTCTCCTGTATCAACACGTTCAAGGCTATTCCCTACTTTATCTTCTAGCAGGTTCAGTGTGTCTGATTTTATATTCAGGTCTTTCGTCCATTTTAACTTGAGTTTTGTGTAGAGTGTTAAATATGGAATGATTTGCATTCTTTTACGTGGAGACACAGACATCCAATTAGACCTGGACCATTTGTGAGAAATGCTTTCTTTTTTCCATTGCCTATTTCTGGCTTCCTCTATTTCTTTAGGGGGGAAGTGGGTGCTTTTATGTTTGTTTTTGTTTTACTTGTTTTTGAGATACAGGTTTCTCTGTATAGCCCTGGCTATCCTGAAACTTGTTCTGTAGACCAACCTGGCCATAAATGCAGAGATTTGTCTGCCTTTCCTCCCAAGTGATGGTATTAAAGGTATATATATATGCTGCCCTGCTCTGGCTTCTTTATCAAAAATCAGGTGTACATAGCATAGGTATGTGGGTTCATGTTTAGATTTTCAATTCTATATCAAGGATCACTGTGTTTGTTTTTATACCAATGCCATGCAGTTTTTATTACTATAGCTCTATGGTAAATCTTAAAATCAATTACAGTAATAATAGTATTATTTAGGATTATTTTAGATATCTTTTTTATTTTGTTTTTGTTTTCATATGAGATTGAGTATTGTTCTTTCAAGATCTATGAAGAATTGTGTTGGATTTTTTAATGGAAATTTATATTGAATCTGTAGACTTCTTATTGTAAGATGGCTATTTTTACTATATTAATTCTATTGATCCATGAATAAGAAAGATCTTTCCATCTTCTCATCTTCTTCATTTTTTTTTCATTAAAGACTTGAAGTTTTTGTCACACAAATATTACACATTTTCGGGTAACGTTACCCCAATTGCTGTGGCTATTGTGAAGGATATTTTTTCTCTGACTTCTTTCACAGTTCATTGCCCTTTAAAAAATTGAGTTAATTTTATATTCAGTCACTTCACTGAAGTTGTTTATCAATTGTAAGAATTTCCTGGTAGACTTTTTGGGGGTCACTGATGTATATTATATCAACTGCAAATAAAGATAACTTGACTTCTTTCTTTCTAATTTGTATCCCATGGATCACCTTTGGTTGTCTTATTATTCTAGCTAGAGCTTCAAGTACTATATTGAGTAGCTACAGAGAGAGTGAACAACCATTTCTTGTTCCTGATTTTAGTGGAATTGTTCTGAGTTTCTTCAGCTTAATTTGATGTGGCCTATAAGCTTATTTTAAATTATTTTAAAATCAGATTATAGTGCAGAGGCACTCCCCTCTTAGGGATCTATTTATATGATCACATGTTTTTTTTTCTTTGTTTATGTGGTGGATTACATTGACTGATTTTTCTTTTTGCTATTCTGACTGTAGTGGTATAAAATCTCAAAGTATTTTTGTGTTACATTTCCTTGATGGCTAACAAGTTGTTTTCAATGGGTCTGAAATATCTGTATTTTATGTTTTAGGAATTCTATTTAGTTCTATGCTCCACTTAAAATCAGTTTCCTTGTTTTCTTGATGTCTATTTTTTATTGTTTTAATTCTTCACATATTCTAGATAATAACTCTTTGACATTTATATACCTGGTAAAAAGTTTTTTCAATTTGCTAATTAAGTTTCTTTACTAAAGCGATGATGTCCTTTGAGGAACTGAAATTTTATGGACAATAGAAGCTGCCAGAAGAGAAAAAATAATACCCTATCATAGGCATCTGTGAATCCTGCAAGCTAAAAAAATGATTGATCTCATAAGACTTGTCTACGAGAGGCAGAATGTCATGGGATTAACCAAGCATTTTTGATAGATTTATGGCTCATTCCCCAAGTTGAAATGCATTTCTATCTCTAATATTGTGGTCTAGAACCTATAAAGGTCATAGGCCCTAAGGGAAAACTTGCTGCTATTCTATTATTTAGCTAAATGGGCACAGTATAAAATCAGCTCCTATTGACTTATTGCTTTAACCATAAGTTAATACAGTTCCCAATCCTCATGATTCTCTCTGCTTTTAATAGATGGTGATTGACACAAATAATTACAACTTACCAATGTACAGAGAATAAGAGTCTGGTGCCCAGCCCAAGTGTGTCATTAATATGACACCCATTTATTCCATGTCTCAGAGATCATTGTGTAAGGGAGGGGCAGAAAGATTGTAGCAATAGGAGACAGTGGATGGCTACTAAGAAACAATGTTTTTCAGTCATAGCAGAAGACATATGTGTTCACAGCAGTGAGAAAGCATTCATAATACATGTGTGTAGTCTTGAAAAAGCCCAGTGGTGGAGGACATAAAGTTTCACTGCTTTCTAAGTAGGTATTGGCAATTGATTATTAGCTGTTGAAAGCACAGGATTAATTTTCTTTAAGGGTGTAGCTTCTGCTGTGTTGACCATGCTCCAGTGGAAGAAGAGAGGACACAAGTTTGGGTGAGCAAGGAAGTAGTGGAGGTGGCTCTGGGAAGAGTAAGGGGATGTGGAAAATATAAAAATTCTTTAGACTATATTCTAAAGATAACAAATAAGACAAAACCTTAACCTTGATCATTTAATACAGGTAATGTTATCTCATCACTGTTTCATATACTGAAGCATTTGTAATAAGAGTTGCAGGAATATTAAACTTTATTGCACTTGAGTTTTGTCAAGTAGAGTTCCACTAGGCCAATATATTAAGGTATTTTTGAGGAGATACTCCCTGCAGTTCCTTTGTAAAAGCAAACCAAATATTCTCTTAAATGAGAAGTAAGTTCTAAGCGAACTAAAATGTTTCCCACCTAACCCTTTCAATGGAACCTTTAAAGACAATTTTTCTACCTGTTCTTTTGCTTTCTGTGAGTTTCTACTCGTCCTTTGTGGTTGACACAGTTTCACTATGGGTTCCCTAAATTGTGCTTTGACGTGTTGTGGATTCATCCCATTCAGTTGCCTCGTTGGGCAGCCTTTTAAACAGCTGTGCTTCATAACTCTTTCATTTGTCCAGAGAATACTAAGTGGGAGCCTGCTGGCATGCCACTGCCAAAGAAAATTAGATGCTGTGATTCCTGTGCAGTGCCCCAATTACGGCCAAGAACAGCTCTTACCAAGCTGCTCATGCCCTGAGAGTGGGCACCATACAATTCTGCTGGAAAATAGTTGTTCACAGGAATGGTGCTTACCTATGACAAATTTTTAAAGTGTTTCAACCAAAAACTTCAATTTCATATAAATGCCTAAATTTTTTATGTTAGGTTCATAAAATATTAAATAAATTTTTAGGTGTGACAGTTGTTAAATATTGGACGAATCTAACTACGAACTGAGCCTAAACTTTGTCATTGAGTTGGATCTTTACATATATTTAGGACATCTTTGTATAAAATTGCGAACTCATGTCTACATAAAGAAAATTTATATATTTGGGCAACATACATTGTAATGCTTGTAAGTACAACAAATTGACTAAATAATAAACTTAATAAATACATACATCACATTTGGGTACAAAGACATAATTTATATGTATTATATATACATACATTATTATGTACATGTTTAGGTTTTAAATTTTATGTGGGTATTCTATTAACATCTTAATGACTAAATAATTTATTTTTATTAATTTCTTGAAAATCACCATCAATTCAAATTTACTTTGAGATGGCTGCTGATTAGTGTTTCAGGCATTGATCATGGAGGCCAGTATCTTGCCCATGTTATGCAAGTACTCTACTGCTGAGCCCATTGCTAGTCCTATTGATTTCTTTTTCTTTAAATTTTGCTTGTTTCTGTTTCCTGGTTGTTTTATTTGAATGGAATACAATTAGTAGTTAATGATTACATAGTTTCTCCCCATGAATTATGGTAGTGGTCTTTATGTGTATTTTATTCTTCTTGCAAGGTTCTGCATTTTCTATTAATTCTGTTTCATAGATTGAAAAGTAAAGATTGAAAATGTTAAGTAACTGGTGCTAAATACAGTAAAATGAGCTTGAAATTCAGATCCATAACCTATAGCCTGCTGCCTACCACTGGGACCCCTTACTCTATAGTGCATGGAAACCTTTGGTACAGAGACATTTTCTGATAAGCCTTTAAGCTGACCCTCATCCCAGGAAGAGACTTTGATATCAGTTCTTTAGGTACATAATTGCCCAGTGTGGTCTGATCTACACTGAATTCAGTTTTTCTAAATTTAGTATGCTATCTCTCTGTCCAACTTTCCATCCTAATGCACTTAAATATCATTAAACCTTTACTAGCCTACTCATAGCTAATTTCTGACTTGCTAGACTTAATGCCCTCAAAAGTTTTATTCCAGAAATGCTGCTGTTATTGTCAGAACTCCAAAACCATCAATCCATAATTCTTCTGAACATTCTCATTTAATGTAGTATAACTTTTTAAGATATAAAATTATGGATTTAAAGAAAGACACTTTCCACAGCAATACACATATATTAGACTTATCATTTTCTTCCATATTTTATGTGTACTTTGCCCCATTATCTAGACTGAATAATCTGAGTAAAGATTATACTCCCTAATTCCTTTTTAGCTCTATAGACTTTAGTTAAGCATTATCACAATAAAATATAGCCTGAAGTATTTGATTGATTGAAATGAAAATGGTTTTCAGTCACATCAGAGTAGGCTGGTGCTGCAGACACATGATTGCCCTACTTGTTATGCCAATAAGTTTGACATTAAACTTTGCAAGCATGTACATGAGTGGTTTAGAATAATTCCCAGTGTAACTCGAGTCTGATGACATTTGGTACTACTGCACTTTCCAGAAACTCATGGAAAATGTCAATTCTTCCCTGTGGCACTTTTGCCAATTTCAACTAAAGTGAAAATTGGTTGTTACTCAGAAAACAAACTAATTTCTCCTAGAAAAACACATCTGGTAATGATCAAAGCTATTTGTGTTGAAAATTCATATACCCACGAAGTGATATAATGCTAAAAAATTGACTGTTTAAATGTAAGTCAATTTCCAGGTTGTGTCAGTGCTTTGACCAATGGGGGAAAAAAATCACTTCTCCTTTTCAAGTATAGATTAAAAGTGGCTATAATCCTACCTACTCAAGAAAACAAAAATAAATAAATAAATAACAGCCTTATAAATACTTCTTTTCTTATTCATCACTTTCAATTTATTTTACATACCAACCACAGTTTTCCTCCCTCCTCTCCTCTTGCTAACTCCCCCGCCTCCCTTCTACTTTCTACCCCACCCATCTACTCCTCCTCCGTCTTTATTTAGATGGGTTAAGGACTCCCATGGGAATCAACAAAGCATGGCATATCATGTTGAGGCAGGACCAAGCTCCTTTCCCAACATCATGGGGGAACAAGTCATCCCACTATACAGAATAGGTTCCAAAGAGCCAGTTCATGCATCAGGGACAGGTCTTGGTCCCACTGTTAGAAACAGCACAAAAGACTAAGTTACACAATTGTCACCCAGATGCAGAGGACCTAGGTGGGTCCCAGGCCTGCTCTAGCAGTTCATGAGAACCCATAAGCTTGGGTCAGCTGTCTCTGTTGGTTTTCCTGTTATTATCTTGGCCCATCCTTGCTCGTCTAACACCTCCTCATCTCTCCTCAACTGAACTCCAGGAGTTAGGCCAAGTGTGTGGCTGTGGATCTCTAGATCTACTTTCTCCCCATTTTCCTTCCCCGGTGAAAACCACCCTCATGTTCCCATTCCCATCTGCACCCCTCTACTTCTACCCATTCTCCATTTACCCAGGACATCTCATCTATTTCCTCTATCTTCCAAGAACCATGTGTCCCTCTTAGGGTCCTCCTTGTTACCTAGCTTCTCTGGGTCTGAGGATTGTAGCCCAATTATTCTTTGTTTTACATGTAATATCCACTTATCAGTAAATACATTCCATGTTTGTCTTTTTTGGTCTGGGTTACCTCACACAGGATGATATTTTCTTCTTTCATCTATTTGCCTTCAAATTTCATGATGTCATTGTTTCTTTTTCCTTGCTGAGTAATGCTTCATTGTGTAGATATACCACGTTCTTTTTTTTGCTTTATCCATTTGTCGACTGAGGGGCATCTAGGTTGTTTCCAATTTCTGGCTATTATGGATAATGCTGCTATCAGCATAGTTGAACAAATGCCTTCTGGTATGGTGGATTGGCCTTTGGCTATATCCCCAAGAGTGATAACACTGGGTCTTAAAGTAGATTGATCCCCACATAGGTTGTCATTAGTGTTTCTGAATTTGAATATTCTGACAAGTGTAATATGGTATTTCAGAGTCATTTTGATTCTAATTCCCCTTATTAGAACGTTGAACAATTCTTTTAGTGTATCTTGGCAATTGGCTATTCTGCTGAAAATTTTCTGTCTATGTCTGTACCCCATTTTTAATGGGATTATTTGGAACTTTGATGTCTAATTTCTTAAGTTCTTTATATATTTTGGATATCATTTCTCTGTCGGATGTGGAATTGGTGAAATCTTTTCCTATTTTGTAGGCGGCTGTTTTGTTCCTTTGACAGTGTCCTTTGCCTTCCAGAAGCCTTTTAGTTTCAGGAGGTTTTTAGTTATCGATTTCATTGTCTGTGCTGCTCGTGTTCTACTGGTGAAGTAGTTTCCTGTGTTAATGTGTTCAAGGTTACTTCTGACTTGCTCTTCTATCAACTTCCATGTAATCAGTTTATGTTGAGGTCTTTGATACAATTGGACTTGAGTTTTGTTCAGGGTGATAGATATGGATCTATTTGCATTCTTCTCCATGCCACCATCCAGTTACACCTGCAACATTTGTTGAAGATGCTTTTTTTCCCCATTGTATATTTTTGCTTCTTTTTTCAAAAATCAGGTGTTCATAGGTGTGTGGCTTTATGTCAGGGTTTTTGGTTCAATTCCATGGTTACACTTGTCTGTTTTTATGCCAATACCAAACTGTTTGGATTACTATGGCTCCATGGTAGAGCTTGAAGTCAGAGATAGTGACCTCTCAAAAAGATCTTTAATTATACAGAATATTTTTATTTTAGCTATCCTGGGTATTTTTTTTATATGAAGTTGAGTATTGTTCTATTGATGCCTGTAAAGAATTGTGTTGGAATTTTGATAGGGATTGCACTGAATCTGTATATTGCTTTTGGTAAGATTGCCTACTATGTTAATCCAACTAATCTGTGATTATGGAAATCTTTCCATATTCTTTTTATTTAAATATTTATTTATTATGTATACAATATTCTGTCTGTGTGCATATCTGCAGGGCAGAAGAGGGCACCAGATCTCTTTACAGATGGTTGTGAGCCACCATGTGGTTGCTGGGAATTGAACTCAGGATCTTTGGAAGAACAGGCAATGCTCTTAACCTCTGAGCCATCTCTCCAGCCCCTCTTTCCATATTCTTAAATATTCTTCAATTTGTTTCTTCAAAGACATAAATTTTTGTCACGTAGGTTTTCAATTTGTTTGGTCTGAGTTAACCCAAGATATATTATGTTATTTGTGGCTATTGTAAAGGCTGTTGTTTCTCTCATTTCTTTCTCAGTCCATTTCTCATTTTTATATAGGAGGGCTATTGCTTTATTGGGTTGATCTCATATCTAGCCACATTATTGAAAGTATTTAATCATCAGTAGGAGTTCCCTGGTAGAATTTTTGCTGTCACTTATATATACTATAATATCATTTGAAAATAGTGAAAGTTTCACTTCTTCCTTCCCAATTTTTATCTGTTTGATCTCCTTGTGTTGACTTATTGTTCTAGCTAGAACCTCAAGTACTATATTGGTAGATGTTGAGAGAGTAGACAGCCTTGCCTTGTCTCTGACTTTAACGAAATTGTTTTGAGTTTCTCTCTATTTAATTTGATAATAGCTATCAACTTGCTATATAGTCCCTTTATTATGTTTTAGTCTGTTCCTTTTATCCCTGTTCTCTCCCGAACTGTTACCATGAAGAGGTATTGAATTTTGTCAAAGGCCTTCTCAGCATCTAATGAGATGTTCATGTTATTTTTTGTTTATATGGTAGTTTACATGACAGATTTTCATATGCATCACTGCATATAAAATCATTCTGCATGTGAATCCCTGCATTTCTTGCATGAAGCTACTTGATCATGGCATAGAATTTTTTTTGATGTGTTCTTGGATTAGGTTTGCAATATTTTGTTGAATATTTTTTCATCAATGTTTATGAAAGAGATTGGACTCTTATTCTTTTTCTTTGTTTGGTTTGGTTCTCAGAATAACTGTGGTCTCATAGAAAGAATTTGACGATATTCTGTCTCTTTATATTGTGTAGAATAATCAGAGGAGTAATGGTATTAGCTCTTCTTATAAATTCTAATAGAATTCTGTGCTAAAAACCATTTGGCCATGGTTATTTTTCTTTTTTCTTTCTTTCTTCTTCTTCTTCTTTTTTTTTTTTTTGATTGGGAGACTTTTTTTTAAATGACTCTTTTTTATTTCCTTATTATTTTAGTTCTGTTTAAGTTGTTTACCTGGTCTTGATTTTATTTCTGTATGTGGTACCTATCAAGAAAGTTGTCCTTTTAGATTTTCCAATTTTGTAGAGTAGAGGTTTTGAAGTATAACCTAATGATTCTTTGTATTTCCTTGGAGGGTGTTGTTATGTACCCTCTTTCACTTATGATTTTGTTAATTTGTATAGTCTCTCTTTACTTTTTGGTTAGTTTGCTTAAGTGTTTTTCTATCTTGTTGATTTTTGCAAAGGACCAACTCTTTCTTTCATTAATTATTTGTATTGTTCTCTTTGTTTAAACTTTCTTGATTTCAGTTTTGAGTTTATTTCCTGTTGCCTACAGCTCCTTGGTGAGTTTGCTTCTTTTTGTCCTAGAGGTTCCAGCTGTGCTATTAAGCTGCTTGTGTGAAATTTCTCCAAATTCTTTATGTAGGCACTTAACGCTATGAATTTTCCTCTTAGCACTGCTTTCATTGTGTTCCATAATGGTAGGTTGTAGATTTATTTTCATTGAATTCTCAGAAGTCTTTTATTTTTTCTTTATTTCTTCCTTGATCCTGTATTGATTCAATTGTGAGTTGTTCAGTTACCATGAATTTGTAGGCTTTCTGTAGTTTGAGTTGTTGTTGAACTCTAACTTTAACCCATGGTGATCCAATAATATATAGGGGGTTATTCCAATTTTTTGTATATGTTGAGATTTGCTTTCTTACTGAGTATTTGGTCAATTTTAGAGAAAGTTCTATGAGAAGAAGGTATATTCTTTTGTGCTTGGGTGAAATGTTCTGCAGTAGTCTACAATGCCTATATGTCTACTATGTCATAGCATCTGTTAGTTCTCCTGTTTCTCTGTTAAGTTTCTGTCTGGCAGACCTATTCATTGGGGAGAGTGGGGTTTTGAAGTCTCCCACTATTAATGTGTGGGGTTTAACATGTGATTAAAGCTTTAGGAATGATTCTTTTACAAATGTGGATAATTTCATATTTCAGAAATAGATGCTCAGAATTGAGACTTTATAGATTTTTCCTTTGATAAATGTGAACTATTCTTCTATATCTCTTTGTATTAATTTAAGTTTGAAGTATATTTCTTTAAATATTAGGATAGCTACACTGGCTTTCTTTTTAAGAACCATTTAATTGGAAAATCTCCCCCAGACCTTTACTCTGAGGTAATATCTCTCTTTGAATTTGAGTCATGTTTGTTATATATAGCAGAAAAATGGATCCTGTGTTGGTTTCGGGCTGTGGGGTAATGCTCTTTTACATTGTAAAGATTTGCCACCCATATTAGTTTAATAAAATGCTGATTCTTCAGTAGCTAGCCAGGAAGTGTAGGAAAGGTTAACAGACTAAGAGAATTCTGAGAAGAGGAAAGGCAGTGAGTTAGACACCAGACAGATGCAAAGGAAGGAAGATGAGAATGTCTTACTGAGAAAAGGTAGCAAGCCACTTGGTTAAAGATAGACAAGAATTTTAGCTTAATTTAAGTTGTATAAGCTAGTTAATAATAAGACTGAGTTAACAGGCCAAATAGATTGTAATTAATATAAGCTTTTGTGTGTTTTTTGGGGGACTGAATGGCTACAGGTCCAGTTGGAAGAGAAACTTCTATCTACAAGTATCCATTATGTCATTCTATTGGTGAACTGAGCCCATTAGTATAAGAGCTGTTAGTGACCAGTGATTGTTAATTCCTGCTACATTTCTATTTTGGTGTTGGTTATGATAATGCGAATGTTTGACTTCTTTGGATTTTACTGTTGTGAGTTTTTCTATTGCCTATGTATTTGGAATTGTAACTGAGTTCCTTGGGTTGGAGTTTTCCATATAGTACTTTCTGTAGTGCTGGATTTATGGGTAGGTGTTTTTTTTTTTTTAATCTGGTCATAAAATATCTTGCTTTCTCCTTGTATGTTGATTGAAAGTTTTGATGATTATAGCAGTCTGGGCTGGCATCTATTGCCTCTTAGTGTCTATATAGGACCTTCTGGCTTTCAGAATCTCCATAAAGAAATATAAATGTGAATGTGAAATGTTCTGTAAAATAAAGGACACCATTTGAGCAAATTGACAGTCCACAGAATGGGGAAAAACATTTAGCATCTATACATTTGATAGAGGATTAGTATCTTGGTTACACAAAGAAGTAAAAGAAAGAAAGAAAGAAAAAAAGAAAAAAAGGGAGGGAAGAAAGAAAAAGTAAAGAATGAACTGCACATCCAGAAATCAACCCAATTAAAACTGAGATATAGAGCTATACATAAGAGATCTTCAAAGTAAAATGCAAATTGATGAGATAGACTATAAAAATATTCAACATCCTCAGTCATCGGGGATATGGGAATTAAAGCTACTTTGAGATTTTATCATTCCACAGAGACAATGATCAGTGTTAACAGAACAAATGATAGCTGATGTGTGTATGTGTTGGGGAAGGGAAACTCTTATTCATTGCTGGTGGGAGTGCAATCAGGTGTAGCCACTATGGAAATCTTCAACAAGATAAAACTATATTATTATTAGGCATATATCCATGAATCTATATTTTACCATAGGGATACTTGCTCATCCTAAATGTCCATTGACTAATGAATAAATTAAAATGGAGTTTTCACAATATAGAATATTATTCACCTGCTGTGAAAAATGAAATTATGAAATGTCTTGTAAGAATATGGATGAAGGATGGAGTTCTGGGAGGAGACTTCTGAATGCTTGTGAGAAAACTACAAGAAAACAAAACATGTGCCTTGTGATCTCATCTTTGAAATGTGTTTTTGTGCCCCTTTTAGGTATATCACATAGGAGTGAATTTACTTTAGCTGTTGTTACTCATATGCTTCTATAAAAAAATGGCATGAGTGATTAGTCCTTATAATTGAACAACTTACTCATATGATTCTTAACTCTCAGAGTATAAATTATCTGATGCTATGAATAAAGTTGGCTATTGCATAAAATTTAGTCTGCCACTGCTCCAGGTTCATGCTGCCAACTAGACTGACAAACCTGCACGTACATGGATATATATAGAAACAAATCTTGAGGGAGGTAACTAAGAAATAGGAAGACAAATTTAATGTTTTATCTTACATATAGATGCTAATTTTTAAACTTTATCTGTGCTTCATTTAGGCTATCTATAGAGGTTAGAGAACTTATAAGGGACTGTGGTGGAGTGCATCTTCAAATGAAGAGGAAACAGGTGCAATTTTATAAAGACATAGTTAATGGGGAAAATAGAAAAGGGGTTTAGAAGAAGGAAAGTCAAGACTACATGGAGGAATTACTAGCACAAAAATTCCTTTAAAGCTGTATAGAAATCTACTACTCTAGAAATTTCCAAAGATATATAGTAAGGTATTTAAATGAAGTTACCATATACTAAGGAAGACAATGTACTATCTGAAAACCATATTCAACCAAGTAAATACCTCAGAACCAATAATGGTTTACATTTTTTGAATCATTGGCCATAGGGCTGTCAAAGACCTTCAATTGATGGTACTGTTGATTATCTTCTACAACATGATGATAAGGTTCTGTTGCTGAAGACATCACTTACTATGTCATTGAACATGGTGAAATGAAGCTGATATGATGCCAAGCTAGAAGCTTTCCCACTCCTGATTACTATAATGCTGGAAAATACTACACATGCAACTAAAGGAGAAAAGTAGTTAACACTATCACTCAGATAGGAGCCTTGTGACATACAACAGTTTCCTGAATGCAGCATATACTGATACAATAGTGGCCCAAATATTATAGGAGTAACCAACCACTTTTTAATTACCTAAGGCCCACATCTAGAAGTGGAACTCATATCTAACAAAGTTAATGAGGCCAAGAACCTGGGACTAGATAGCTCATGGGTCCTATGACTAGTCTGGTAAATGAACACACCAATAAACTTATTCTTGATTGTATATTGTTACTAGTAAGTAAGTACATTATTCAATTTTGTAGTATACAGCAATTAACACAGGGAACTACACAAGACTGTGTGGAGAGTGCTCTCACTGACTTTGGAGCACGCAGCTCTAAATGAAATGTTTTTTTTACACCATCCCTCAATCCTCAGAGATTTCTGTAGAAAAGTAGTTGGTAAGACTATAAGAACCAGAGTTTGTGAATGACTCCAAGTAAACAGTGTATTCCAAAACAACAAGAATGATATGCATATGAACTCATAGAGGTTTTGAGAGCATTCACAAGTTCAAGACAGACAAATTATAATGGAGAAGGGAAAGTCCCTTAACACAAAGTCCCACAACTAACCAAGGGCCTAATTATAATTGATACTATTGAGAACAAGAAAATCTGTTTTCTCCAATGGAGTATCACTAGATATATCAACGTCACTCCATGGCAGGCCTCAAACTCAACAGTAGTAACAAATAAACAGTGGAATAAAAGTTTCTTGTGTGTGCTTTCTTGTGTTATGATTTGTTTTGACATTTTTGCTTTTGTTTTGTTGGATGGGGCTCTTTTCTTTCTTTTGAGAATGAATAAGAGCATGAGGTTGGGTGAGGAAGGAGGTGGGGAAAATCTGGGAGGATATGGAGAGAATATGATGAAAATATACTGATTAAAATGTTTTAGATGTGAGAAACAAAAAAAGAAAATAAAGCAAACAGAAAATAAATTTGAAATTAATTTTCTTTTGATTGTAAGTATTTAATAGCCACAAGGACAATGCCCACCGATACAGACATTACTCCACCCAATGTATCAATTTGTGACAAGGCAGTGTTTTCCTTCTTTATGGAAATACGAGTACAGTGAAAATGTCTAGTGGTGTCTTGACAGTATCATGAGAACAGTGTTGCCATGTGGGCCCCTCTCAAAGCCTTTTTCCTTTTATCTCTAATACAGACTGTGAGAGCCACTTCACTAGAGAAAAGTAAGAAGAACTTGTGATAATTAATCTCACTCCCACACTTCTTAGTGCTGAACAGTGCTCTGCTATATGATATGAACACACGGCTTGTTTATTTGTCCTTCTGTTGATGGTTTTCAGATAGTTACCAGTTTAAAGAATGTACTCATATTACTGCTGTAATCTCCTGTGTAAACAAAAAATTTTATTCTTCCTGAATAAACTTCTAGAGATTAAATTTTTGGTAAATTAAACCCAGGTTAAACTTAATGAGGAACTTCTTCACCATCACACAATTTAAGTTTGTGACGTAGGCAGTCCTTCTGTATGTGTGCTGTTTTTATTGGATAAGTAATAAAGAAGCTGTTTGAGCGTTGATAGGGCAGAGTAGAGCTAGGTGGGAAACATAAACTGAATGCTGGGAGAAATAAGGTGATGTCAGTGAGGCTCCATGTAGCTGTCATCAAAGGAGACAGATGCCCAAGAACTTTGCCAGTAAACCACAAGCCTCATGGTAAAATAATGGAATGAGTTAATTTAAGATATAAGAATTAGCTAGCAATATGCTTAAACTATTGGCCAAGCAGGATTTTAAATACTGTAGTTTCTGGGCATCCGGGAATGAACAAGCAGCCTCTGCCTACAAGATCTTATGAGAAACATATCAAAATGGTAGTGTAACAGAACATAACAAGCATGGTCAGAGGTGGCAACAGAGGGCACAGACACCAAAGAACCAATTTGTAAGTAGCTTGTGGCAGTTTCCTGCTTTATATTCAGATATATATATTTTCTTAACTCTGGCCTTGTATTTTAATTTACCATACACCAATAAAAGAGTCAATTTAATTTTAAGTTGGTGTAAAAAATAAAGCAAAGCTAAATGATTACAGTGTAGGCAATATTTGAAATGCATCTCACTTGGTAATGTCCAGTAGCTATCAGCACAGGTACTTATTGTGTTGCTGTGTTTTAAAGGCAGAAATATAATTAATTTTATGATTGCACTACAAGCTGAAACCAGTTTTTTAGAGTACTGCCTCAAATAAGAAAGTGCAGGGAATCAATAGAGATATCACATTCCCTTTATATGTGCTTATCTGAACTTAAACACAAGAAACTGAATACAGGCATAACACCATCTAAAGAAATGTGCTTCCTTCTCTCTGAGGCAAGAAGGTATGGGCACGCGTTTACCAAGTAGACAAGTATACCTGCCCTTGATGTTTTCAATTGTGATTGAGTTTTTGCTATTTGAAAACTGTCCACATATTTTCAGTATATGATTGAAGTCAAACACGTCAGATGGGTGGAACCCGTATCAAATAATCCCACACAAGCTCCGAATAGGGTATACTAAGGTATATTCTTTTATTAAAAGAGAAACTCACAGATTACGATGAGGAATTGGGGACAGGGTCCAACATCCAGGTGTGGCACTCAGGAAGAAGAGGAGCTTAGCGGGCACTCCCACGGGATTTGGGGCTTTTTGGTGTCCAAAAGCCATGCTCCACCTGGTCCAGCCTTTCAAAGTCTATTACTGACTGAAGGAGGTTCCCCCATCATATCATCTGATAATTCAATTACAAAAGGAAAGAAAATAGTATTGCAGACTAAGTTAATGACTAACTTGTTGGAAGATTAACAAATGCAAGGAAGTTATTTACAGTCTGTGCTGAATGTTGGGTACCTTATCAGTACCGTAGTACTTTGAGGAGAGCTACAAATATGGTTGTCATCGCTTCTGGGAAAACAATTTCAAAAGATTTTTCTGGCACATAATTTAAGTTTATTTAGGGTGTTATTCTTTTCTTTTTTCTTTTGGTCTACTTGACAGAAGTTGCAGTCATCTGAAAAAAGAAAACACCAATTAAAAAGAGCCTGCCATAAAAGCTGTGGGACATTTCCTTGATTGGTGATTGA
The DNA here is from genome assembly GCA_963919715.1 of Microtus obscurus. Taxonomy (NCBI): domain Eukaryota; kingdom Metazoa; phylum Chordata; class Mammalia; order Rodentia; family Cricetidae; genus Microtus; species Microtus obscurus. Next base: position 40,453,245 of record CAWTZC010000297.1, on the reverse strand, counting down.
TATGGGAAATTCCAGTCTATTGTGTGGGGTGCTACCCATGGGAAAGTGGTCCCGAACTGGCAGATGTAGAAGCGGGAGTAGGAAGAGGAAGAAGAAGCAACAGCAGCTAAGTAGACCTTGGTATGCAATCTAGTAAGTGGCATTCCAGCAAGGCCTTTATTTGAGATCCTGTTGCCAGCTTCCTACCTTGATTCCCTGCCTAAGACATAGCACAGTATACTGTATATTGTTGCTTCTACTTACAAATATTACTGTTAGATACATATATGTGAGTATCAGATGATTTATTTAATTTCCTAGAATAGAAAGCTTTATGATATGGTCTCAGAATAAACATGAAAAGCAACCTTGAAGTATTACCATAGGATAATAGCAAAATTCTGACATAAAATTCCAAATTCCTTCTTGCTTCATATATGTAGTGAAAAAAAAATTGGCAGATACTACTAGAATTGACTTTGTAAGAGTTAAAGAAGATAAACTATATGAAATTATCAAATAACTAACTACAAATGATACCTGGAAGAGTAAAAGTTATACTTGTAATGAATAAAAGGTCATCACTGGTCCATTCCTCCAAACATGGGAAGATCTACACAGTTCTTCTTAAGACACCGAATAGATAAAGGAAAAAAAAAATATGTCCTATACCACATCAGTTGGTTTCAAAACTCAGATCAAGACATCAAGTTTTTGTCTATAAATAATGACAGAAGCAATTAGCACATTAGAAATTAAAAGGAACTTTTCATGATGATAAATAACCTTCATGAAAACAGGGAGAAAGAAAATCTAAACAATTAGCCAATTAAATAAAATATCCACAAAATTAGTATCACATTTTCCCATAAATGATTGAAAGCTTTCCTGTAAAAAAAAGATAAGGAAGATGTCTGCTTTGCCCACTGCTATGAAACATTTCATCAGAGATCTCTCCCAAGTAACTGGGAGGAAAATAAAAATAAAATACTTTAAATTTAAGGCATACATGAATTCATTTGTTCTTAGTTGGCATAGACTTATATATAGGTCATAAAAACTCCATTGATAATAACTTAACAGTTTTAACATTTCCACTAATAATATATATATATTATGCAATACAAATGGAATTGGTGTATTACATGGGAGATGGGAGACAAAGCTCTAACTAGACATTTTTTATACACTCTTGAAACCTCAAAGGGCTGGAATGAGTTACATCTAATCAGTCGTAGGCCAAAGGAGCCATGTAAAAACCCCTAAACTACAAAAAGCTAATTTTCATCCAATTTATCTTCCAAATAAATCATTCAATTTTCTACCAAAAAATAATTTCATTCAATCTCACACAGTAAATAAAAAAACTAACTAGATTTTTTAAACTTTAATATTAGAAATAAAAATATAAAACTATGCAAAGATCCATAAAGAAAATAGTTAAGATTTTAGATTTGGCAATAAAATCTTAGATATGGCATCAATATCTATAAAACTATAGGCAAATTGGGTTTTAGTAAAATTAAAAACTGTTATGTATAAAATATTATGAAGAAAGAAAAACGCAATAAAGTTGGATAAATTACTTGTAAGTCATACACCAGATAAAAATTAACTGATTTTAGCTATAAGAGCTGGAGAGATGACAAAGATTTTGTAAATACTGGCTGCCCTTACAGTGGGCCTCAGTGTGATTCTCAGCACCTACATTAAAAATTTAAATAAGTAAATAAATAAGCCTTATACTTAGCAAAAGACAAAATACACCATTTAAGCAATAGAAGAGCCATCTCTAAAATAAGACATACAAATAGCCAACAGATGCAGAATATGCATTAAACCATTGGCAACATTAAGGAAAGGTTACTGCAAACAGCAATGCATTGCCACACATCACTGGTAAAAATCTAAGAATTTAAATGCCATCATTAGGTACAGGGACTGTTAAAAAAATCTAATGGAGTACTACAGAGCAGAAAAAATATCAACATCTTGAAATTTGCAGGAAAATGGATGGAGCTAGAAAACATCATTTTTAGCGAGGTAACCCAGACACAGAAAGACAATTATCACATGAACTCACTCATAAGTAGTTTTCAAACATAAAGCAAAGAAAGCCAGCCCACAAATCAGAATCTCAGAGAACTTAGATAACAATCAGGACCCTAAGAGATACATACATAGATCTAATCTACAAGGAAAGTAGAAAAAAACAAGATCTCCTGAGGAAATTGGGAGCCTGGGGACCTTGGGGGAAGGTTGAAGGGAAGGGGAGAGGCAGGGAGGGGAGCAGAGAAAAATGTAGAGCTCAATAAAAGTCAATTAAAATATCTAACAAATTCAGAGTGATGTCTCATAGTGGCTTTAAATTGAATATATAATAATGATAACGTTGACCATATTGCAATAAACAAATGAATGCATACAAGTAACCAAATAATATTAATGTTCAATAAATAACATATTTTTCTTTGATTTGTGGCTAGATAACACAGCATTTCTATTTTAAAAAAGTGAAATGAACCACTAGATATATTTTTCTACAGCAAGTAAGGTGAGTTCTAAGTCCTGTGAAAAATAACATATACTTTGGAAAGGTATAATAGATATACCATTTTCTACAGTCCACATGCCTCAATTTAATATGCTTTTATGTGGCTTTTTACAAAGGAAAAGACAAATTGCATGTATGCTTCCTAATCTGGATTCTTAGACAGCTGCTGTCACAGACTGTATAATTTTCCTCTGCATTTTCTTCCTGTCAGTTTTTTTTATAATCTTCTAACTTTCTTTTAATAATATAAACATATTAGAGATCAGAATGTCCCTTGAAGGCCAATCAAAAAGGATAATGGAAGAATGGGCTGGCTACACACATTCAATGCCACAACGCCATCTACAATTTTTCAAAACTTCTACTTTTCCTTGGCAGTGAGAAATACAAAAACTCAATCTTGCAATTCTTTTGCTGCAAGAGTCATTGTCAGATTATATCTATGAACAGCCAAATGCAGAATAGGATATGGGAATGTCAGAAACACTGTGATTTTCTTTCCGTGCCAATTTTGGAAGTCATCCGACTATACATTGTGATTAATCAACCAGTTGAAAGCTGGATCTGAAAATCCACCAGGTTGAAATTATTGATTTGATGTGCTAACAATCTTAGTTTTGAATGTTCTTCTTGCTCATACCTTAAAAGGGGTTCCAACCTCCGAGGCCATCCATAGCCTTTCTATAATTCCAGATTCTCCAGCTTGCATTCCACTTTCCAAATGTTTTAGTTGTGATTTTCCTGTTTTAAAATTATTGCTCTAAATGCTTGAAGAATTTCCCCCCAAGTAAGGACTAATTGATATGTGCTATGATATTTTTACTTTTTATGAGCAGCTCATTGGCTCAGACATATATTTAATACCTGAGTTACATAAAAGTGTTTACTCATATTTATTCACATTACAAGAATAATGTGCTTTTAGATCTTTCATCTTTGCATACTTTAACATATTTCCCCACATAGAACTTGGGAAAACCAAAAAAAATAGCTGTTTTCATTTCTTATATGAGAAGTAGGCTATATTATTTTTTTGATTTGAAGTATTTTTATGACCTGGTTTTTCTACAATTGTCTCAGTGCGTCAGCTAGCTTCTTCTTTTATTATCCTGAGCATTTCCCCATGGTTCTAAACTGAATAAAAGGTTTCATACTTACTGGAGAACATATCCAAAACTTCTTTCTTAGCTTTCTATGTGTCTATGCAAACATTACTGAATTTGTAAATGTTGAGGTATTTGCAGGGCTTAAATTTTTAATAAATTCTTGGCTCTTCCTTCTCCTAGAAGTTTCAAAGACATATAATTTATTGTTTCTCCTTGAAATATAGTAACTATTACTAAATGTGGGTGCCTTTGAATAAAATAACCTTTAGTACCTAAAATGCTGCTCTGTTTCCTCCTTCTAATAAATTACCAGACACTGGCCACTGTCTCCACTTTTAAGAAACCCTTTTCTGAGACTGAGTCCTCCACTCTCTCATTGTTTGTTACTATGGGGAAGATGTAATAGAAAATCCTCAGTAAAATTTCCTCCTCCTAAAGTATTTAAAATTCCTTATTAAATTGTATTTTTTGGCATTTTCCTCTTTTATTGAAAACAAAATTTTCTCTAGAATAATATATCCTGATCATAGTTTAACCTCCCTCCACTCCTCCAGTTCCTCCCCACATCTCCTCCCGTCTAGATCGCCCCCTCATTCTCTTGCTAGAAAACAAACAGACTTATAAATATTATAGTAATACAATATAAAAATATATTGTAATGCAATGCAATATAATACAAAATAATATATGGTGAGATAAAACAAAAACTAGCACATCAAGGTTGGACAAGACAAACCAGCAAGAGGAAAAGAATGTAAGAGAAGACACAAGCGTCAGAGACCCACTCTTTTGCACACTCAGGAATCTCATCAAAACTTCAAACCAGAAACCATGATATATGTGCAGAGCACTGGTGCAGACCAGTACATGTTCTGTGCATGCTTCATGAGTCTCTGTAAGTTCATATAAGCGTTGATTATTAATTATTATCAATTTGGAAGGCCTTGTTTCCTAGAAGTTCTTCATCTTTTCTAGCTCTTAGGCTCTTTGAAGCCTTCTGTGGAGTTCCCTGACATCTGAGGGGAGGAATTTGATACAGGCACCCTTTTAGGACTGAGAGTTCTGACCTTGGAACACTCAGTCCTATACATTACTGCAAAATAAATACATGATTTATAATACAAATACTTTTACTAGGCTCCACACATTCGTCATGTGCTTTTTCTGTATCATTGAATTCCATTCGATTAACAAATATAAGAATTTTATTTCTAATAACAGCTGGGAGTGATTACAGAGCCTCATATCTGAAACACAAAGAGGTGCACTTCATTCTTTCTTGATTATTTATTTTGGTTTTTTATCTTTTTTATTACTTTATTAATATTAGGAATCAAAATTTCCACTACCTCTTCTCCACCTGCTTCCCTCTCGCTCCCTCACTCCCCCTCATCCCCTCCTGCTCCAGTCCTAAGAGAGGGCAGGGTGCCCTGCCCTGTGGGAAGTCCAAGGCTCTCCTCCCTCCACCCAGGCCTGTGAAGGTGAGCATCCAAATAGACTAGGATCCCAAAAAGCCAGTACATGCAATAGAGACAAATCCCAGTGCCATTATCATTGTCTTCTCATTCTGCCCCAAATGTCAGCCACATTCAAAGTGTTCCATTTGATCCCATGCTCGTTCAATCCCATTCCAGTTGGCTTTGGTGAGTTCCCATTAGTTCAGGCACACTGTCTCAGTGGGTGGATGCACCCCTTGTGGTCTTGACTTCCTTGGTCATATTCTCCCTCCTTCTCTTCTTCAACTGCACCTCAGGAGTTCAGTCCAGTACTCCTATGTGGGACTCTGTCTCTATCTGCATCTGTCGTTGGACGAAGGTTCTATGAGGATATTCAAGATAGTCATCAGTCTGACTATGGGGCAAGGCCAGTACAGGCACCCTCTCCTCCACTGCCCAGGGTCCTAGATGGGGACATCCTTGTGGACAGCTGGGAACCCCTCTAGAGTCAAGCCTGTTGCCAACCTCACAATGCCTCCCTTAATTAAGATATCTTCTTCCCTGTTCCCATATCTGTCCTTCCTCCATCTCAACCATCCCACTCCCCCAAGCTCTCCCCAACCCTCCTTTTCTCCCTTCTTTCTCCCCCTCTCCCCCCCGCAACCCCATACTCCGAACTTTTGCCTGGAAATAACTATAACAGTGAATTCTAAATAAAAACATGTTGAATGCACACATTTGAACGTTTAATTGGTTTTCAAGTGTGGTCATCATTCCAGACATATTAAGAATATTTTCTTCCACTTTTAATAAGACTTATATATCAAATATTATGGTATGTTTAATACAAGCTCATATAGGGTTCCCTCTTGATCTTCTATTTCTGAACCTGGGAAAACTTTGCTTTTCATTCTGAATATATTAAATTTATTCCTCTCATAAAAGAGCACCTTTGATGTTTGCAAACAGAACAGACAGTGATTTGTTCTTGAATTTATTTACAAAGAGAGCTCGAAGCATCATCCAGCCATATAGGAGGGATAAACACTAATGCAGATAATTTAAATAGTCACTAGGGAGGATCATTAAAACCTACAGATAATTTGGTGGCATTTGTATCTTCAATACTTTAGTTATGAGCCATAAAATTAATTGCTATATCATTCTTATTTTATGATGAAGACAAATATGTCCATGGTGACCTTTCTCCAAACTATACTTGAAGCACTAGAAGCTGCCCCATTAACCAGAATGCTGAATAACGAATCTCAAACCTTTTATGAAGGGCTTTACCCTGTCCTAAACTGTCTCTATACTGATTGCCTATTTATTTACTTCAAAATTTTATTGCTAAAGATCATACAAGTTAAACTGTGTAAGAATTTCACCTTTTGGATATTAATGAGCCTTGAATTTGATTATGATCATAAGCTGTCAAAGGTTTTCCTCTCCGAAGCTCACTCATGGTTTAATTCTGCAAAGATTTAAGTGGTTATCATAATAAAAATCCTATAATGAATCCTAAAACCATAAAATTTCTCTTGTGAGTTCATAGAATTAGCACACATAAGATATTCAGTGAATGATAGACTCATTTGTATTAAACTTAAAAAATAATCCATTTCGACTTGTCAGATTGTGTCTTAGAATTACAGCAAAGAAAAACTAAAGCATGAGAGTCAAACAGGATAAATCCCATTTTATTATAGAATTACTATACTAAGTAAAATGAGACCTTGATTGTGGAATTAAATCAAATATTTAAAAAGAAATAAAGCCTAGTTTAACTGCTTTCACCTATTTCTCCTGCCTTCTTCTTCTAATGTTGTTATACATATATACCTACATATATATAAACCAATATATTCAATATATTAATACAAACTCTTGATATAATTTATTGTCACTCACAAGTTTATGTATTTTATAGATGATCATTTGGTATTGGATAAATACTAAGGGGCTCATCTCTGGTAGGTCTGATTCACTGCACTCACTTGCTATTAAACACCTGTAGCTCTTCATCTATGCGTGGGGCTCCTGTGAAAGAAAGGGATAGAAAAACACACTCCAGTCAAATGGGACCAGGAAGTAAGAAGAGATTTCTATTCTAATACCCTACAAGGTAGACTTCAAATTTAAACAAGTTAGAAGGGATAAAGAAGACACTTTAACTTAATTGAGAAATGATTACCCAAGAAGACATTACAATCCCAAACACACATGCCGAAAAATATAGCACACCAATTCCACACACACACACAAGTTGACTACTGGAATTAAAGAGAAGGATAAACCCAATTTAATAATAGTAGGTAATCTACATATCCACTTTCTCTAATAGACAAGCCTTTTGACAAAAAAGTAAAGAGAAACATCAGAATTACATATTTCAAACAAGCCAAACATTTCAAATGGCTACAGAATGTTCTACCCAAAGACCAAAGAATATATATTGTATGCAAAAGTTCACTGAAGCATCTATAGTATCTATTAAATAAACAAAAGAGACACAAAACAAATCTTAACAAATTCAGAGAGTTTTAATTAACTCCTTCCATACTATCTCATGACAATGTACTAAAACTTAAACTCAATAGCAAGCAAATATTAATTACATAAACTCATAGAGATTCCATTTCTGAATGACAAGTAGGTTAAAGAAGAAAGCCTGAAGGATCGCTAAAAATTTTTCTTCAACTAAATGAAAATGAAAACACAATACAACAAAACCTCTTGGACTCTATAAGAATAGCCATGAAAAGAAAATTTATAGTTCTAAGTACCTACTTAAAAAATAAAATAAAAGAGTTTGGAGGGAATGGGAAAATATTGTTATTAAATTAAGATGTCAATAGGACTGGGTGGTGGTGGCACAATCCTTTAATCCCAGCACTCAGGGGAGGCAGATGCAATTGAATATAAGTTTGAGGCCAGCCTGGTCTACAAGAGATAGTTCCAGGAGAGCTAGGGCTGTTACACAGAGAAAACCTGTCTCAAAAAAAAAAAAAAATGTCAAAAACAAAAAATGAAAACAGAATGTGAATGATAAATAGTCGAATAAAGAAATTTGAGAATTGGGAAAAACAAGAACAAATCAAGCCCAAATTCAGGAGGTGGTGCATGTGTTTAATCCCAACATTCGGTATGCAGAGGCAAGTATATCTCTGAATTTCTGAGGTAGAGGCCAACCTGGTCTACAAAGAGAGTTCCAGGACATCCTGGACTGTTCGCAGAGAACCCATGTTTCAAAGAAAAAGAAAATCACCTATTTACAATTACCCAGTTCTGATCTCTTTGTCAGTTTATGTGTTACTTTTGCAATGGAATCTTGGAATCTGATTCACTTCTGCGTATGTGGAAAACTCACATAGGACCAAACACACCCGCCCTTTAAGTATAGTCCGGCATTTACGGAAGCACTCTGAGTGATCGGCCACCGAAGAACAAGGCAGATTCTTGGTTTCTGAGATTTTTGAAAGTTTTGGGAGAGTTCAAAATACAGCGACGCTGCATTAGTTTCTTATCGATTCCTGTGCTAAAACACTGTGACCAGGGGCTCTTACAGAGCGGTGCTTTCTATAGGTCACATAGTTCCCGAGGGTCTACAATCATGATGTCCTGGAGCATGGTACCAGGAAGGCAGGCATGGTTCTGAAGCAACAGCTGTAGCTCACAGCCTCATCCACAAACAGGAAGCAGAAAGAAAACACTGGGAATGAGGAGAGCTTTTTGAAACCTCATGGTCTGTCACCAGGAACATACCTCTGCAAACAAGGCCACATGCATTTCCCAAACTGGGGATGGAACAAACGGTTTCACCAAAGGGGACCAAGTATGCAAACTTATTATCATATAGGGGCTATTCTTATTCAAACCACCACAGAACCTGTAATCAGCATCAGTTAATCCTCCCACTACAAACATCCCTGACCATGTCCCTTAACACAGTGTGAGCTTGTCCTACTTTCCAATCAGCACAAGTTTATAAAGAAAAGGACAAAAGATCACCAGCCCCTTTAAAATGTCAAGGTGCCCTGAAACTCACTCCTGCTAAACACTTCTTTCTCCTACTCACACCCAATCTTCTTTTTATTTTATTTTTTTCCAAACCAGAAATTCCTCTGTATTTCTGCCCACCTCTGCCAGACTTTTCTATTAAAAGTTAAGCTCCTCAACTACAAAGCAGTTCAAACTTTGGAATGTTGGTATGAGAAGAAAATGTCCCAAAGTTTGAAACCACATAATTTGAGGAAGTCTTTGAAAATAGTTTAATAATATTGCTTGAATAGAATCAGTTTTGATTATGAGATTCCCGTCATTAATTATAATATGAATAGAAGTGTTTATTCTCCATTTTTTACTACCTAAAGGTCTCATTATATCTAATATATGTTCATATTATAAAAGTTGTATTTCAAAGTCAGAACAAGTATGACTCAGTATCCATCACTCCACATCCCTCCATCATAAAAATCAAACTGCTGTATTTAATTTTATTGAGATTTATTTTCTTTTATTGGTTTCTCCTTTGGAGGCATTTGCTCAAATACTAATACACTAATGAAATAGTCAACAGCACAGGTAAGAACATAAAACTTGATAATGATTTCATTTGATGTCATATATTACCTACTTAAAATAATTTCCAGATGTCTAAGATAATCTATTAACATCAAAATGACTAAGTACATGTTTCCATTATTATTGTTTTAGCATCTAATTTTATTAATTTATTTTATTGAGTTCTGCCTTTTTCTCTTCTCCCCTCCCTGTCTCTCTCCTCACCTTCAACCTCCACCAATGGTCCCCATGCTCCCATTTTACTCAGGAGAATTTGTCTTTTTCTACTTTCCATGTACTTTAGATGTATGTATGTCCCTCTTAGGTTCCTTTTTGATGTCTGGGTTCTCTGGGATTGTGATTTGTAGGCTAGTTTTCTTTGTTTTTTGTTTTAAAACCACTTATGAGTGAGTAAATATAATAATTGTCTTTCTGTGTCTGGGTTACCTCACTCAATATGATGCTTTCTAGCTCCATATATTTGCCTGCAAATTTCAAGATGTTGTTAATTTTTTTCTGCTGTGTAGTACTCCAATGTGTAAATATACAACAATTTCCTTATTCATTCTTCATTCAAGGGGCATTTAGGTTGTTCCCAGGTTCTGGCTATGACAAACAATGCTGCTATGAACACAGTTGAGCACATGTCCTTGTGGTACAATTGAGCATCCTTTGGGTATATACTCAAAAATGACATTACAGTGTCTTGAGAAAGATTGTTTCCTAATTTTCTGAAAAATCGCCATACTTATATCCAAAGGGGCTGTACCAGCTTGTACTCCCACCAGTATTGCAGGAGTATTCCTTTTACCCCACAACCTCTCCAGAATAAGTTGTCACCAATGTTTTTGATTTTGGCAATTCTTACAGGTGTAAGATGGAATTTCAGAGATGTTTTGATTTGAATTTCTCTAAAGACTAAAGATATTGAGCATTTCCTTAAGTGTCTTTCATCCATTTTTGATTCATCTGTTGAGACTTCTCTCTTTAGGTACTCCATTTTTCATTGGATTATTTATTCTTTTGATGACCAATTTCTTGAGTTGTTTTTTTCTTTTCTTTTTTTTTTTTTTTTGTATATTTAGGAGATCAGATCTCTATCTAATGTGAGGTTGGTGAAGATCTTTTCCCATTCTGTAGGCTGTCGTTTTGTCTTGTTTACTGTGTTCATTGCTTTACAAAAGGTTTTCAGTTTTAGGAGGTTCCATTTATTAATTGTTTCTTCAGTGTCTGCGCTACTGAGGTTATATTTAGGAAGTGGTCTCCCATGCCAATGCCTTCAAGTATACTTTCCACTTTTCCTTTTTTGAGGTTCAGTGTGGTTGACTTTATGTTGAAGTCTTTGAACCACTGGGACTTAAGTTTTGTGCATGGTGATAGATATGGATAAAAATGAAAATAGATATGAATGTATTTTCATTCTTCTACATGTTGATATCCAGTTATGCCAGCATGATTTGTTAAATATGCTTTCTTTTTTTTCCATTTGATATTTTTTGCTTCTTTGTCAAAAATCAGGTGTTCAAAGGTGTGTGAATAAATATCTGGGTCTTAGATTTGGTTCCATTGGCCTTCCTGTCTGTTTTTATGCCAATACCAGGCTGTTTTCAGTACTGTAGCTCTGCAGTAGTGTTTGAAGTCAAGAATTGTGATGCCTCCAGCAGTTCTTTTATTGTAATGGATTATTTTAGTTATCCTGGGGTTTTTGCTTTTCATAAGAAGATGAATACTGTACTTTTGAGGTCTGTGAAGATCTTGCTGGAATTTTGTTGGGCTTTCATTGACTCTGTAGATTGTTTTTGGTAAGATTGCCATTTTTACTATGTTAATTCTACCTACCCAAGAGCATGGGAGATCTTTTCACTTTCTGGTGGTCTTCTTTAATTTCTTTCTTCAAAGATTTAAAGTTCTTGTCATACAAGTCTTCTACTTGTTTGGTTATAGTTACTTGGAGATATTTTATGCTATTTGTGACTATTGTGAAGGGTGATGTTTCTCTGATTTCTTTCTTGGCTCATTTATTGTCCGTTAGCATCTAATTTTAATACAGCATAGACAGCTTTAGGAAATTTGAATTGGCTATTCAGCATTATTTTGCATTGAAAAAAGAAAAAAACTACTGGTTTTTTAATGTAGCTATGTGCTATATGACTTGGCCAACATGTTTTACGTCAGAAGTTCATACCCAGAAACTGCAGAAAGCAAAGAAACTAAATGGCCAGAAGGTGTATTTGTGAAATAGATTTAGTGTAGAATGTTGACACTTTTTCTTTGTTTAAGGAGCAACCATATTGTTTGCATATGATGTATTTCACTTGTATATTTTATCAAGTTTCTTCAAGAGAGTCAGCTAAAGAAATGGAAAAAAAATGCAGGAGAGGGAAGGGAAACGAGATGAGAGAGAGAGAGAGAGAGAGAGAGAGAGAGAGAGAGAGAGAGAGAGAGAGAGAGAATGTTATTTATTCTTTGGAGTCTGATTTATAACTTTGACCCTGGGTTCTGGGTCCATCATTGCACTTTTCCTGTGCAACAATAATCCTGCTATATAAATTGAAAATGCAAATGCTCCATTTAAGTAAGTGTGTGTGTGTGTATGTGTGTGTAAAGCTCATATCTGCTTTGCGCAAGATGCCTCTACTTGCTTTTAACCATTGTTTTCTGTTGTCATGTTTTTAGTACCGTATAACTGCTTTGAAGAGGTGTGTTACATCTCTTTAGCTAAGCAGGCTTCTAGGAATTATGAAAGTTGGTTTACTTTATCTTTAAAGAATCCTGTGTACTTCCCTCTCAATTTCAAACTTAAATTTCATCTTTCAATGCTTTTACTCACCTAAGGGATTGCAGAGCTGAAAGATAATGTTGTCAACCTTCAGTTTCAGAACAGTGATGTGATAAGCTCTACTCCAAGGATTCTAACAGTTTTGTTTCACTGTAATCTTTATTCCCTGTTCATATTTTGTTTCAATAAAAGTTGATTAAGGATACACTACAGTGCCATTTGAATACTCTAATTGCATAAGAAGTTAATAAAGATTCTCCGTCAATTTGTCATTGTTATACAGATATATCTTAATTTTTTTTTTGGTTTTCCGAGACAGTGTTTCTCTGTGGTTTTGGATTTTTAAAATGCCAAAGGATTTAAAAATATTGCATTTTTGTCTATAGCTTTAGTTACCAAAATGATGGAACCAAAAACACAAAAGCACTTCTTTCTAGAATAATTATAAATAGAAGATAAACAGATTTCAAACTTGTTTATATATATCTAAGTTACACACATTAAAATAACTAAAACTAATTTAATTGTATATGAATTTTAATATTATGACAGTTCATTTATTTGTCCTATATTGTAAATATGATCATGGCTCATTAATGTGGTATCTTTTTCATATTTAATGTCGTTCATATCTTTATTACATAGTAATGGCAGATAAAATAAAATGGAAGTTATTTGTGTTTTTAGTGGTTCCTGAAATTACAGTACATTTAGAAAGTAATGAAGCATTAACTTCAGTTGACTACCATGTTTTTTTCTAAGTCCACTTAGAAATGATTACTTAACTAGAAATGACAGAGAGAAAATATTAACTGGATTTGGAAGACAATATTGTGGTGTCCAATCAAGAGGAAGTCACAAAGACAATTTATTATTCTGTTTCATAACAGTTAAAACACACAAGAAGAGTCTTTAAAGATTGAACTATCAAAAGCACATGTTACTTAACCTCTTAAATTTGGGAACTTATGTGTTAAACCCACGTCATTCTCTCCCAACATCCTTTTCACACCTCAGGAGAGTTAGCTGGTCACAGCATAGGAGGGTGAGCAAAGCTGGTTCTACCACTGGCTGTTGTTGGTTAGAAACAGGCTCCAGATATTTTCTCTTCTAGAAATCTGGGAAGAAAGCTAACATTGAGTTGTCTCTTTCATTCCTCTGGAAACCAGTTTCCATCCTCCAAAAATGGCCTCATAGAATAAACAACTTTATTTGAAAGGAGGTTATTACAAATAACAGAACTAATTCTTTTTTCTTGTTCATCCCAGCTGCCTGGCTAGCTTCACCCCGAAATAACCACATAGAAACTGTATTGATTAAATCACTGCTTGGCCCACTATCTCTAACTTCTTATTGGCTAACTCTTACATCTTAGTTTAACCCATTTATATTAAACTATGTATCACCACGTGATCGTGGCTTGCCGGCTAAGTTTAGGCAACATGTTTTACTCTGGCAGTGGCTCCATGGCGTCTCTCTCTCCTGCTTTCTTCCTCCCAGAATTCAGTTCCATCTTCCCTAACTACCTAAGTTCTGCCCTATCAACAGGCCCAAAGCAGCTTCTTTATTAACCAATGAAAGCAACACAACAATACAAAGACCTCCTACACCACCTTGTTCTGGAGAACAAAAACCTGTGCCCTGTCTCTGTGTTTTTGTTTTTGTTGTTTTTTTTTTTTCTGTCAGAACAAGTCCTTACAAGGAATTTCTCATACTCCTCTGTTTTTTTGACCCCCAAAGTCTACCACAGTGGACACATTGCATTAGACTTTGAGTTTAGCATAGACTTTCCACTTCATCAGCTTCCTGGATACAACACTGGGGGATTGAACATCTTATCCTGCCAAGACTGAACCCTATCCCCACAGAAAAATCTTCAGGCCTCCTGGGCTCTACAGTTAAAAGGCAAGTACTACTTCTAAGACTGGTATTAACCAAAGGCTATGGAGAGACTTGGTATTGCCTGTGTAGCTAAAAAAAACCTGTCTCACTTCTGCGCATTTATTTATCCTTCTCAAGTCTGTCTAATGGCATTTGATGACTTAAGGTACTGGTAGTTCCTTACTTCATTTGTCAAATTTCCTGCTAAAAATACAAACAAGTGTACCTCTTTCACAGGCTTCATAGTCCAGTATTAATGGGTTTCAGGTGTTATCTTCAGAGGTTTAGAGTTTTCATTTTTCTTTGTTTAGTTTGATTAAAAACTAATAGTTTTCAGAGCCTATTTTAACCCCACCCATTTTCAAGAACATTTTATAAGTCACTCCTGCTGTCTAGGCCAAGACCAACTTATGGAGGGCCTTCCAGATGATGCCAGCACCTGCACCAGCTCCTGGAATTTCACCATTGGTACCACCTCTACTGGCTCAAATGGACATCAACCCAACAACTGAAATCTGGTTTTAAAGGGCATATCTGCTCTCTCGTCGTACTTATTTCACCCTTGCCGCTCCTGTACAACCAGGGTACTTCTCTGTCCCATTCTGTCTGGTAGTTAATGACTCTTCCAATAACTAGTCCCATTCATAGGGCCAATAATAACAATCTATTTTTTCTCCTAACCACCTGCCATCTAATCTCCTTCAAGGAACAGATGCTTGTGGGCATCAGGATGACATTTAACCAGATGTCTCTCCAGCCACACCTCTTGCTGAGCATGAGCCCACCAACTCCCAACCTCCCCTCTCTCATGTTGCCCTATGCTCATTGGAAGTAGTTAAACTAGAGCCCGTGCCCCTATATACAGAGTCTGGGATGTTTTGGTTAAGGCTTCACCTCAGCACCTGATATTCATATATGCAAAGAGTCTGGAATGTTTGGATTAAGGCTTCACTCCAGCCTCTGGCATTCATATATCCAAAGTGTCTGGAATGTTTGGGTGGAAAGTTCCATCCCAACCCTCCTCAGAGACTCCGCCTCTGAGAAAGCCCTCCAAAAGATGGCCTCTCTTCAGAGATGTTCAAAATCATTCCCATAGGGTATTTAAACAGCAAGCCAGAGAGTAAACACATGGTTTTCCAGTCCTCCTTCCCCATCTCCTTTCGAAGGGCTGGAAGGCCACCTGGGAGTGCTGGCATCCTTTAAACCTGGGCTTTCTCTAATTCAGTTTGATTTGGTCTGGTTTGGATTATAACATCCAAACAAGTGACACACACACACTGAATACTTATGTGTATATGTAAATACATATTAAAGCCAGTTATAAAGGCTATGATAATTTTCGTGGTTGCAATCATCTAACGTTAAATACTCTCTATTTCAAAAGTGCATTAGAATTTTCTTAATATTCTTACAAATTAAGTGCAAAATAAAGATGTCTTTATTTATTTACTTATTTATTTATTTTAGGGTGGAAGTCGAGACAGGATTTTACTTTGTAGCCCTGTCTGTCCTGAATCTCACTCTGTAGACCAGGGTGACCTCAAACTCACAGAGATCTGCCTGCCTCTGCTCCCTGATTAGTGGGATTAAAGGCATGCCCTATCACCTCCCTGGAGTTGATTTTTCAATATACTTTATGAGTGTTACTATATTTAAGCAGGTTTTAAAAGCAAGTAAGCAATTTAGAAAAAAAATGCTGAGAAATATATTTCAAAAATCAGTTATTGTTTGACAATATTAAGTGTGCATTATCTATGGTTTTTTAATGCCTATTCAATTTGAATAAAAGTTATCTAACTTGAATGATACCCCTTTGTGAAAATGTAAATGCAGAACTAGGAATTGTTTCACTAATGGTAATTAGGGATAAGGCTGTTCCAGTTTATGGGTAAGGGATCACAGAAACTGACTCAGGGAATAAAAAGTAGCTATATATACTGGAAAACAGGCTGTCAGTTTTGAAAACAAGATTTTTACAATGAACTCTACAGAATGCTACAAAAGCCCTTACTCACCAAGTTGTCAGGATCACCAGACTCCGGGTTCTTCCTCTTTCCTGGAAAGTGCTGGCTTTTTTCTGGTTAATCCTTAGTTCTCTGAATCCCTGGATTTTTTTTTTTTATGCTCTTCACACCTTTTTATCTTTTATGGCCCATTCCCATAGGAAGACATTTTTCTGAGTCTATGCTTTTCGATTGATTGCATTGCATCCCTAGGACAATTAAAAGTCCCTATTCACATTCAAATTGAACAGCCACCAGGTTCATCCCAAGAGAATACTGAGATTGCTAAATTACAACCAGGACCTAATTGTCTTGTTCTGAGCAAACCTTCTATTTTTATTCTTCATTAAGCTTCAGTCAAGCTCTATTGTGAGTGGCTGCCTCGTACTCAATTTTCATGCACCTTTGTCAGACAATTTTAATAATTTCAATGGTCACAAGCACATTATTTAGGTATTTTCTAAGTCATATTTCTTTTTCCTAATGAGACATATTGGCATAACTTAAGCACCTAAGCCATCACCTGCCATTTTATTGTCTCTTCATCTATTCAGAAACTAGAAAAATAGAACACTGCTGTAGATATATTTTAGCTGAGTAACTAACATGCATTAGCCAAGAAGTAGGATTTCATTATATAAAATTTTAGAGCTGACTCTTTTGACTTTGATATGTTTATTCAAAAATTTACCCCTGGTGGCTTTTTCCTTTTGATTGACAATGTGATGATGAAACTAAAACTGTCTCTCAAGATATAGTGTCTGACAGCTAGTATTTTGATAAAGCTTAATCAAGAGAAATGAGGCCGCTTAGCCATTCATATGGCATAAATGAGCCCAGAGTGTTCAACATAATACTAAAATTTTACACTTCTTATTGAAACCCCATATTAGATTTAGGATTGTTTGTTTGCCTATTGTAAGCAGGTACCTTTCTAGCAGCACTGATACTACTGTTTCATTATAGTGGTCTTTTGAGGGCATGGACTAGACAATATAAAACATCATATCAGGTTGCCAGTCACCAGACATTATATTAAAAATATATTTTAAATATATTAATTCTGCTCCTTGTTATTTGATAATCTCTTTTACTTTTAAAATGTGCAATCAAGAGACTGCATAAAATTTTAAAATCCAATACTCACCAGTTGTGTAAGTTTTAAACATTTTTTTGTCCTAATGCTTTTTACTGTTGTATATAAATTTCCACAACCTTGAGGCTATAGTATAACAAAATTATCTGAGAGTTTTGATGGATCAGAATTCCAGGCACAAACTATAAATGTACTCATTCTCCTTGTTGAATTCTATGTACAAATTCATCCATTATCTAATTTGATACTCATTTTCCCCTTTCTTGTCTATTCAGATTATTGACAAAATAGATTTCTCTTGCCAATGAAGACTAGGTACCTTTATTTTCCTGCAAAATAACGTGTGGGAAAGTGCTCACCTACTTGAATGTCACCCTATCATTCTAGTATGATTTCTGTGAAAAAGGAAAGAAATGCAAGTCATTATACCAAGTAATAAAAATGCAAGCAGTAGAATGATTAAATTTGCCTTTTAAAGACCTTAAATTTAAACATAGGACTTTTATTTAACATAGAACATATAATTTAATATTTAATAAACTACACTTTATTTTGGCATCAGTTTCATTGCATAATTTGTAAATTCTGTCCTATGAATTACTAATTATTTTACTTTTTGGATAATGTGAAATGTCAGAAGTTCTGAAAGGATCTCAAAAGCTGCCTTGAAGATAGAAGTGGGAAAAATGAAGTCTAAAATCTCATCGGGAACCTGCCATCGTGATAATTAAAGCTGCACAAATGCTGGCGCCTAGGGTTATCCTAGAAATGCCTGGAAGTCACTGAAGGAGACTGTCCCAAGACACCTTAACAATGTTTATTAATAGACAATGGTGAACTAAGTAAGTAAATCATCACTTTTTTTTCCAAGTGTATCTCCAGCATCTGCATAATCCTTAGAGACACAAAACTTCCGGAACACATTTAAAGTGAATAGACATCAGAATTAAAATGTCCTTGAACTAAGCAATTTATGAAAATATACATTTATATCTATACATAGGTTTATGGATCTATGTTTGTAGCTATAATTATTTGGCATCTACTGTCATCCACTTTAGAACACATATCTTGAATGCACATAAGTCACAAGTCTTGGCTCTGACATACTTTGCTTTGGAATTTAAAATTTCTCTTATAGTATTCTTCTGATTATCTATATTTAATTTTAGCATAAATGCAGAAGTAGTTGGGGTGAGCAGAATCAGACCAATAGCCTCACTTTTTTTAAAAAAAAGAACTTAGAATTAACAAAAACTTAGAGTCCAATTAATTATTTGGACAAGGATTTTCATGATTATCAAAAAAATCTGCTTTAGGGAGGGGGAAGGGGAATGGGGGAGGGAGGAAATAGGAGGAGGGGAGGAGGTAGAAATTTTTAATTAAAAATAAATTTAAAAAAAAGAAAAAGTCTGCTTTTAAATTGTTAGCTAGTAAGTGAGATTGTCTAGCATTTATAGATTTCTGTAAATTTCACACACTTAGAGTGTGTGTAACAATATTGTTTAAATTAATTGCTATTATTCTGTAAACATTTTAAATTATTTAATTATTTTTAATTTGTTAATTAAAGTTTTCCAGTTAGATCACAGCATCCCTTCCTTCCCTTGCTCCCTCTCTCCCTTGCTTCCCCCTCCCTCTCCTTCTCCTAGTCCCTCCCAACCTTTCCTCTCGTCCCCTTCATCCACTTCTCCTCTGTTTCTCTCCAGAAAAGGCCATGGCATATTAAGATGCAGTAAAACTAGGCATTTCCTCTCCTATTAAGACTAAAGGAGGTAACCCAGTAAGAAAGAGGAAAGGGTCCCAAAAGTAGGCAACAGAGTCAGAAACAGATCCTGCCCCCACTGTTACTAAATGTGATAAATGCTATTAGGTAAACAATGTACACACAACGGAAAACATACATCTTAACAACCTAGCTAGTATACATGCATTCAAAAACTACTTTTAAAAAGCATCATTAGGCCGGGCGGTGGTGGCGCACGCCTTTAATCCCAGCACTCGGGAGGCAGAGGCAGGCGGATCTCTGTGAGTTCAAGACCAGCCTGGTCTACAAGAGCTAGATCCAGGACAGGCTCCAAAACCACAGAGAAACCCTGTCTCAAAAAACCAAAAAAAAAAAAAAAAAAAAAAAGCATCATTAGTTAAAGTATTACTTAAAGTATTGTTATTTTTAAAGCAATCTTGTTTTACATACCTATCCCAGTTCCCTCTCCCTCCTCTCCTCCCACTCCTCTCATCTCCCCTGCCTCCCACTCCTCAGAGAAGGTGACACCTCTGGGAGAGGAAATTATATGGAAGAAACTGGTGTGGCCACTCTTAAATGGATATAATACTTTATTATTAAGGACAGTTCACGCTTATTTTAAAAGACTTGGTGTTGGATTTTGTAAGGAACCAAAGCAATCAATCTTGAAAAAAAAATACCTTTTGAAAATAATGGGCAAGGTTTTAAAACGCATTTGAATTCTGATTAATGGATAATATTTCACTTAATTTTAAAAGGACTAACTAATCCAGTATCCAGTCAGCCATACAATAGCCACATAAATTGGATCTTTGAAGACAAAAAGTAATAGAATTTTTTAATATATTCCATTTGTTAAGGCTGAGAATCATTTCCTAGTTAGAGCTCAGAACATCTTTTAGACTTGTAGTATAGATTTTCTAATTAGTTTAATTAATTCATCAATTAATTAATTAGGTATGCATGTTTGTGTGCATGGTGTTGTACGTGCGTGTGTGTGGTATGTTTGTGTGTGTGTGTGTGCATGCATGTGGGGCATATGTGTGTGCATGTGTTTTGGCACACATGTGATACAGAGAGTATTGTAGGTCACATGACAACTACAAAATGACTTTCCATTTGTACTATAGGACTGAACTCTGGTAGGGAAGAAGCCTTTGCCTGCTGAGCTCTCCTTCTGGCTCTTTCCAGTATTGTTTATATTCAAAGTTTCTACAACAAAAACTGGTTCTTCATTTTATCATACTTGAGTGAAAAGGTGCCCCTCACAGTAGAACTGCTGCAGATAGGCAATAGAATGAAAGAAAAATCAAGGGAAAAAGCTTAGAGGAAGAGAAGTATAATTTTCCATGATATAATTGCAAAAGCAGAAACAATATCATGTTGATTCTGGAACACAGGTGTAGGTTACAGAAACAAAAAAAAATACGTTTCAGGAATCATTGTAAGTTTTCTAGTGGAAGAAAATGTGGCATATCTTAAAATATATTATCTATAAAACTTGATGAATTGTGATAAAATATAGAAATATATGCTATAACTGAAGTTGAGATTCAAAGTATTTTCAGAGTAGCAATAGGTTTTTCTTTTATGCCCACATACAGATTTGACCCTTGAAGGTTTCAGTGTACGAGCAGTTATGTTCTGTTCTTTTTTTTTTTTGATTTTTTAATTTATTTATTTATTAAAGATTTCTGTCTCTTCCCCACCACTGCCTCCCATTTCCCTCTCCCAATCAAGTCCTCCTCCCTCATCAACCCAAAGAGCAATCAGGTTTCTCTGCCCTGTGGGAAGTCCAAGGACCATCCAGGTCTGGTAAGGTGAGCATCCAAACTGTCTAGGCTCCCACAGAGCCAGTTCGTGCAGTAGGATCAAAAACCCATTGCCATTGTTCTTGAGTTCTCAGTAGCCCTCATTGTCTGCTATGTTCAGCGAGTCCGGTTTTATACCAGGCCTTTTCAGACCCAGGCCAGCTGGCCTTGGTGAGTTCCCGACAGAACATCCCCATGGTCTCAGTGTGTGGGTGCACCCCTCGCGGACCTGAGTTCCTTGCTCGTGCTCTCTCTCCTTCTGCTCCTGATTTGGACCTTGAGATTTCTGTCCGGTGCTCCAATGTGGGTCTCTGTTTCTGTCTCCTTTCATCGCCTGATGAAGGTTAATACTCAGGAGGATGTCTATATGTTTTTCTTTGGGTTCTCCTTATTTAGCTTCTTTAGGATCACTAATTATAGGCTCAATGCCCTTTGTTTACACCTGTCAGAATGGCTAAAATCAAAAACACCAATGACAGCCTGTGCTGGAGAGGTTGTGGAGAAAAGGGTACACTCATCCATTGCTGGTGGGAATGCAAACTTGTGCAACCGCTTTGGAAAGCAATGTGGCGGTTTCTCAAGAAATTAGGGATCAACCTACCCCTGGACCCAGCAATACCACTCTTGGGAATATACCCAAGAGAGGCCTTATCATACAACAAAAGTATATGCTCTATTATGTTCATAGCAACATTGTTTGTAATAGCCAGAACCTGGAAACAACCTAGACGCCCTTCAGTGGAAGAACGGATGAAGAAAGTATGGAATATATACACATTAGAGTATTATGCAGCAGTAAAAAACAAGGACTTCTTGAATTTTGCATACAAATGGATGGAAATAGAAAACACTATCCTGAGTGAGGTAAACCAGACCCAAAAAGAGGAACATGGGATGTACTCACTCATATTTGGTTTCTAGTTATGTTCTGTTCTGCTTTGGACTTTTGCTCATGGCAAGCCTTGAGAGATCCTAAACACTTACCAGAGTGAAACTGTCTTATGTCACATGACAACAAGTCATGGGGAAGAAGATAACACATTTCTAATAATCAAAATCACTCCCAGGAAACCTTGCCTTTAACCTTTAAAGGTCCATTGACTTGGGCACTAAGTTATTAACCCATGAAATGCATGAAGGTACTGTTCAAGCAGGATATAGCACACAGTATTATCAAAATGTAAACCACAAAGTCCTAGAAAATAAATATCAGTTACCTAGTCCCTCCATGACTTTTAAGGTTTATTTCTATTTATAGCTTACTCTATCCAATCAACAATTGGTCAACAACTGTTCATCAACTGCTATATCTTACATTCTTTACTTTTACTTTGCTATATTGCTTATGAACAAACCATAATTCTTACTGGAATTTTCTTCATTCTACATTTTTTGTAATTATGTGATTGCACAGTGAGGTTTCAGCTCATTTCTAAGTACGTTTCTCAGAAGTATTTTCAAAAACTCTACATAATTAGGCAAAATAGTATTTGGATACCTGTAATTTCATTGTCTCAACATTTATCGTCCATTGCTTCAAATTGCTGTGTAATTTTTTTCTTCTATTTTATAAGGAAAAGATACAGGAAGATAAGACTAGACCATGCCTTCATTAGATTTGTTTCACACAGTACAGAATGAGACACACACAAGAGCAAGCAATGTAGTTCTTTGAAAATCAAAGAGCTGGAGCAAGGTAAGAAAAGAATAAATAGGATAACAGAACTCTCTCTTTTATATAGAATACTATGTATTTGTTAGGGCATTATTATTTAATAATTGTACACAGGGAGATATTAAAGATGTGGAGAGGAAGATCTGTTTTTAAGATATGGCCTTTTATCAAGTTCAGTTTATAATTTATATAGATAGATAGTCTGGATTCCTTGGTTCTCAAAGAGGTTATGATTGAGTTTACATTGGGTACTGGCATCAAAATAGAATCAAAATAGAAATGAGAGATCTCATATAAGAAGTAAATTGATATTTGCAATTACAAGAATTTGGAAAAAGATTGAGAGTCAAATATCTTAAAGTAGTTTTATTTTTCTTTGAGACCTTGAAACCATTGTGACCTTGCCTGTGTGTGTGAGATTGAAGAGTATATTCTCATTCTTTTGCATTGTAGATACTCAAATTTGGCACACTGTTTATTGAAAACTCCATTTTTCCTAATACATTCTTTAGTGCATTTATCAAAAACTGATTCCTTTGTTAGTAATATAAAAGTTCCAACTACTAGAACCACATAAAAAATGAAGGACACTCACATAATATACCAACAAAAAACTCGACTACAGAGTGTATATTCTTTGATTTCATGTTTATAATGGCCAAAAATAGCTAAAATGCATATCTAATAAAAATCAAAATGCCTATATATTGAATATGAACAAAATACAAGAAAACATTTTAGTACGGCAAGATTTCCAAATTTGTGAGAAGAATGTTTTCTAATTAGGTATATACATCAATAATTTACATCAGCATTGGCATAAATATTGTATATCCTATGAGGTTTGTCAAATATTTAGTGTTAAAAGTTCCCCACTGTTGTTTTCAAGAACTTTACTATTCTCTGTAAAGGACTCTGTATTCTGTCTATACCTTCCTTCTTAACTCTAAGCAAACACTGATCTTTTCACTGTGCTCTTACTTTGGTTATTTTCAGAGATGAAGTGGGTCTACACTGTCATTAAGCAATTTGTAACACACTGCTTACAGACCCCAGTTAGATGCAGGACCTCCCAAAAGAGCCAAAAGAGCCACGCTACTAGCAACAACCACGAGGCTGACACTTAAGTCACACAATTTTTGCTGCCAATGCTGAGTTAGGAATTCTCTTAAGGGAATCATGCCTCTCCTTGACTCTAACAAACAGAATCCACCTGATAAAATGCTGCTATCAAGAAGTTCTTCTTAACTCTGTTCTTTAGTATCTAGAATTCCTTCCCAACCTCTCTCAGGTTTTATGTGGATATAGTTGGTCAACAGTCAATTAGTGCCATCTTGTAGATGAAGACTGCTCTTTTGTTTCCTGGACACCCAGTCAGGAATGTTTCCAGAGCATCTCTCTCCTTTGGCAACTGTATGGTATCTCCTTAACTCCATCTAATCTTTCTATAGATCTGTTCTGATTTCCTTTCTGGCTTTACTCTGCTAAGCCATTGGCCAAAACAGATTTATTCATTAACCAATAAAAGCAACACATATACAGAAATAATTCTCACATCAGCCCCCTGCTTGCCATTTCAAGCTCTGTGAGTCCATGTGAACTCTGCTTAGTTGATTCTGTGGGTCAAATTCTCCTGGTGTCTTTCCTCCATCTCCTCTGGTTCCCATAGTCTTTCTTCTCCCTCTTCCATGACATTATCCATTTTCTCAGGTGAGGGACCCAATGGAGACTTACAATTTAGACTCTCCCTCCACAATTTAGTCTCTCTGGCTCTGGGACTCTTCACCAACTCCCATCTGCTGCCTCAGAAAGTCTCTCTGATGATAAGTGAACAAGTCACTGACATAGACATGTTGTCAGTAGTGTTTGGAAAAACTCTAGGTCTCTGGTCATTCAGGTAGTGTAGCTTGTAGGCTCTATTTTGTGACACAGACCTCAAGTTAAACCAAACATTTGTTAGCAACTGAATTAGTTAGGAATTCTATTGCTGTGAAGAGACACCATGATGACATCAATTCTTAAAAAGAAAAATACTTCATTGGGTGGCTTATGTTTTCAGAGGTTCAATCCATTATCATCATGTTGGAGATCATGACAACATATAGGAAAGCATAGTGCTTGCTAAAGGTTGATATCTAGGCAACAGGAAATCAACTGTGACACTGGGATTAGTTTGGGCATAGGAAATATCAAAGTTTATATCCACAGTAACACACTCCTTCCAACAAGGCCATACATACTCCAATAAAGCCACACCTCCTAACAGTGCCATTTCCTTTGGAGGTTATTTTCTTTAAACCTACCACATTTTACAGTCTCAAATTTCTTTCAAAGTTCAAATTACAGAGTCTCTTCTGAGACTCGTGAAAATCTCTTAACTGTAATCCCTTGTTAAATTAAAATAAACAGATAACATGCATCCAACACATAATAATACAGGATTTGTATTATCATTTCAAAATGGAGGCAATGGAGCATAATCAGGAAATACTGAACTAACACAAGGTTGAAAGCCAGTGGAGCAAACTCCAATGTCTATATCGCTATGGCTAAAGTCAAAACATTCTTCAGATCTCCAACTCCATTCAACTTTCTTGACTGCAATACACTTCTTTCTCTTAGTCTGATTCCACTTTCTGAGAGCAGCTTTCCTCGGCAGGTATCACACATCTCTCTCATGTTTAACATATTGGGATCTCCAAGGCAAAGCAGACTTCAAGTTCACAGCTTGATTCAATATCCTCCATAGGCCTCCACTAAGGGCCATCCCTAATACACATCATGCCTCACTTTCCTTCGTTCTGGAGGAATTCTCCATCATGTCCTACTTTTGTCCTTGATGCTAAACCCAGAATGGCATGGCCAAAGTTCCCCAGTTGTGCTGCTTGTTTGGGCTTGAATATGATCCCCTCATTCAATTTCATTTTTACTAGCCTTCTGTTTCCCATCTTCACTGCCTATGTTTGGAAATCCTGAAAGTCTATCTGTAGACCAGGCTGGTCTCAAACTCAGAGATTAACCAGCCTTTGCCTTCTAAGTACTGGGATTAAAGGCATACCACCACACCTATACCTAAGCTATTCTTTAATTTCTATTCACAAGTTGTAAATTTATCTGGGTGGATTCTTTCCCTGAGTTCCCTACTCAATTTATTCCAGTTCTTATTTTTTTATTTCTTTTTTTTATTTCTTTCTTTTATTGAAAAAAAAATTTCTGCCTCCTCCCATTTCCCTCCCCCTCTTCCCACTCCTCTCCCCCTCCCCCCACTCCTCTCTCCCTCCCTCTCTAGTCTGAAGAGCAGTCAGGGTTCCCTGCCCTGTGGAAAGTTCAAAGTCCTCCCACCTCCATCCTGGTCTAGGAAGGTGAACATCCAAACTGGGTAGGCTCCCACAAAGCCAGAACATGAAGTAGGACCAAAACCCCGTGCCATTGTCCTTGGCTTCTCATCAACCCTCATTGTTGCCAAGTTCAGAGAGTCCGTTTTTATCCCATGCTTTTTCAGTCACAGTCCAGCTGGCCTTGGTGAGCTCCCAATGGATCAGCCCTACTGTCTCCGTGGGTGGGTGCACCCCTTGTGGTCCTGACTTCTTTGCTCATGTTCTCCCTCCTTTTGCTACTCATTGGGACATTGAGAGCTCAGTCTGGTGCTCCAGTGTGGGTCTCTGTCTCTATCTCTATCCATTGCCAGATGAAGTTTCTATGGTGATATGCAAGATATTCATCAGTATGGCTATAGGATAGAGTCATTTCAGGTTCCCTATCCACAGCTGCACCAGGAACTACCTGGGGACATCGCCCTGGGCTCCTGGGAGCCTGAACAAGGAACCTAGTTCTTTTTCACTATCTGGTACCATTTTTCTCCTCAAACTTTGTATTTTGTAATTTACCCTGTTCAGCTGTCTCTTTTTTATTATAAATCTTTATTAGAGTGACCATTAGCAGCTCCACAACAGAGTCTATACTAGGCTATTTTGAGATTTCCTCTGCCAATAAATTAATCCAAAACTCTTTACTTTAGTCTCAGACTTTTCAGACAAGGTAAAAAAGCATCCACATTCTTGACCTAAGTATTACAAGTCAGTTTCTATGTCACATATTAATATTCTTTTATCTGAAAACTCTTGATTCAGTTCACCCTGACCACTATTGCCTTTCATGTTCCTACTAGTATGACCCATTGAGTAGCACTTAAAGCTTTCAACTGTTTTTTTCTAATCAACAGTCTCAAGGTCCATATCCCTCCAAATCAAAACCTGGCCTAGCCTATCGTAGCAATACTTTGGTCCCTGTTATCAACTTCCGTCTTAGGGTTTCTATTTCTGTAAAGAGACACTTTGACCACAGTAACACTTAAAAAGGAAACATTTTTAACTGAGGAGGCTTATATTTTCAGAGGCTTAGTCAATTATCAGCAGTGATGAGAGCATGTTGTGGAGAGACATGGTGCTGGCTACATCTTCATATGCAGACAATGAAGAGTGCAAACTGGTAACTTAAGCATAGGAGACCTCAAAACTTACCTACAGAGTGACTCACTTCCTCTAACAAGGTCATACTTATTCCAAAATGCCATACCTCTTAATAGTGCCTCACTCTTTGGCGGCTATTTTTTAAATCATCATTGTCACATTTATGCAACCCCCCCTTGCTGCAGCATATTTTTTGGGCAGGACAGATTGTAAGTGAAGGGTTTTGTAGCTTGATTGGTGTCAAGATTAACATTTTAAAGTCATCTGAATAATAAAGCAATTGGAAGTATAAATACTCTGAGTACATAGGGGCCTGAAGCAGATACCTGTACTTTGATTGTAGCCATTTTAGTCACAAATTAAGTAAGATATTCACCTCTGCAGGGCAAGTTCTGGGCCTAGGAAATAACCCAGTGTTTTCTTATCTTCCTGTGAGACCTGCAGGCCCCAGGCTTCAGAAGTAATTAACATTTCCTTTGTTAGTTAACAGTCACAGACTCCCAGCATCTCCTTATATCTTCCTATCAGCTAGGGGATGCCTCCAGACCTGATATTCCAGCATCCTACTCTCTCCCCTGGCTGTTGGGTCCTGAGAAAAAATAAAGTTGGCAGCTTGATCAGAAATGCAGACTTGCTATCTATTTCTGACTTGCTATCTATTTCTCATGTCTCTTATCCCTTTCAATCCCATTCTTGCAGGGTTCAGTCCTGTTCATATTCTGCTGGTTGGGACACATAGTTAGGTATCTTGAGAAAAATTCCCAATACCAATTACTGAGAAAAACTCTAATAGAGTATATGAAATGGATTGTCCATTAAGACAAGGAGGAGGAAAATCATGGAAATGCACTGGGACAGTGTTCAACAAAGACATGAGTGTTTTAACAAGCTTTTCTCTAAAGTAAGTGATGCTGATAGATGAAGGTTATAAGTGTCATGACTATATAAGGTTTCACTATAAGTATCAAGAATAATGTCACTTCTGATCTATACAAAATCTAGTAAAAAGAAAACTTGGGCCTAAAGCTAGTATTAGACCTGAAATTGGCACACAAAAAAGTGCATTTACACACACACACACACACACACACACACACACACACACAGATCTTTACATTGCTTCTGATTCTGAAATAAAGATATTTTAGGCAATTAGTTGCTTCCTGTTGCTATAATTTATTAATGTAAAAGATTTCTCAGATTGTCAATTTAGAAACTCTATGTCTTTAAGAAAACAACATTTCAAAGGATAAAGGGTTCTTTTTATCACAGAAAAGAACTGAGTTTTAAATTACAATGTACATCCAAGACATTTTTTAAAGAAAATTATTATGTGAGAAAACCAACTGAATAAGAGGCATCATTTTGAAACTTAGTCATTTTGGAAATAGACAATTATTGGAAAAATATCAAGATGAAAACTTTACAAAAACTTGAAAGACTGCCCATCACAACACCCATATCTCAAAACCTATATGGATAATGCGCATTTCCCACATAGACATTATTGTGACAACCAGGAGTAATTATAATACCTTTAGTGATTATCTATTTAGATGGCCTTTCATTTTGTTCACTATCTTATTCACGTGAAAAATGTCAGGGGACATGAGAGATACAGCATGTAATAACTAGTGTACCACAGACTGAACCTACCAGATGAGAAATTCTCTGATAGGAAACTCTTTCTAGAAAGACCATGGAGTTACTGTTTGTGGGAACCAGCTGCTCCTGTTGTAATTTCTCTCATGAATCATTTCATGTCTTTCCTAAGAACTTCATTACTTCCCTAAGAATAGCTATGGGTATTTTCCCACCATTTGTGAGTTTATATCAGGAAAATATTCCATCTACTGTGCACATATACCTGTGTGTGGTCAAGAAGATAACTTTTCATTTATCTATATAGTTTTGATATACAGAATATATACTGGTGATGGGGAAACTATCAACCAATCACATCTAGTTAGGGTGTAGCCACCTGGAGCCCAGGTAGAAAAAACTGGGAGATGCAGGTCCACTCTCTCTCTCTTCGCGGTGCCTGCTGGACCTATCAGATCTCAAAACTCCCATTCTTATAGTATAAGTTTCCCCTCTTTAACCAATAAGTATTCCTGTTACTCTTAAGTTAGCCTGGTTACTTATCATACTGATCTAATTAGCGACATACTGGGACATGCTTCATAACTGAATCTATTTGTCCCATGAAGAATTCAGACACATAAATGATGGAGGAGGGTCATCTGTCTATATGTTACTTTTATTGGTTAATAAAGAAACTGCCTTGGCTTTTGATAGGGCAGAATTTAGATAGACGGAGTAGACCAAACAAAATGCCGGGAGAAAGAAGACAGTGAGGCAGACGCCATAACACTCCTCTCCGAGATGGATGTAGGTTAAGCTCTTTTCTGGTAAGCCTCATGGTGCTACACAGATGATCAGAAATGGGTTAAAGCAAGATGTGAGAATTAGCCAATAAGAAGCTATAGATAACAGGCCAAACAGTGCTTAAATGAATACAATTTGTGTGTTGTTATTTCAGGTGTAAAACTAACTGGAGAGCTGGGAGCTGGAATGCAGCCCGCTCCTCCCCCTGAGACATAAAACTCTGTCTGTTCCTTTTTGCTCTTACTAATACCAAGAAATAACAATTTTCCACAGTCTACCACAAAGTTTACACAATTAGCTCACTTTTACTACAGAGTAAGTTCAAAGTAGACTAAGGCATTTTGTAAATAGATAATGTTTAAAATCTTACAGGTATGGACAAGGTCAGAGCTTCAAATGTCCAACCAAGGTTACTAAGGAAAGCATGCCAGTTCTTTGCTCACCAGACTTTAAAAAAAAATCTGTGTGTTATTGCTTATCTCACTGTTTTCCCCTTCCTCTGGTTATGATCTGACTTCTGTAACCTTGGACCCTTGTGTTGTGATGGGCATGGCTCAGCTCTCTAAATGCTTACCCCAGGAATGTGATTTTGACCAATGATAAGGTAATTCTTGTAATTTCTTCATTGCTTCAAGGCTCTGGAAGTAGAAGAAATTTTAGAATAGAAAAAATTAGCTAGAAAATAACTTAGGAGAAGATAGAATTAGGAAAGGAGAATTAGAACTATGGCAGAACCTTAAGGAAATTAGGTGGAAACATATGTAGTGGAAAAGTCTTTTGTTTTCAGATTTTTCTAACTCCCTCACTTGTTAAAACATCCTGTCTGAACCCTGAGGAGCACTGAGACTAACATTCAATAGCCCTCATTACAAAAGTGAATACAGGAATGGTATAAAACCCCATACTCTTTGCATATATAATTCATATTCAATTAAGTTCAATAAATTTGTCATATAAACAGTTTTCTCTCTATAATATGTAAGTTAAATAAAAATGGTCAAATAAAAA
Organism: Microtus obscurus; assembly: GCA_963919715.1. Taxonomy (NCBI): domain Eukaryota; kingdom Metazoa; phylum Chordata; class Mammalia; order Rodentia; family Cricetidae; genus Microtus; species Microtus obscurus. The sequence goes on along the minus strand of CAWTZC010000297.1, from coordinate 40,422,750 downwards.
AGGTTCTCTCCTCCTTCCTCCCATTTGCTTGAGCAGCCCACACTAGCTAACTGACTTTGAACTCCTATCAGTGCAACTGTTTACCCTTCTTAATCCAGAGATTCCAAGCATACACCATCACACCTTAGTTCTGTAACCAAATACGATATATGCTGAACATATTGACTCAAGAAAGAAAGCTCTTAATGTTTGCAATTTATAATATGGATAGCTTCAATGTTTGCAAACATGTCTGATCCTCATATAAAACTGCTTTTTATTTTCTCAAATAATTGTTCAGTATTCTTACAAAACTGATTTTAAATATAATAATTTGATAAAGAATTTCACATAAAATTGCTCTCATGTGAATATAAATATTCATTTGAACCCACCTTAGTGTCTCCTAAATAGAATGACTTGTAATTTGTGTAATGAAGAAACTTAACATATAGAATTTTCTAGTTCTTTAGATTTAAAAATACCAGGTTTGTTCATATCGCTGCCTTGTGTATTACTACAAACTAGAAATCAGTTTTTTAAAAAAATCAATATATACCTTGTCATTTTATTATGTTTGCTTAGGTCAATGGTTAATAGCAACCATAGTCATAACAAATTCATAAACATGTTTCATCTCTAAACTCCATTTTTCTCAATTTTAACAGCTTTAGTCTCCCAGATCGAATATTCTGAAGTTCGCTTTCCATTTTCTCTAAAATTAGACCGGCATCAAACATTCATGTGAGTTCCTGAGCCTGACATCTAATTAACACAGTCTTTACAGGTTTAATGAGCAGTGATAAATTTCTATCCTTTCTTTGGCACATTTTAATTAGTTGTAATTATGAGTGGAGTGCCCTGAAAAGATTGTTGTCCCACAGAATCACACTAAATTTGTATAATTTATATTTGCAGGGACAGAATGTGTTTTTATGACTTGAAAAACCAAAAGGTTATTTAAGCCATTATAGCAGTCATATAAAATCCCCCATAAAGTTCAGGTAACTAAAACGTTGGACATTCATATTTTACCAACATCCAGGGACATGCCTCATAAATCACCTTTATCACAGATCATTCCTGTACAGATTTGGCCTTTGCAAATTTTGTACAACCAGACCCAGATACCCAGATACACTCATACATATGCTACATTTCAATCTTCTTTATAAAGAACTTATTTATTTTTGTTTGATGTATGATACCTGTGAGCTGTCATGCAGATTCTAACCTAAACTCTGGTGCTCTACAAGAGAATCACGTGCTCTTAAACCACTGAGAACATCTCTGGACCAAACTTTTTCTTTTATTTTGTCAATAATAAAAACTATATTTTTTGTCATTCATAACATAATTTAAATCACAAACTTTTAACTCTTTGGTAAACATAAAATATGTTTCCATATATAGTATTTTAAAGACATTAACTATGACTTAGGAGTGAAGTTACAAACAGGGAAGCTCATTCCTTTATTTTTTTTTAATTTTTTTTATTTATTTATTATGTGTACAGCCTTCCATGTGTGCCCGCATGCCAGAAGGGGGCGCCAGGTCTCATTATAGATGGCTGTGAGCCACCATGTGGTTGCTGGGAATTGAACTCAGGACCTCTGGAAGAACAGTCAGTGCTCTTAACCACTGAGCCATCTCTCCAGCCTCCATTCCTTTATTTTTGTAAAAGTAAAATGTGTGGTTATCACATATTGAACTCAATATTAGTATCAATATAGTAATAAATATGATTTTTGCTTTTAGAAAAAAAGTATTAAGCATAAAAAAGTAAAATTTTGAGGAAATTAAAACCAGTGCATAAACACTGACATGTACACACCAGTCATACAAGAGGATACATGTAGTTTTTTGTAAAGTCCTCATCCATTGTGACAGCAAGTGGGAGTTTACTGAGGCCTCCGAGAAATGATATTGTGGTGATGAAGTGATAAAATATTAGTACTCATGCTACTCTTGCTAAATTTATCAAAATATAATTATAAAAATTTGTAATCTTTAATACTTAATATTACATACTAGTCACCTGTCTCACTGGGAGCAATAATTCTTACAAACAGTAAAAAAAAAAAGAGAACTAGTTTGTAGTGGATTATTTTTAGAATCTTACACACAATCAAACACACATACATACATATGAATTATAACTCTTTCCATAGTGGAAAGGCAAATATTTTGTCCTTCTTTACCAGTTTTGCATTTAAAATGGTTTTCTGTGTGAAATCTAAATTAATACTTCAGTTCTGAAGATTTCTGTCTACTGACCTGCTACTAATAGACATCTTTAGGATGATGTCATCTTCACAGAGAGAAAGTTGTAGAAGATTACCATCATACATATTTAAAAGAAAGATCTGCTAGTTATGTATCAATTATTTTCAGGGAGTATGCATGTGTTATACTGATGAAGCACACCTTCAATAATTTCTATGACTTATAAAAATTTTGATTATTTTATAAGATGTAATAAATTTTATTATGAGAATATGGCTCAGTCTATCGCCTAATATACAAACTATATCTACATTCTCCTATTCTATAAACTACATACATGTACAATACACACATACATTTATATAGTGTAATCTTGAGATTATTTGCAACGTCTTACTTCAGTTGAGTCAACACAAATATGAATCATTTACAAGAGTTAACATATTATGACTTCTATGGATCTATTAGAAATGATAACACAAAGCTGTGTCATACTTGTTAAACTTTTGTGCTAATCTATAACCATTATGAATAATTGAAATCTAGCATACTAACAGTTAATAGTTAATGTGAAGAGACCCATAGCAGTCACCCTTTACCCACCCCACCACACACAAAGAAAAATACCAGTGGCCATTATTGTGTTCAGTCACACATATCATGACAGAAAAAGCAATTGAGGTTTTACTAAAAATGCCTAACTCTTTCTATGCTAAATTCATAGCACATAGAAGCTGTAAGGAATAATGAACCAATCATTTTGATATGGTAGTTATTTGTATGACTTGTTATAGGAAGCCATGATGTGAAGGAAATTATTAAATGATATTTTAAATCAAGCTACAGTGTGCTCTCCAAAAGGTTTTTGAATAGTATACTTGTCACAAGACAATTTTAAATCTCTTTCCATGTTCCTTTACTTTTATTGTACTAATCTAGTAAAAACTTTTTTTAAAAAAAAAAAAAACACCATGTCCTTAAGTATAAATACAAATTACAAATTACCCTTGCAATGTTGCTTTCTTGATTCCACTGCCAATAGATACTTAGCACATTTGTGGTAATCAAGGGCTTTTCTGACAAATTTCTGCTTCTCAACTGTCATTTACAAGGGCTGTGGAATGTCAGCTAACATCTGTGCAGCAACTTTTTTTCTTAGGAAACTGCAGTAATAATACTTACCTGTTCCACAAGGGTGTTGTATGGTTTAGACAGAGTCACATTTTGAACACATAAAGCATTTCAATTCTAAGGTAATATTGTAAACATACTACCCATTATCATTTTTGATCATATGGAATGGTACCCAAGAGGATATGACATTTAGATTTTAGAGTTTCATTCTTTGAACTTTATACCATTCAGCTCACTACATCCCCATGACCTTTTTCGTCTTCCTTCCTTCCTTCCTTCCTTCCTTCTTTCCGTCCTTCCTTCCTTCCTTCCTTCCTTCCTTCCTTCCTTCCTTCCTTCCTTTCTTTCTTTCTTTCTTTCTTTCTTTTCTTTCCTTCCTTCCTTCCTTCCTTCCTTCCTTCCTTCCTTCCTTCCTTCCTTTCTTTTTTTTTTTTGAGACAGTGTTTCTCTGTAACTTTGGATCATGTCCTGGAACTATTTCTTGTAGACCATGCTGACCTCAAACGTACAGAGATTCGCCTGTTTCTGCCTCCTGGGTGCTGGGATTTACTTTGTGCATTACTACTATCCCCCTATAACCTTTTAAATGCTGAAAAGTTTGACTAAATAAAACTCATGTGTTGTTTATAGATGGGTGTTATTTCTGCCCATTTTACTAGCTCCCTAATTTTCTTAAGGATTTATAAGGCTCTATGTGCCTCAGTCTGGGTTGGATTGGCAGGAGAAATTTCACCATTTAGCACTCAGCATCAGAATTATTTTCTATGGAAAGCTATGTTTGGGGTTACGTCTTAGATAATTTGGCCTTGACTGAAACACCCTAGGTAAAAGGTAACAGTGAAATAGGCAGTATTAAATTAGAATAGAGGATGGAAGTCCATGGGAAAGTGGGAGAAAAGGGGGGGATATAGAATAATAAAGATCTTTTAAATTTTTCACCTACTATGATATCTACTATGAAACCTACTATTGTTGAGACTTCCATGTTCAAACACACACTAGAAAAGGAAGTAAAATTGTCAAAAATACCCCTACTAAGTACCATACATTAACCCATATAATTCCCAGTATCAGGAATGTGTTACTACCTTTGTTGTGTCATGCAATGAGGTCCCATAGCCCTTAATTATTATACCTTGTTATCAATGATGCTGATTCCCTTAAATATCTTGAAAATGAAAGCCTATTGCCAAAACATAACATATTTGAGCTACATAACATGGGGAAACCCAGCTGGTATGGACTTGGAAGTTTCATTCCTAACGGCTGACTTTCAACGTACTGGAAGATGCATGGATGTTACTGGGGCAGGAAATATTCTTCAATTTTACAAAACTAAAATCTCTGCTATAGTAAAGATTAGTCAGGCAACATGTGCCCACCACTGCAATATTGACATCCCAGAATATGGAAAGTCTTTTAATTTTTAGGTGTCTTCTTAAATTTCTTCCTTCAAATATTTAAGTTCTTATCATTCAGGTCTTTCACTTGTTTGGTTACAGTTACTCCTTGATATTTTATGATATTTGTGACTGATGCAAAAGCTAATATTTCTCTGATTTCTTTCTTAGTCCATTTATCATCTGTGTAAAGGAGGGCTACTAATATTTTTGAGATAATCTTGCATCCCGCTACATTACTGAAGGTGTTTATGAGTTGTAAAACTTCCTCAGTAGAATTTTTGGGGTCGCTTATGAAAACTATCATATCATCATCAGATAGTGAGAATTTGACTTCTTCCATTTCTATCTCCTTAATCTCCTTTTGTTGTCTTATTACTCTAGCTAGAACCTCAAGTATTATATTGAATAAATATGGAGAGAACAGACAACCTTATCTTGTTCCTGATTTCAGTGGGATAACTTTGAGTTTCCCTTCATTTAGTTTGATGTTGGCTGTTGGCTTGCTCTATATAGCCTTTGCTATGTTTAGATATACTCCTTGTATCCCTGTTCTGTGCAAGACCTTTATTAGGAATGGATGTTGTGTTTTAACAAAGGCTTTTTCAACATCTAATGAGATGATTATGTGTTTTTTCCTCCAGTTTGTTTATATGGTAAATTACACTGACAGATTTTTGTATGTTGAACCATCCCTGCATCTTTGGGATGAAGTCGACTTGATCATGGTGGATGATTTTTCTGATGTGTTCTTGGATTGGGTTTCCCAGTATTTTATTGAGTTTTCTACATCAATGTCCATGAATGAGATTGGCCTGTTATTCACTTTCTTAGTAATGACTTTGTGTGGTTTGGGTATCCAGGTAATTTTTGCCTCATAAAACACATTTGGCAATGTTCCTTGTGTTTCTATTGTGTGGGACAATTTGAGGAGATATGAGGAGTATTGGTATTAGTTCCTCTTTGAAAATATTGCAGAATTCTGCACTAAAACCACCTGGCCCAGGGATTTTTATGGTTGGGAGACTTTTGCTGACTGTTTCTATTTCTTTAGAAGGTATAGGTCTATTTAATTTGTTTATCTGGTCTTGATTTAACTTTGGTAAGTGATATTTATCCAGAAAATTGTCCATTTTCTTTAATTTTTCCAATTTTGTGGATTACAGGTTTTTGACCTAATGATTCTCTAGATTTCCTCTGTGTCTATTGTTTTGTCTCCTTTTTTTGTTTCTTTTAGTGGGGAGGCTACTTGTTTGTTCCCAATAGCTCAGCCCCAAAATAACCCCACAAAGCTCTATTAATTAAATCACTGCTTGACTCATTAGCTCTAGCTTCTTAATGGCTAACCCTTACATATCAATGTAACACATTTCTCTTAATCTGTATATATCACCATGAGGTTGTGGCTTACCAGGAAATGTTCTACTGTCTATCTCCAGTGGGGCTACATGGCTTCTCTCTCACTCTGCCTCATTTCTCCCATCATTCAGTTTAGTTTTCCCTGCCTAGGTCTGCTCTACCCTATCACAGGCCCAAAAGAGCTTCTTTATTAACTAACCAATGTTATTTGCAGCATACTGAGGGGAATCCCACATCACCTCCCCCTTTCTGTTGAAATAAAAAAGGAAGTTTTTATTTTTAACATAGTAAAATTACATATACAAATTAGGTATCAATAAAGAATTACAGTTACAATATTTATACCATCTTATCTTTTATCATAAGTAAGGAAAACTATATAATTACTATCTCTTCTTCAATTCCATCAAAGACACCAAAAGGATATAATATTACCTAAGCAAACAGGAAGTACATTGTAGGCAACTTCCAAAACTGTGGAATTGACATTTTAAAGTAATGGTACCATTATATAACTTTTGTTTTAATCTTTGAAAAAATCATATCAAATATATTCAGAGTATTTTTAGAAAAATATATTTTCATAAATTCTAGATTAATGCAATATTTTAATCATGAAATCATTTCAAATAAGCCATATCTATTTTTCTTTTCTAAAATTAAGAATCTTAATTTTCCTAATCTTAATAGCTTAATATTTAGAGTACCTCTTTAATGTTTAGGGTATATCCCTTTAACTTAATTTGAATCGCTCTAAACATGCACTAATTTTTCAGTTGCTATAATTTTAAACGGGTGACACCAACACATTCCCAAATTAAATGTAAATTTTGAAATGAAAATCAATTGTATTTCCTGTATTTTATAATTAACAAGAAATAGATTTGTTGGATTAAGGACTGCATAGGAATAAAAGTACCTTAAAATAAAATATAGTTCAAAATATAATGGCTGATGTCATAGTTATAGAAATTTAATATTAACAGCAGGTAAATTTTTTTGCAATAACCTAATCATCACCTATATTATACTTAGGGAAATGGTGTCACTGTAGAATTCCCCTGGACGATTCAGTGTCTCACAGGAACATGCGTCAGTCATTTCCCAATTTCATTCAGATTTCCATATCTGAAAATTTAATTTTAACTCCACTTCTAGGATGTTCTAACTCTTCACCACTGATCCAGATTTGTGAAAAATAAAGAGTATGCACTAGGCTGGCGATGATGATTTCTTCTAAAATGGTTAGTGATCAATACCACATACCAGTCACTCAGTTTATCTGCTGAAAATGGATAATATGGACAGGGAAGCTGCACTGATAATCCTTTTTTAAAGAAAAACAGGAACAGTTGGTTCAGCACTCTTCAAGACTAGAGATATGATTCATAGCTGACAATGGTTTGGGAGTAGTATATGATAAATTAGAGCCTGAAAGCCAAGCACTGTCTATAGGTTTCTTTCACAGAAAAACGCACAGGTGGAGTGGTGCTTTATGGGCACATGTGGTGGAAAAAGGCAGAACAAGATTCGATCCTGACACACCATGTGTGTACAGCACTCAAGTTTTATTGCTCATTAGGCTGAGCTTTATGTTCCTGTGAGAGAATATCTGATAAAAACGGCTTAAAGGATGAAAGAAGTGTTTTGATCCGTAGTTTCACATATTTTCTTCTGTAATTCTCAGTTCTGTTGAAGATGATGTAAGAAAATCATGGTGGCAAACTCTATTCTCCAGAGGCCTGACTGGTGACAGAAGAGAATACAGAACTGAAGAGCAGGTAATTTTCAAAGGCACTACCACGGTAACCTATTTCCTCCAAATAGACCCCATAGCCTACATTTTGGGTTGTGAGCCTAGCCTTTAATGGCTGAGCCATCTTTCATCCAGCCTGACCCCATAGCCTATATTTATCACCCCCTGACAGTATGGCACCGTCAACTTGGACCAAGTGTTGCATGCATTTGTCACCAAGGATACTTCATTTTCACATCAAGATGCCCATAAATGAAATTTTTTTTCAGGAACTGGTATTTATTATCAAAGTCATATTTGATGTCAACAAGATGCCACAACTACAAAAAAAAAAATTGCGAACATTGCAATCTCAATGCAAACAGTCAAATGGAACCCCAATCATTAAAATATTAATTCAGATCACCCCAAAAAGCAACTGAATTTTTTAAACATCTTTATACATCCAGCCAACAAATTAAAATGGTTAACAAGAAAAAAATACAAATTCAGAGGTCTGGTATTGATGTTTAAAAAAGGCAACTGCTTAAGCATTTCTATCGATTCGAACATCAATCTCTCGGCCACTCAGCTTCATGCCATTCATCATCCGGCAGGCTCTCTCAGCCACCTCTGGAGATTCAAACTTAACCACACCGCACCCCTTGGACTTTCCGTTCTCCATCTTGATGTCAGCGTACAGCATGTGACCACATTCGTTGAATTTGTCTTTTAGCATCTTCCATGTAAAATCAAATGGGAGATTTCTCACAAATATCTGGCAAGCCTTCCTGCTTACTCCAGGTGCATGGCCTCCAGCTCCGCCAAAGTAACCTGCGAAGCTTCCTCCAAAGTTGCCCACTCCATCTCAATGGCTCGGTCAAAGCTAGCACCTCCAGTGCCACCCATGGCCAGGCCCATTAGGTCCAGGCTGTTGGCGCCCATTTGCTCCAGGCCCATACGCTCCAAACTGTTGGCTCCCATGCGCTCCAGGCCCATGCGCTCCAGGTTGTTGGCGCCCATGCACTCCAGGCCGGTGGCCATAAGATCCATCACAGGGCCCATGCGCTCCAGGCCGGCCCCCATGCCTGTGGGCACCATGCGATCCATGCTCAGACCCATACACTCAATGGTCTGGCCCACTCTGTCAATGGGCGCGGCCATTCGCTCCAGGCCAAAGCCCATGCCGGCACCCATGTGCTCCACGCCAGAGCCAATGCGCTCCATGGTCTGGCCCATGCGCTCAATACTGGAGGCCATGTGGTCAAGACCTAGCGGGCCCATGTGCTCAATGCCAGAGCTCATGCGCTCAACTGAGCCCATGCGGTCCATGCCTGCACCGCCAATGCGGTCACTGCCAGGGCCCATCCTCTCGATCCCAGGGACACTGCCTCCAGCTCCACCTCCTCCCTGCTTTGCAGTGATCTCTCCTCTCTTCAGTGCATTACTTAGGATTTCGTTTATTCGGCCCATGTTCATCCCAGATCCAAATCGCCCCATGTTTTCCATACCACCACCAAAGGGTCCTTCCATGCCTCCAATTTTATTTATTCAAAAACCTATGACTTCCATTCCCATTCCTGCGGGCCCTAGATTTCCCATTCCAATTCCTTTGTTCAGGTGGTTGGCATCAATCGGCTGCCCTCCAGGTCCTAACCCCATGCCAATACCATCAAGTCCATGGGGAAGTTGCTGTGATCGTTCAGGAAGGAAAAAATCTCCCTTTGGTAAGGCCCTCTCATCCATTTTGATGTGCATTGGTCTATCCAACAGAAACTGGCCATTAAACATAGATGTAGCTTGTACAGCTTCAATGGATTGTACAAAAGTCACAGTGCCTATTCCACGACTTTTTTTTATCTTCTAGAATGTCTGCACGGACCACTACACCAGCCATACTAAATACTTCCTTCAGTTTCTTCCAGCCAACTTTATAATCCAGATTTGCTACAAATACTGTGCTTCCACGTCTTCCAGCCTGTAATGCATGGATAATCTCATTTGGGATGTTAGGATTATTTAGGATACTGGGTGGGATATTAATCATTCCTGGGCCACCTGGTCCCATACCCATCCCACCAGTCGTAGCCATCACCTTTTGCATTGCTCTCCTTGCATGTTCACCATCAGGATCTTCTTTGACTTTCCGTGGTCTTCCACTCAGACTATGCTTGTTTAAAACTTCAGCAGCTTTTTTTTTCATGCTCTCTTCCATCTTGAATTCAACAACAGCGCATCCCCTTGACTTTCCTTCAGCGTCCATTAAGAGCTCCACGTATGTTACCTCACCAACTTTCTCTTTAACCAGGTCTTTAAGTGACTGCCATTTCACATCAAAAGGTATGTTGGTGATGAAGGCTCTGTATCTTTTAGTTGGATTGGTGTATGGCTCAAAGCGATTGCCTCCTCTTTTTATGTTTTTCTCCTTCCTCTTCTCATTCTGTGTAGGTCGTTCTCTTTCACCCTTCGGGCCGGGAGCCCCTTTGCCGCTTGGCACGCAGGGTGCACTGCTCTCTTCCTCCATTTTGGGCTCTGTCGCTGCCACTTCAGCCGCTGCTTCCACCCCTGCCGCCATTTTCTCCGCGTCTGGGCTTTGTGTCCCATAAATGAAATTTGACAGAACTACTTTTGCATATCTGAGTGCTACCATTATAAGTTGCAGGTTTGTGACAAAACTACATAAATACAGAGCATAAATTGTTATCAATGTATCTTTTTGGTAAATGGGCTGGTCTGGTCAATATAACCCCTAGCCATGCTTTTCGATGATGTGTCTTCTACACTGAGAGGTTCATATTTTACTCCAAGGCAGGCTGTGAGATTACATTTCATGGAATATGACACTTTATAAAACTCTACAACAAAACCCTATAATTCAGTGCACATTGTATCTTTAGAAAGATAGTGATTTTTTTTGCATACAAAAGATCAATTAGAAGAAATAACACGGCTGTTTCCAGAAGTTATTGTTCTTTAAATATTATAGTGACAAGGAAATGAAGACAGAGGGTGCAATGTGTGGATTAGAAGCTCTGTGTTCAAGGTCAGTTCAATTCATGTATCTTTGTGCTTGGGAGACACTCAGACTCTACGGAATTTCTGAAGAGAGTAATGGCAATTATATTGAGAGATACACTGTGGCTAAGAATAAAATTGCAAACATACTTGCTGTCATTCTTGGGCAACTATACTGAGGCAACTCAAAATATCTCATTCTGATATTGAAGTTGAAGTTAATATCAAGTATGTTGTCATTGCCATTTATTTATTCACTCACTGTATTTAATGAATAATCCTTTCCCTTAGGGCTAGAATGATGTAGTTTATCATTTAATTACAGCATTACAGGATAAGTGGGATATGTGATTTGCCTTTAATAATCACCATGGGAACACAGCTTGCTTTCATTGATTTTTCAAGTTCCCACAATTACAAGGAAGACAGAGTCCCTTCTGCAGATGAAAGCGTTCACAAACCTCACCCCCATTATTCACCTGTAATTGTTGGGGGATTTCAGGCATTGATTTTGGAGTTTGGTAAGGCAACTTACTCATTTTCATGGACTAAAAGTACATTAGGTGCTACGTGCTGAGTAGTATGTAGCAATGGGGACATGATGTGGGAGTGTCATATATCAATCTGTTTATCAATCTGTTGATTTCATTGGTTCAATAAACTGCCTTGGCCTTGATAGGTTAGAACGTAGGTGGGAGGAGTAAACAGAATAGTATGCAGGCAGGAAGAGGAAGTGAGGTCAGAAATCATGCAGCTCCGCTCAGAGATGCCAGGCTCCTGTCTAGCGGGCAGACGGGATAGCTCTGCTCTCTGAGGCACACTCGCGATGAAGCTCCAACCCAAGATGGACGTAGGCTAGAATCTTCCTGGTAAGCGCACCTTGGGGTGCTTACACACTTTATAAGAAATGGGCTAGTCCAAGTGTGAGAGTTAGCCGAGAAGAGACTAGAAATAATGGGCTAAGCAGTGTTTAAATGAATAGAGTTTGTGTGTTGTTATTTCGGGCATAAGCTAGCCAAGCGGCTGGGGTGATGGGGATGCAACCCTGGCACCCCCAATTTCAACAGGGACAGAGTACAATAATTCACTTAGCAGATGACAATGATATGAACTAAGATTACCTTAATACTAAGAGAGAAGCATATACTTTATAGACTTCTGGTCTGGCAAGACAGATAGACAGAAAGACTGGCTACATTGAAAAATAAAAAGGCTCGGTTGTGACAATATGTACTTCTATTTACCATGGAATACTGGATGAAGTATAAGGATGACAACATTTAAATATTCACTGTAATAGAATAAATACAGTACACTTAAATATTTACTTGTTCTGCTATAAATTCCTAAAAGAAAGCAGAGTGGTGAGAAACCATACACCTGCATTACCTTATAATGCCTTAATTCTTAGTCATCTCTTTGTCTCAACTTCCGCAGCCATTCCTTGGAAATATACCAGCCATGCAGTACAGCAAGGCAGGTAGGAAATATTCAGTCTTCCTCATGCCCTCCAAATCCACTCTCCCAGTCTCAATCCCAGCTCTGCTGTGTGGTTTCTACTCTCTATTGGACCCAATTCTCAGGAGACTACACATATTTTCTTAGGAAAACATACATTCTTCATTTCTGTTGATCTCTTAAGCCCCACTGCACCCATCTATCTGCCAACCACCATTCCAAAATGTCAGCTCCTGATACCTAAAAACGCATTCTACCCTAGACTGTCAGTGAACACACCCAGCAGAATCTCAAAAGCATTTCCAACAAGGCAACCCAATGCTGTGACGCTCCCTTAAGTGTGAAAGAATGCAACAGAAACCATGAAAAGAACACCCTCCCAAAACAGACCAGACCAGACATCAACCCTGAGAATAATAATCATCTCAAACCCAGCTGCCTAGTTGCCAGCAAAAACAAAAGAAAACAACATGTGCGTGCACGCACGTGCATGTGTGTGCACGCACACACACACACACACAGAATCTCAACAGCAATGATAATATGGCTCGATTAGAGCACAACAACCACACTACAGTCCTTTCCAAGAAAAATAATACAGCAGAAACACAAGATAAGAACTTCAAAATAGCCTTTATGAATATGTTAGAGGTCCTTAAAGAGAAATGAATACTTCCATTAATGAAATCTATAAAAAATATACAAAGAAATGAGAAAATCCATTGATGAAATCTATGAAAATGTACAACAGTGGAATGAAATGAATAAAACATTTAAGACATGAAAGTGAAAAAAAGAATGGATAGAAAAAGCTCAAACTATAGGAAAACTGGACATGAAAAATAAAGGCACTTGAACTGCAACCTTAAAGGCAACACCAACAGACTGAAAGAAATGGATGAAAGAATCTCAGGCAATGAAGATAATGTAGAAAAATGGATATGTCAGTCAAAGAAAACATTAAATCCAAAAACATATAATAATCCAGCCACAAAATATCCAGAAGATCTGGGACATAATAAAAATTGAAAACATAGGAACAAAGGAAGGAGGGCAAACCCATGTCAGAGACACAGAAAATATTTTTAACAAATTAATGCAAAAAATTTCAAAATCTAAAGGACGAGATGCTCATCAAGGTACAAGAAGCATACCAAACACAAAATAGGTTGACGCAGAAAAGAAATTCTTTTATGCATATAAATAATCAAAACAGTGAACATAGAGAGCAGAGAAAGAATATTAAAAGTTGAAAGGTAAAAAGCCATTAATATATAAATGCAAAACTATTATAATACAACACTTGACATTTCCAAGAAGACATCAAAAGATAGAAGGGTCTGGATACATATAACCAGGCTCAAAAAGATGAGAGAAGCCACTCAGACTACTCAGCAAGAAAAATTTTCTAATATAATAGGTTGAGAAAATAAGACATTCCATGATGAAAGTAAATTTAAGCAATGTATTTCTCAAATCCAATGCAACAGAAGGTACTAGAAGAAAAACCATCAAACTGAAGATATTAACCACAACCAAGAAAATACAAAAATAATTAGTATCAGGCCAGAAAATAGTAATGGGTCAACAAAACACACCACACCACAACAGCAAAATATTGGAAATCAAGAATACTACTCTAATAAACTTCAAACCCAGTGGTCTTAATTGTCCATTAAAAAGTCACAAACTATCAGAATGCATGGAAAAGCAGGATTCATTTTTTTTTCTGCTGCAAACATGAAAGATCTCTTAACATTCAAGATAGATATTACCCCAGGGCAAAAGGATAGAAAAAGATATTCTAAGAAATATGCTAAGTAAGCTGAAATAATCCTTTTAATATCTGACAACAGACTTCCAACTGAAACTAATCAGAAGAGATATGGAAGGACACTACATACTAATGAAAAGAAAAACCCACCTAGAGGCTAGTTCAATTCATCATGTCTGTGCAGCAAACACAAGGGCCTCTAAGTTCTCAGAAGAATTGATGCTACATATTAAACCACATATTTGTACTTAAGCAGTTACAGTGGGTTAGTTCAATACCCCCTTTCATCAATAGCCAAATCATCCAAACAAAGACTAAGTAGAGAAATTCTAGAGCTAATAAACCAAGATGACCTAACAGATCTTTACAGAATATTTTGGACAAGTAATTCTTCTCAGTACTTCATGGAACTTCCACTAGAATTGACCACATAATCAGACATGAAGAAAGTCCCACGAGATATAAAAACACTGAGATAACTCCCTGAATTCTTTAGAGATGTCAAGAACAACTGAAACAACAGAGAGTTCAAATAGTCATAGAAACTGAAAAACATCACCTGAATGTAAAATGAGTCAATACAAAAGATAAGAAAAACTCTCTTTACGATAGTGAAGATGAAAGCACAGCATATCCAAACTCTTGGGACACAATGAAGATGCTTACAACAGACAAGTTTATAGTATAAATATAATATATATTCAGTTTTGAATAAAACAGTGAAAATATTTTAGTAACTTAACAATACATATGAAAGCTCTAGAACAAACAGAAGAAACAATACTGAAAAGTAGTAGATGGCTAGAAATAATCAAACTCAGGACTGAAATCAATATAACAGAAACAACAACCACAATAAAAACTACAAAGTATCAATGAAAAACAAAAGATTTTGTTCTTTGATAAAAACAATAATATTGACAAGCCTTTAGGTAAATCATCTAAAAGTCAGAGAAAGACAACCCAAGAAAACAAAATTAGAGATCAAAAGTGGTACATAACAGAAGAATTTAGAAAATCTGGTAAGGATATACTTTTATAAAAAAAAAACTGTATTCTCCCAAGGTGGAAAATATAAAGGAAATAAATGATTTTCTAAATATATGTAACCTAAAAGTTAAACAGCCAATTTATTTAGACCCATATTTCCTACATAACTAGAACCATTAATTAAAATTCTTCTGCCCTTTCTCTCTCTTTCTCTCTGTCTCTGTCTCTGTCTCTGTCTCTCTCTCTCTCTCTCTCACACACACACACACACACACAAACAGGTGTAGAGGAATTTTGCACAGTATTCTACCAGACTTTCAAAGAAAACAAATGCGAATGCTCCTCAAATTATTCCATAAATTATAAAGAGAAGGAATTCTAACAAACAAATAAAAAGATAATCTGTCATAATAAAATTAAATAGGCTTCATCCCAAAGCATTCAAGGATTATTTAACACATATAAATTACTAAACTCAATCCACTGTCCAAAAAGACTGAAAGATCAACACTACATAAACATCTCATTAATTACAGAAAAGCTCTTTAAAAAAAATCCAACATGACTTCATGACAGAAACAGTAAATGTGATTTACAGTATACTTATATCCAACATCAACCTATATGGAGAGAAATTCAAATCATTTCTCGTAAGCAAGAACAAACAAATATTGTTCACTTCCTCCAAAACCCTTTAGTATAGTACTTGAAGTCGTAGCTCGAACAATAAGAGAACTGAAGGAGATCAAAATTATGCAAATTGGAAATTAAGTCAAAGTATCTTTATTTGTAGATATCATAACAGTATACATAAGTGACCTAAAAATTCTACTGAGGAACCCATACAGCTGATAAGTTTTCAGCAAAGTAGCTTAATACAAAATAAAATCACAAATATTAGTAGCCTTATCATATATAAATGACAAATGGACTTAGATTTTTACAACTGTCTCAAATAGTATGAAATATCTTGGGATAACTAAGGAAGAAAGTGAAAGATTTGTATAATAAAACAGTTAAGACATTGAAGAAAGAAATTAAAGACAATAAAGAAGATGGAAAAACTCTCCTATGCACATAGATCAGTAGAAATCATATAGTAAAAATGTCCATCCTAGGAGAAATAGTCTACAATTTCAATGCAATTACCATCAAATTCCAACAAACTTCTTCACAGAATTTGTAAAGTAAAATTTCAGCTTCATGTGTAGCTAAAAACATCTTAAATAATAAAAGAACTATTGGAGTTATTACTACCTCCTACCTCAAATTATACTATAAAACTATAGCAATAAAAACAGCATGGTATTGTCACAAAAACAGAAACTGAATGTAATAGAATTGAAACTGCACACCCATGGAGACTAAATATTTGGTAAAGAAGCCAGAAATATACACTGGGAAGATGACAGAACCTTTAAGAAATGGTGTTGGTCAACCTGGATGACTACAGGTAAAAGAAAGCAAATAGATTCATGCAAATTCAACAAAATCTCCATATAAAATCAGATACAGTGAATCTAAAAGGAGAGATAATGAGGTATAGTGTTTTATTATAATTATTATTTATTTATTTATTAAAGATTACTGTCTCCTCCCCACCACCGCCTCCCATTTCCCTCCCCCAATCAACTCCCCCTGCCCTGTGGGGAGTCCAAGAACCTCCCACTTCCTTCCAGGTCTAGTAAGGTGAACATCCAAACAGCTTAGGCTCCCACAAAGTGCAGTAGGATCAAAAACCCAGTGCCATTGTTCTTGACTTCTCAGCAGTCCTCATTGTCCACTATGTTCAGGGGGTCTGGTTTTATTCCATGCTTTTTCAGACCCAGTCCAGCTGGTCTTAGGGAGTTCCCGATAGAACATCCCCATTGTCTCAGTGTGTGGGTGCACCCCTCACGGTCCTGAGTTCCTTGCTCATGCTCTCTCTCCTTATGCTCCTGATTTGGACCTTGGGGTTTCAGTTCGGTGCTCCAATGTGGGACTCTGTCTCTGTCTCCATTCATCGCCTGAGGTATAGTGTTGAACTCATTGGCACGAGAAAAGACTTTCTGAACAGAACATAAGTAGTGTAGACCCTAAGATTAACAACAAATAATGGGACCATGTGAAAATGAAAAGCTTCTGTATAGCAACGAACACCATTATTTGGATAAAGCAAAAGTATACAGAATAAATTTTTTTTTAACCAACTACATATCTAATAGAGATATAATATTAAATAGAAGTCAAATATTTATGTAACTACAAAAACTGGATATCAAGAAACAACTGGATTTAAAAATGGAGAGGAGATCTACACTGAGATCTCAAAAGAAAATCAAATAACTTAGAAATACATAAGGAAAATTTCAATATCCTTAGCCATTAGGGAAATGGAAATTAAGACTACTTTGAGATTTCATCTTACTCCCCTGAGAATGGCCAAGATCTATAAAATGTATAATGCTATCTAGGATGTGGAGTAAGGAGAACACTCATCCATTACTGTTGGGTATGCCAACTTGTACATCCATTAAGGAAATCTGTTTGACAGTTCCATAGAAAGATGGAAAGCAGCTTACCTAAGATTCAGCTGGGCTATTCTTGTATATATACCCAAAGAATACTCCATCTAATTACAGTACCACATCTCAATCATATTCAGAGCTGTTTTATTAATATTCTGGGATTTGAAATAAAGTAGAAGTCTATCAACAGTAGAAAAATTAAAGAAAATGTGATCCATTTACACTATGGACCATTTCTCAGCCATTCAAAATAAAATACAACTCACAGAATGATGGGTGGCACTAGAAAAATTTGTCCCTATTGTGATAACTTAGATTCAGGAAGACAAACATGTTATGTATTAGCTTATATATAGATGTTAGTTGTCTTTCGTAAGTAAGCTACAGTTAGTATAACCAGAGACAGTATGTTGAAGGGGGTCCACTTGTTTGTTTCCTGGATGCCCAGACTCCTGAAATAATCACACAGATCTCTTTCACTCAAGAACAATGGCAATGGGTTTTTGACCCTACTGCAAGTATTGGCTTTGTGGGAGCCTAGGCAGTTTGGATGCTCACCTTACTAGACCTGGATGGAGGTGGGTGGTCCTTGAACTTCCCACAGGGCAGGGAACCTTGATGGCTCTGGCTCTTTGGGCTGAAGAGGGAGGGGGACTTGATTGGGGGAGGGGGAGGGAAATGGGAGGCGGGGGGGAGAGACAGAAGTCTTTAATTAATAAATAAATAAATAAAAATAATCACACAGAAACAATATTATTTGCAATAATGTTCGGTCAATAGCTTAACCGTATTTCTAGCTAGCTTTTACATCTAGGATTAACCTATTTCCATTATTTTATATTTTACCATGAGGCCTATGGTCTACCCTCAAGATTCCAGCTGGCAGCTTGTGTCTTTCCCCTCTGGTGGCTGCATAGGATCTGCCTGACTCTACCATCTTTCTCTCGCATCCCCACTAGGCCTCAGGTGAGGGCCCAGACTGTGGGTATTTTCATTGCCTTTAGTGGTATCAGGAGTCAAGAATGTCAAACTTGACTCTTGCTACAGACGAGCCACAGATCCAGACACGGTTCTACTCCTGGTTCAGTTGTCACCATGATCCCAGGTGACAGCACAGTTCCTCCAGATTAGTATGGCCCCAGCAACAGCATGACCCCCAGATAAAAACATGGACTCTGGCTGTCTGACCAGATGCTGGTCACCTACCCTGTCTTCAGTGATTACTGAAGTCATGGATACCAGCGTAGTCCCTGACTGTTGCAGGCCCATGAACTCAGTACTATGGTAAAAGCACCATCTAATGTATCATCACCATCTCACTTATCTGGTGGTGTTTATGTAAAAAAATAAAAAAAAACATGAAAAAGCGAAGAAAAGAGCCTTGAAAATAATACCAAATGTTGGGACTTCAGTTCATCAGTGATATACTAAGTATTTGTGAGGTACTGAGTTAAAACTGAGCACCAATAAGAAAACAGAAAGAATGTAACACTGTTAGGAAACTTAGAGTCTGTGATGCTAATAACTAAGCTTTATGTTTCTAAAACAAACAATATGTTCTGACGATGGATAACTTTAAATTACTGTTGAGTAAGAAAACTATCTTTAGCACTCAATTCTCTTGTTATTATCCTTTCCATGTATTCATTTTTTTTAGGTGAAACTTGATGTAAAATGTCCAAGTTTTAAAAGTTCACCTAGTTTTGTTGTTTTTATTCATTGTACCCCAAATTGCCATATTGCTAATTAAAATCTTAATTCATTGAGAAGATTGAACCATGGAAAAAATTCCTTTCAACATTGGTCTTACTCTAATAAGTGAGAAAAGGATTTTACACTTGCACACTATTTTCATCTCAGTGCTTTTAGCAACTTTGGAAAAGACAGAATCAGTGCTGGGAATGTGCTTCTAATGTAAACTGTGTGATTTACTATTTGAGATTGACCTAAATAAAGTTTTAAGCTCAAATTTAAAATCATAGCTTCTATTTTTCCCAGGTGTGCAATTAGATGATCTATTTCCACTTTTTGTAGTTTTTCTGACAAATACTTTCCCATAGTCAAAGTTTATTTATATATGCAGCTTTAGTACAAAGCTAAACATTGAAACACCATTTTTATATCATCTAAAAGAAAGCAAATATGCCAATGAAATCAATATTTTTCATTTACATCAAATTACATATAATACAAATTACATATAAGTGCATGCATGTACATATACATAAATAATTTGAACTGTTAAATCACTTGAGCTGATAATGTTCTTCTTAAGATCCATAGTCTTTCTACAATGAACAAACAAAACCCCCCAACCAAACAAGAACCTTGAACCCAGCATGAGAAACTCCTTTCAAGTTGTTGTCAGGATTACTGAAGGGACTCCCTAAACAATCTAGGCTATTGTTACTCTTGATTGCCTCCTACAGGTCAAACAAAAGGCCCTATTGCCATAGATACTACACAGTTTGGACATAAGACTCAAAGGGTTTTAGTTGGATTTGACTTGAAAGCTTCCTTCCTCAAGTCTAATTTTCATAGTCCCAGAAGATTTTAAACACATTTTCAATGGAGGTAAGGAACCAATAATGTGAATCCTAATAAGCAACAACACCCCCTATGGTAATATATCCTTTAGAACAATAATGGCACTCTTATTTGGGTGGTAACCAAGAGCTGTCTAATTGGATTTAAGATACACTCAATTGAAGGAGAAAAATTCCTCGTAGTAGAAACTTAGCTACCTAACAGGGTCTCATTATGTCACTGATCTTATAAGAGAAGCTACTATTACTACTTTACTCAACAAACATCATTTCTAATGGCATCATAGTCAATTATTGTCCTTTCTCACAGATTAGTGTAGCTCCAAAGTCTCACCAGAGAAACTTCTCTTTGCATCAGAGCTCACTATAGAAAACTAAAACTACTCAAAAGTGCAGAGTACAACTGGTTTTGGAGTTCCCAGCTCCAACAAAAATGTCTATAGAACAACTCCAGTATTTATGGCTCAGGGAAGATCACAGAAGAGGAGCCACAAGATTGTAAAAGCCAGAGAAATAGAGACTCTGATGTGAAATTGTGTCTTTTAGAAATGGCAAGGGAGCTTCATCTATAATGTATCAATATGATTACCTATAAAATATCAAAAAAGAGATATCACCAATAGATCTGAGAACATAGGAAAAGAATATTATGGAACCTCAACCACAGACAAAAAACTAGAGGTAACTAAGAAATGCTGTCAGCAGGAGAAATAGTCACCCTCAGGAATGAGCTCCCTCAATGGTTTTCCATACATTTCTGAAATTGTATCCATTAAATGTATTCAACAATTTAGCAGATTATGATTACACATACAGAACAGAAACCAAAATAAGAATCTAAGAATTTGAGAGGAATATGGGGTACATTAGAGGAATGAGAAGGAGGAAAGGTAATGGGGAAAATTTATTTGTAATGTTTCTGCTATGCACTCAAAATATTATATTTGGGATTAAAATAACTAAGAGCAAAATATTAATATATGACTTGTCTTATAAAAATTATCACTGCATACAATGGAAATAATACAACCACCAATTATATTATTCATTAAATGAAAGTTTTATTCTTTATTTCATTAGTTGTAATAACTGGATGGCTAATATATTGTTGATGTAACCAAGTACCACAACTGTAATGGCTTAAATTAGCACAATTTGATTATCCAACTGTTTTGTAGGTTTAAATCCAGATCTGACTATCTGGGGTTATAATGATTTCTATTGAATGTGTTCCTCTGTATAGGTTCTAGAGAAACATCCATTTGCCTTGTACTCCAGTCACTACTCACACTCCTTACTCATGTCCTGTTCCTCTATCCTACATCCTCCCTTTTCAGAGTCAGCAATCCTGTGTTTCTTCTGTGCCTTCTCCCACATGCTCCCAGCTCTCTATTTCTTGATCATTTTTCTGCTTTGCTTTCACTCAGATTTGTCCTAATTGACCTCTAATTGTCAAGTTTACAAAGCCTAGATTTATTGGGAATGAAAGTTTCAGTTAAGGAACTACCTATTTAAGGTTGCTATGTGTGCAAGTCTGTGTGGGTTTCCTTGATGGTTAGTTGACATACCAGGGCTGAGGCCCCTGTGTACTGTACCATTTCTTGATTAGGTGCCCTTGGGCTCTATACGGAAGATAAATACAACTCTGAGAAGGAGAAAACAAGCAGAATTCTTCTGAGGTTTCTGCTTTAAATTCCTGCCCTGACTTACTTGTAAACTGAAATTAACTATTTCTTCTTCTAAGTTTCTTTTGGTTAGGGTATTTTATCATGCTACAGAGCTGAAACTAAAGTAGGACTTAAATATTGCATAGTACCTATAAACATAACAAAGGCCTGTTTCTGCTAAAGTTCAACTAACTTGCAAATAATTATCTTTTAACTCATTGCCTGTTTGTCATTAATGTAATCTAATAACAGGTTCCTAAGGTTAGTACAAGTACATATTCAGAGGGACATATTTCTGCCGAGTAGCCTTTATTTTATTTTAAGGATTTCTTACATTAGATTATTTTGTTCAGGCAAAGTAAGAGCCAGCCATCAGTATTTCTTTTTGTCGTTATTTTTTTTTAATTTTTCTTTCTTCTGTGCAGCCAAACACAGAGAGTCAAGTAGCAAAATATTCTTTGATGGAACAAGAAAGAATGTGTATAAAGCTGGTGAATGAATGAAAAAGAATCTCAGTGTTATCACAATAGACCTCCACAGCAATTCATTTTCAAATTAATTTATCAGTAACTATGACAATTAAGTAATAGATATTTTGTGGTATATTTTCTTTAGAAGAAAGACATAAGATACATATCAGTCTGTATAGTGCCTTTATTAGCAAAGTATGAATTTAGATCTAGGCCAGACTCTGAAACTGACAAGAATGTACTTTGGGTAATGAAAGTATTATATTGATAGGGTAATTTATTTCAAATTATCATTAAACTGGTCTTAGATAATTACATGGCTTAATAAGCTGTTGTAATCAAGAATAGAGCAATTATAGATACAGTGTTACCAGAATATGAGCACATACAGGCAATGAGCCCTCGAATTCTGGGAAACTAGGGTTTTAAGATCCCTTGAGCATTCTCTGAGAACATCTCTATAAACCAACAGAAGTGCAGAAAGAAAAGCATTACAAAATATAGAAAACACTTTTTTCTCCTTAGCTGGCATACCCATCTATAGAACGTCTCTAGTCTCCAGAGGTATAATATTATCCTATCTCAGTTTTCACCTACAAGACTGTAGCAAACCAGAGTTATTATAATGGTTTATATTCAGTAACATGTAGACAAAATCTACATCTGTACTGCATCTTAAATTTAGCTGGATGCTTTTGTGTTCCTCATCTCAGGAATCCACTGCCCATTTCTATATTCTCAACTGTTTCATTTATAGTAGAATATTTCTAACTTCTGATTATAATTTCTTACTGTGTTTTACTGAAACACTACGGCCTTAATTATTCCCAAAGTCCACCTATATATGCAGAAGGACATTTATCCACATAGAACACTCTCCTGGTATATTACCTACTGAATAAACAAGGGTCTCATTGAGCATGTTTTTACAGCATGATGCCAAGACAATGATAATGTCACAGAACATAGATAGAGGCCCTTCTAAGACAAGAATCTGTAATATATAACTTCTCCACAACAGGTGGATTCAATGCTTGTTCTAGGAATGTCATCATATAGCAATGTAATGATAGTTTAACAAATCCTCCTGATTTATTAGCAAGCATATAAACAAATCAATAAAAGACTAATTTTCAAAGAAATGTCTCAAAATCAAAATCAAATTTATAAAATGCATCTCAGAAAGATTCTATAAAGAAAACAAGGTGTACAGATGTTTAAATTGTTAAGTAAAAGAAACATGATTCAGAAATATATCTATCCAAACAGCATTTTCCACTTTATAACTAGCAAAAAAAAAAAAAGCAAACACCATGGAAAACAAAAAGCAAGAGAAATAACAACAAAATTAAGAACTGCAGGGATTCAGCATGTGAGAGACCTGCCTACATGCTTGACAACTGCCATTGTCATCCACTGGTTTCTGTTTCTATAGGTCAATTCTGCAACCAAACCACACCCACCTCATCCTCTTCTCTGTGATCAGCCCTTCCTCTGCAAATGAACCAGACTGCATTGGCACAGATACAGCCCATCCCAGTTGGAAGAATCTAGGCATCCGAACACCCACAAACCTCAGCTGAGACTCCTCCCCACTGGACTTGAAGACCTTCCATTCATCAGAATTCTTGGCCAGTGTAAGAATGTATTCAATAATGGTAAGAAAAACATGGCACTAATAGAACCAAGCATTCCCATGACAGCAATAACTGAATATTCCAATGTAGCTGTAGCACAATAAAATGACCTTAAAATAACTTTATGAAGCTGATAGATACACTGAAGATGAAATAAAAATTCCCTTAAAAAATCAAGGGAAGGACAAACAAAAAGTGGAAGAAATCAATAAACCCCTTAAAGAAAGCAAGGAAGACTAGGAAAAAAAAAAACATCAAACAGTTGAAGGAAATAGTTCAAAACAAGAAAATTGAAATGAAATCAATAAATAAAACACAGAGTGAATTCTGGACATGAAAAGTCTGGGTAAGTAAACAGGAACTACAGAGACAAGCATCACCAATAGAATATAAGAGCTGTAATAGAGAAATTTAGGCATTGAAGATATAATACAGGAAACAGATTCATCGGTCAAAGAAAATGTTAAATCAAAAAAAAAATTCCAACACAAAACATCCAGGAAATCTGAGACACCCTGAAAAGAATAAATCTAAAAAAAAGAGATGAATATAAGGAGAAGATTTCCAGATCAAAGGCATAGAAAAAATATATTCAACAAAAATCATAGAAGAAAACTTTCTCAATCTAAAGGAAGACATGAATATAAAAGTCCAAGAAGTTTACAGACAACCAAATAGACTGGACACACAAATAATCTCTAACCACATAATATTCAAAACATTAAAAATACAGAATAAAAAGAATATGAAGAGTTCCAAAGGGAAAAGAGCAAGTAACATATAAAGGCAGACCTATCAGAATTACATCCAGCTTCTCAATGGAAATGCTAAAAGCTAGAAAGGCCTGGACAGACAAAATGTATATAAAACAGAATCCATCTTTCTCTTGTATATAGAAAACACACCTGAACTTTAAGACAGATATTGCCTCAGAGTAAAAGGTTGAGAAAAGATTTCCCAATCAAATGGATCTAAGAAGCAAACTGGTGTAACTATCCTAATAAACATCAAACGAAAATTAATCAAAAGATATGAAGAAGGACATTTCATACACATCAAAGAAAAAATCTTTTAGGATGAAGTCTCATTCCTGAGCACATATACTCTAAATACAATGACACCCATATTTGTAAAACAAACATTACTAAATCTTAGGTAACATATCAAACCTCACACATTCATAGTGTGTGACTTCAACAACCAAAAGACAGGTCTGCCAGACAAAAATTTAACAGAGAAATAAGGGAACAAATTGATTTTATGACTCAAATAGACTTACAAACTTCTTCAGAACATTTTATTCAAACACAATAGAATATACCTTCTCAGCACTTCATGAAAACTTTTATAAAATTGACTAAATATTTGATTACTAAGCAAGTCTCAAAAGATAAAACAATGGAATAAACCCCTGCATCTTATAGTGTTATCATCATTAACAACAAAAACTACTGAAAGCCTACAAACTCATGGAAACCAAATAACCCTCAACTAAAATACCAATGAGTAAAGGAAGAAATATAGAAAGAAATAAAGACTTCTTATAATTCAATGAAAATGAATACATCGCAGACTCAAACTTATGGAATACTATAAAAGCAGTGCTAAGAGGAAAGTTCAAAGTACTAAGTGCCTACATAAAAAATTTGTAGAAATCTTTTTTTTTGTAGTTTAATATGTATTTGCATCATAATATACAAATATGCATGCCCATGGTCTGACACATTTTGAAAATTACCAGATCGAGCTAACAGTCCACTGTGCTCTGCTAAGCTTTCAACACCTTTACTCCTCTAATGGTGAGAAACCTGTTTCTTTTCTTCTTCTTCTTTTTTTTTTTTTTTGGTTATGCACACTTTTATTTTTTATTTTATTTTATTTTTATTTTTTTGAAAAATAACTGCCTCCTCCCCATTTCCATTTCCCTCCCCCTCCTCCCACACATCTCCCCCTCCCCCACTCCCCTATCCCTCTCCCCCTCCCCCCCACTCCATTCCCAGTCCCTCTCAAGAATGATGAGCAGTCCAGAGTCCCTGCACTGCGGGAAGTCCAAGGTCCTCCCACTTCTATCCAGGACCAGGAAGTTGAGTATCCAAACAGGCTAGGCTCCCACACAGCCAGTTCATGTATTAGGACTGAAACCTAGTGCCATTGTCCTTGGCTTCTCATCAGCCTCCATTGTCCGGCACGTTCAGGGAGTGCGGTTTCATCCCATGCTTATTCAGTCCCAGTCCCGCTGTCCTTGATGAGCTCCTAATAGATCAGATCCACTGTCACAGCGGGTGAGTGCACCCCTCGTGAACCTGACTTCCTTGCTCATGTTCTCCCTCCTTCTGCTTCTCATTTGGGTCTTAAGAGCTTAGTCCGGTGCTCCAACTTGGGTCTCTGTCTCTATCTTGATCCATCGCCAGATGAAGGTTCTAAGGTGATATGTAAGATATTTATCAGTATGGCTATAGGATAGGGTCATTTCAGATTCCCTCTGCTCAGTTGCTCAAGGTACTCGTTGGGGACATCTCCCTGGACACCTGCAAGCCGCTCTAGAGTTAAGTCTCTTGCCAACCCTAAGATGGCTCCCTTAATTAGGATATATATTTCTCTGCTCCCCTGTCCACCCTTCCTTTATCCCAACCATCCCATTCCCCCAAGCTCCTCCCATTCTCCCCTTCTCACGTTTCTCACCCCATTTCCCCTTGGCCCCATGCCACTTCATCCCAAGTTCCCAGTTTTTGCCCATCAATCTTGTCTACTTCCCATATCCATGCGGGTGACTATATGTTTTCTTTTGGGTTCACCTTCTTATTTAGCTTCTCTAGGATCACAAATTATATGCTCAATGTCCTTTATTTATGGCTAGAAACCAATTATGAGTGAGTACATTCCATGTTCATCTTTTTGGGTCTGGGATACCTCACTCAGGATAGTGTTTTCTATTTCCATCCATTTGCATGCAAAATTCGTGAAGTCATTGTTTTTTACCGCTGAGTAGTACTCCAATATGTATATATTCCCACACTTTGTTCATCCATTCTTCCATTGAAGGGCATCTAGGTTGTGTCCAGGTTCTGGCTATTACAAATAGTGCTGCTATGAACATAGTTGAACAAATGCTTTTGTCATATGATAGGGCATCTCTTGGGTATATTGGATCTTGGGGTAGGTTGATCCCAAATTTCCTGAGAAATCGCTACACTGATTTCCAAAGTGGTTGCACAAGTTTGCATTCCCACCAGCAATGGATGAGTGTGCCCCTTACTCCACAACCTCTCCAGCAAAAGCTATCATTAGTGTTTTTGATTTTAGCCATTCTGACAGGTGTAAGATGGTATCTCAAAGAAATCTTACACTAGAAAATTAACAGCACACATGAAATGTCTAGAAAAAGAGAGTGTGTGAAAAGAAAATTTCTTTTTCTAAACCACCCTCAGATAGAAAGTTTTAGCTAAGGACAAGTCCACAGGTCACTCTCAAAGGCATATGCTGTTTTGGGACATTCCCCCACCCCCAGAAAGCAATAAATGAAGTGTGGATAGATCACCATCCCTGATCTCATGCTTTACTGTAGAGCTATAGCATAAATATAGCATGGTGTTGTCATAAAAATGGACAGGGACTTAATGGAATCAAATTGAAGACCCTAAAGTAAATCCACATGCTTATGAACACTTGATTTTTGACAAAGACAAAATTCTACAAAGAAAAAAGGAAATCATCTTCAACAAATGATGTTGCCATAATTGCATGTGAGCATGTAACAAAATGCAAATAGATCCATATTTCTCATCCCAAATTAAACTTTAGTCTAAGGGGATCAAAGACCTTAACATTAATCCAGTTACCCCGGATCTGATAGAAAAGAAGGTGGGACATTGCCTTCGATGTATTTGTACAGGAGACAACTTCCTGTATAGAAAATGTGTAGCACAGACAGTAAATAAAATTAATAAATGTGACCTCATGAAACTGAAAACTTCTGTAAGGCAAAGTAACTCTCTATGACATAAAATAGCACTCTGAAGAATAGTAAAAGATCTTTACTAACCCCATGTTAACAGAGGGCTAATTTCTAAAATATATAAAGAACTCAAGAAACTAGATATATAATTACCAAATAATAATGGGGCTGGAGAGATGGCTCAGTGGTTAAAAGCATTGCCTGCTCATCCAAAGGTCCTTAGTTCAATTCCCAGCAACCACTTGGTGGCTCACAACCATCTGTAATGAGGTCTAGTGCCCTCTTCTGGCCTGCAGACATACACATAGACAGAATATTGTATACGTAATAATTTAAAAACATATTTATAAAAAATCACCAAATAATCCAATTTAAATACAGAGCGCAGATCTAAACAGCAAATTATGAACAGAAATATCTCAAATAACTGAGATACATTTAAAGAATTGTTCAACATCCTTAGTCATCTGGGAAATGAAAATTAAAATAATATTGAGATACCATCTTACATCTGTAGAATAGGTAAGAAAAAAAACACTAAAGATAACTCTTATTGTTGAGGATGTAGAGTAAGGGGAATTCTAGGAAGGGGAAATATAAGAGATCACCTGGGTATACTGGGGGCAGAGAGTGAGGGCGGGGATGAAAACCTGAGGGATTAGATTGTTGGTTTGTGGGTAGGACAGAGGAAGAAATTAATGAAAGAGATGCCTTGATACAGGGGTAATTTTGGGGTCAGGAAAAAAACTCCCAGGATTCCACAAGGATGACCCCAGCTACTACTCTTAGCATTAATACAAAGGGTGTTTGAACTGACCATCTCCTGTAATCAGATTCATGACTGCCCTAATTGTCTTCAGAGAGCCCTCATTCAGTGATTGATGGAAACAAATGCAGAAATATACAGCCAAGCACTGGGCCCAGCTCTAAGAATACTTTTAAAGAGGGGAAGGAAGGACTGTGCAATTCAGTAGGGTCAAGGTCATCACAAAGGAAGCCACAGATACAGTTAACCTGGACTCAGGTATTCACAGACTATGAACCAATAGTTAGGAAGCCTGGTTGGGACTGACCTAGGCCCTCTACCTATTTGTGTACCTTAGTCTATCAGTAGGACTCCTAGCATTGGAGCAAGGTCCTGTCCCAAAGGCTTGAGCTAGCTTTCGGAAACCCATTCCTCATATGGGCTGCTTTGCCTAGCCTTAATATGAAGAGAGGAGCTTAGTCCTACCTAAACTTGATATGCTATGTTTTGTTAACATCCGTGGGAGTCCTGCCCTTTTCTGAATAGAAACATAGGAGAAATGGATGGGAGGGAGCAGAGGGGAGGTATGTGATAGGAAGGAGAGGATGTAGGGGAAACTGTGGCCGCGATGTAGACTAAATGGAAAAAATGGAAAAAAAGACCTGCAGGAATCTATAAGGGTGAACCCTAAGACTCCTTGCAATGGGAGATAAGGAGACTCAACTGGCCATCTCCTATAATAGCCATCTGCTGTAACTAGGCAAGACTTCCAGTAGAGGTGCTAGGATACAAATCTGATCCATCCTGAGACACAAACCATGAGAGGGAGCCTGTCCCTGACACTGCCTAGAGGTCTAGGACCCAGAGGCTGGACAGCTCAGAGACCTTGAATAGAATAAACAAATCAATCAATCAACCAACCAATCAATCGATCAATTAAAGTCAGTGAAATGAGTCCAACCTAATGATATTCTGCTGCACTCATGGTAGGTGTTTTTTTCTTTTTTCTTTATTATTTATTTATTTTTGCACTAATGGGGGCCTACCTCCCAAGTCCCAAATAAATGCATGGAGACTTATTTTTACTTAAGAATGCCTGGCCTTAGCATGGCTTGTTTCTAGCCAGCTTTTCTAACTTAAATTGTTCCATTCCCCTTTAACTACATTTTGCCTCGTGGCTTTTTATCTTTCTTTCCTTCTTTTTCTATGACTGGCTGTGTGACTGGGCAGCTGGTCCCGGCATCCTCTTCTCCTTCTTCTTTTCTTATTCCATGCTCCTTACCTTTTCTCACTTCTATTTATTCTTTCTGACCTATTTATCTCCCTGCCTAGCTAGTGATTGTTCAGCTCTTTGTGAGAACAATCAGGTGTTTTTCAGCAGGAAAAATAACACAGCTTTACAAAGTTAAACAAACACAACATAAAAGACTGTAACACACTTTTACATCATTGAATAAATGTTCCACAGTACAGATGAATGTAACACATGTTAAGCTAATATTCCACAACAACTTACAGATTATTATCCAGTCCAATTGTCCTCAGTGAGGCTTCAACTAGCAACTAATGGAAACAGATACAGAGACACAGAGCCAAACATTAGATAAACCCCTTGGAATCCCATAGAATAGGGTGTGGAAGGAATATAGGAGGAAGAGGGCCCAAAAGCACAGCAAGAAAACCCACAGAATCAACTCACTTGGACTCACAGAGACCCACGGTGACTAAAGCACCAACCATAAAGCTTGCATGGGACTGATCTAGGCCTTCTGTACTTATTACAGTTGTGCAGTTCTGTCTTCTTGTAGGACTTCTAACTGTTGGAATAGGAGCTATCTCTGATTCTGTTACCTGCTTTTGGGACCATTGGCCTCCTGGCTGCTGCACCTGGTTTCATCTCTCCCATTCTTTTCCCTTCCTCCTCTCCCCACAAGACCCAACTCACTCTGGTCATGTTCACTCTGTACTCTCCAAGATGCCCCTGCCTCTCCCTACACTCTGCCTTTCATCTACAATTAACCTCATCCACCAGACCTTGGAGAAATCATGACCTCTATTTCCTTTCCATTTATTTTTTTCCATTCTCACATTATCTAACACAAGTTTCTAAAATGGTAATACTTTGTAACGTTTTATGTTTTCAGCAGTAGAGTTATTTGACCATAAGAACAAAATACAGAGTATATTTTCCAATTTTATTATTTGTTCCAATGTGAATTTTCTTCCCTATGTTTGACTATGTACTTGTGTTAAGTGCTATAATCGAATATGATTGCAAAATGAGGATTTTCCCATTTTTGTGATGGTTAAGTAAGTTCATTGAGACACTTTATTGGTGACTATGACTACTTGTGCTTGGTAGTTTTATGTCAACTTGACACAAGCTAACGTCATTTGAAAAGGAGGAAACATCAATTAAGAAAACGCCTCCCTAACATCAGACAAATGTGTAGAGATTTTTTTTAAAACTGTTGACTGATGCAGGAGGATCCAGACTGTTGGAGGTGGTACAACCCCTGGACTGGAGGTTCTGGGTTCTATAAGAATGCAGGTGGAGTAAGCTATGGAGAGCAAGCCAGCAAGAAGCATTCTTCCAAGGACTTCTGCAAAAACAAGCTCCTGCCTGCATATTCTGTTTCCTTTTGTGTCCTTGTTCTGACTTCCTTCAGCGATTGACTAAGATGTGGAAACTTAATCCAAATATACCATATCTCAATAAAGTTGCCTTGGCTATGGTGTTTTATTCTAGCAATAGTAGGCATAATTAAGACACTACTCATTTAAATATATTTAAAATTGCTTAGTAATGTTATTCTAATTCTATGACTGTGTTAATATTACCCACTTCTCAAGTGCACATTTACCATAGTTATGTTTGTTTAAAACTTTAAACTACTTCCAAAACAAGTGCCTTTAAAGGAAGCCTATTTCTAAAAAGTCTCATTTACCTTTAGATGATTACCAACATGATCACTACACAACACACATCTTCATTTTCATTGGCTATAGATTGGCTATAAGAACAGGCTCTTAACCACACAACCATGGTTCCATGGATTTTAAAGAAATTTTTAAAGAAATGAAATCTCTCTCCCCATCTCCCCTAATGGGGAGAGACAAGTGAGAAGGGGAGGATGGGGAGAGCTTGGGGTAATTGGACAGTTGGGATGGAGGAAGGGTGGATATGGGAGCAGGGAAGTATATATCTTAATTAAGGGAGCCATTTTAGGGTTGGCAAGAGATTTGACTCTAGTGGGGTTCCCAGGTGTCCTAGCTTGTTCCTTGGGCAGCTGAGGAGAGGGCACCTGAACTGGCCCTATCCTATAGCCACACTGATGAATATCTTGCATATCACCATAGAACCTTCATCTGGCAATGGATGGAGATAGAGACAGAGACCCATACTGGAGCACTGGACTGAGCTCCCAAGGTCCAAAGGAGGAGCAAAAGGAGGGAGAACGTGAACAAGGAAGTCAGGACCACGAGAGGTGTGCCCACCCACTGAGACGGTGGGGCTGATCTAATGGGAGCTCACCAAGGCCAGCTGGACTGGGACTGATAGAGCATGTGATCAAACCGGACTCTCTGAATGTGCCTTACAATGAGGGCTGACTGAGAAGCCAAGGACAATGGCACTGGGTTTTGATTCTACTGCATGTACTGGCTTTGTGGGAGCCTAGTCTGTTTGGATGCAGACTTCCCTAGACCTGGTTGGAGGGGGGAAGACCTTGGACTTCCCACAAGGCAGAAAACCCTGACTGCTCTTTGGACTGGAGAGGGAGGGAGAAGGGGAGTAAGGGGAGGGGAGGAACATGGGAGGGGGAAAGGAGGTGGAAATTTTTAATAAAAAAATAAAGAAATGACAAATATACTGAGGCATTCAGAGAAAAGATGCAGTTTGAATAACTCTCTACTCTGGGCAAGCAAGGCTTTTATATAATGAAGTGTTTTGCCATGCCAACACCTGCAATACTCAAATTAATTTAAGTCTGAATTTCTACCTACTGCAGCGGATAAAGTAACAACATTCAGTAATCAAGTCTGCACATCATTTGTAATTTTAGACCTTTTCTGTCTGTCATTGTCGGTGATTTTAACCATCAGCAGATTAAGTTTTGAATGTTAGGTTTACACAAACTCCATATTTACCAGTGTATTAAAACTGTAATTTTTAAAAATCAACTGATCCTTAAGGAAAGAAAATGCAAAGAAAGTAAAGAGACAAAGATTTAGTACTACAGTTGCCACATTAGACTGAAACTTTAGAGTATTGTATCAATTTCCCATTATTAATCTGCAAATGTCCATTTCATCACGTAAGCCTTTTTTATTGCTTCATACCAAATATGAGTAAATTAATAAAATATATGCCTCAGAAATATTTATGAATATTTATGTAGAAGCAGCACATTTATTATTGAAGAAGATAAAGGTGGAGAAAATAAGCAGACAACTGAGAGAAAAGGTGGGGTGTTGCTTTTATTATTATATTTATAATTCCTTTCATAAATCACACAAATATTTGTAATAATTCTTGATATTATATTACATAGTCACTGTAAACAAAGGTTCTAAAATGACTGTTAAAGTTAAATCAATGATATAAAACTGTATTTTGAAACCTGACTATTCTTGTATGATCCATACTATTCAAATATTGAATGGAAAGATGTTAAATGATTCCTGCGATATTCACATAAATTGTTCCTTATTATTACCTTTTCAAAGCTCCTTCGGTGTCACGCACTCCTTTCTCTCTCTTTCTCTGCTTTATAAAAGAAACTTTATTGAGATTAGCCTCATGCTATACCTCTTAATGTGTTTCATTCAACAGGTTTTAGTATATTCACTTTTCTTTTTTTTTTTTTAATCTTGTTCCTTCTGTTCATTTATGAGTCTTCCCCTGGCCTACTTCTCAACAGCAAAATGCTTTTGTTAGAAAGCTAATGATATGAAGTGGCTTGACACTGTGATTGGCAAATTGCTACCGAGTCAGCCCTAACTGAAGTGCCTTGTACTACACTTGGGTGGTTGTTATCACTTCGTTTTATTAAAACTCATATAGGCGAAGGGATAGGTGTAATAAAAAGATGTCATGAGGATAATAAGAAAATATCACTGGGCATGTTTGCCTCCAGTAGACTTGGTATCCAAATTAAAAGTACTAAAGGGAAAGCTAGAATCCCTTTATGTCATCATTCGTGGTGATGCTCATCAAACTGAAATTCATAAATGGTCTGAATTTACCTTCCATAGTAATTTATGAATCAGGTAATACTACACTTGCAGTGGATCAGGTTTTTATGTTTTCCTGAATATGACATGGAAACATATATAATGTGACAGGAAATACATTTTCATATTAGTGATGCCATATTTTCTAACTCCATAAACTAGATAAAACATTCTTTAATTCATAAAAGTTATTGCAAATTCTCAGGTTGTTGACATTCTCATAGACATTTAATGAATGATAGTAACTTCTTCTATAACATTATGACCTGTGAATACAGATAGGTTCCGAGATTCTGTAGCGCAAGCATTTTTTATTACATTTCCTAACATCTCCCAAACTAATTTACAAGTGCTCAATACATTAATGTCATCTTAATCTCTATTACAATCCATTACATACTCTGTAATGAATAAACCCAGGGAGGTATATATTGCTCTGATTTGTAGCTACATGCCTTATGCTTTGTATGTAATCATGTAGAATTAATCTTAATTACCTTAGATATGATGTTTTTATTGTTTGGTAAAATAATGGTGAGTTAATTTGTTAGGAAGATTAAAGATAACATTCATATTAATGATGCATTTGAATTTTTCCTGTCACAGAGGGATTTTCCAAGAGTAGTGGGTATAATCTAAACACTGTGCATAGAGTTCATTCCAGAAATCAGTTGTATAATTCTTCACAATAGTGAGCAACATTATTAGAAACCTGCATGGCCTATTGAAAGATTATGTGTGAACCAGTGGGTTTGATTCTTTGAATTATCTTGGGATTCTTTTTCTTCTATTGGTTTGCCTTGTCTAACTTTGATAATATTTTTTACATTATAATGTTATATTTTATTTTGATAAAAATAAAATAACTTTATTACAAAAAGAAGGGGAACTCATCAGATTGTTTCTTATAAATGGAAATATTTCTGTAGTGAATAATACATCATCTAAAATGTAGAGTATGTTTCAACAGTATATTTAAAAAAGTCTATAGAACAGATGAGGAATAAACAAGGACATTGTCTTTTCTAATTTTTGATTTTTGAATTCATAATAGATACAACTTAAGGTATCAGAATCTGAAACTGTTTGATCTACCTGGGTCCATAGTCTTCTAAATCTGTAATTTCAGCACTTATAAAAATGAAGCAGAAAGACTGCTGTGTGTTTGAGACCATTTTGGGCTAAATTGTAAACCTAATATGCATATATACATATATGTATGTATATTACAAAAATTAGTTTACATATATAAATTTATCTAAAGTCTCTATACTCTATACATAGAGTTTTCTGCATAATCTTAAGAAAAGATTGACAGAAAGAAAGAAGAATGAAAGAAAGAAAAAAAGTAATCTCTAGAACAAACTTTTCCCTTACCCCTGTATTAACCCAAATAATTTGACTGAAAAATCCAGGAAAGTGAGTTCTATTTTATTTTGTAGCAGGTTTGTCTTGGGCCACCAACCAACTTCCAAATCATGACACAGAAACATATTATTAATTATCAATGCTTGGCCTTTTCTTA
This sequence comes from Microtus obscurus, assembly GCA_963919715.1. NCBI lineage: Eukaryota > Metazoa > Chordata > Mammalia > Rodentia > Cricetidae > Microtus > Microtus obscurus. The sequence continues at coordinate 40,387,393 of CAWTZC010000297.1, read as the reverse complement.
TGTTTTTCCCACTAGCTCCTATAACTTAAGTTAACCTGTTTCTCTATATCAATGTTTTTACTGAGGGGCTTTCTACTTTTCTTTCACTCTGTATGTCCTACTCTGTTTCTGACTGGCTAGCAGCTGGCTGCCTGCCTTGCTGGCCCTACATGTTATTCTCAGTTTTTTCCCCATTTTTTCCTTTTTTTAACCAAGAGTAGATTCCTTTACTGACTTATTCTTCCTGCTCACCAGCTCCACCTATTCCCCTACTGCCTAGACATTGATTGTTTAGACTCTTATTAGACCAGTCATGTGCCCTAGGCAGGCATGGCAAAACAACAACCCATCTTTACATTATTAAACAAATACAGCATAAAAATGTAACACATATTGCAAAGTCAAAGTAGTAAACTTCCACGGCAGGCTCTTAATTTGATAACACTACTCTAGATGATGAGGATAAGAAGTATATTGTCTGAACTTTCCTCTGACCTACTTTCCATTTGAACTATTATTAACAATGCAAACTTTGTGACTGTTTACATCCATATCCACACCTGTAACCATACATACACATGTACATTCATGCATACACATAGGCATATAGGCACCTTCTCACATAGACATACACATTTGTGTACACATGGTGAGCACCCACATGCTCTACCATCCCTTTCACATGGTCCTCGTCTTCTCAGTTGAAATTCATGCTCTTGGGACCTATTCATAACTCATTGTTACTTTGACTTTGTTGTTATTTCCTGTGAGTATGGATTTATTTTTTAAGAAAAATGTTTGAAAGGAAGTTTCCTAAAAACTAACATCAGTTGTTAATCGGATACTGACCAAGACAAATAGACTATATATCACTGCTGACCCTGAGTAATCCATCCTTTCACCATTTATGATGAGTCACAGAACAGAGTAAGGAAAGATGTAAAGACTGATAGCTGCCCAAGTGGATGATGCTGGAGTTAGGTTGGGCCTAGTGCTATTTTCCTATCTAATTTTCATCAGGATTAAGAGGTTAAATATATAAACAAGTCTATATATTTTTGAGCTAGCAGAAATCCTATGATACACTGTATATTAAATATTTGTAATAAGAATAAAGTTTTTCATTACAGACTATTGGATAGGAGTGTTTGCGTAGTGAGCAGAGATCAGGGTGGAAGGGCAGCTTTGTAATTTCAGTCTTTGGGGGCCATCCAGCAAACCCCCAAATAAATATATGGAGACTTATTCTTACTTATCAATGACTGGCCTTACCTTGGCTTGCTTCTAGCCAGCTTTTCTAACTTTTTGCCTTTCTGATTTTTACTTTTTTTTATTCTATAAACTTTCATTCTTTATTACTCTGTGGTTTGACTGTGTGTGTACGTGGATGGCTCCTGGGGTCTTCTTCTCCTCCTTTTCTCACTCATCCTTTCTCTGGAACCTAGATTTCTTCTATTTACTCCCTCTGCCTGGCAGCCCTGCCTATCTCTCTCCTGCCTAGGGATTGGCTACTCAGCTCTGTATTAGAGCAATCGGGTGATTTTTTTTTATTCAATGCCTATATCTTTTTAAATTGATTTTTATTGAGCTCTACATTTTTCTCTGCCCCCCCCCTTCCTGCCTCTTCCCTCTCCCTTCATCCATCTCCCAAGGTCTCCATGCTCCCAATTTACTCAGGAGATCTTGTCTTTTTTTTTTTTTTTATTTCCCATGTAGATTAGGTCTGTGTAAGTCTCTCTTAGTGTCCTCATTGTTGTCTAAATTCTCTGGGATTGTGGAAGCAATCAGGTGCTTTATACAAAGTAATACAGCTTCACAGAGTTAAACACAACATAAAATAATGCACATAACTACATAAATGCATCACTGAACAAATATTCCAAAGCATAAATGCATCTAATACATCTTAAAATATTATTCCCCAACACAGCATAGTCAAAAGTAGCACACATAGAGACAGATACATGGGTTCAAACTGAAGATCAGAAAAGCAAAGCAGTCAAGCCACTAGAGAGCTCTTACCTTTAGAATCCCCAGACTGAAAGAGAGTAGGTTCCTGTCTCATCCTGGCTTATATTTCTTTCTAGTCTTGGGATTAAAAGTGTGTACCTCCACCATGTGGATCTGTTTCTGCATTGATCTTGCGTAGCTCATGTTGGCCTAGAGCAGGGTTGTGGGTTTGAGTCCCATGGTGGGAGTAAGTCAAGCATGGTCTATCAGTACCTGTTTTACATAGGTCTTCATGTCCTCTCGGAAATGGGGTATACATGATAGTTTATAATAGGGTATTGTGGTTTCTTCACAGGATGAGAAATCAAAATCAATTTTAAGTCAATAAATTCAGAGTAGCCTGTTTCCTTCTAAAAATGACATCAGTTAGTGCTGTTTGAATTGTATCAACTGATATGTTTTCTACCTGAATAGAGAATGCTCATTTGATTCTATTTTTAAACAGTAAGCTGTTAATAAATCGAAAAAAAATGAATGGATTTAGCTAACAATATAATTCTATCTAAGTAATTTGGTCACAAGCACGAAGAAGCTCTTCTCTTTTAATTTTATTTTTAATGCTTGCTTAATTGCCTGGAGTTGTCTAAGGATTAATTACTGGGCAGCTGTCATTGGAATGGTTGAAAAGAATGCTAACTCATCTGTCAAAGGAGGCACCTTCATTTTTATGGTAGTCAGATTAGCTCCCGTTATACCATTTTCTGTGTCTCTTGGTAGTTAGAGAGAATTACTGGTGATAGCTTGTACTTAAACCTAAGAAGCTCTGTCCAGGAGTCTTGCTCACTTTAAATCCTTTTGTGTACCTACCATCTATTTAACCTATGAGCTCTTTCAGATTAGTTCAGGGCATGGTATTACTTATCTTTAGTGCTGCAACTCCTACTCCATCCAAATGCATTTGAAATATTTCTTTACCCAAAATTGAACATGTACCTCACATTAGTTTTGATTGTTGACTTGTGATGGAGATTTTGCAATTTATTTAATTGCCATTTTTAATTCATTAATTGTACTTTGAAATTCTTAACTTCCATTCCCTCTTAAACAACTTAAAAAATCCTTTGTGAAGGCATTGTTAGTGTTTCTAATCAATATTCATGGTGTAATTTTATACCAGGCTTATTTTATTTTCAAATTATTTTGTCTTTAAGAACAGCACAGCTGGTACTTTTGGGAAACAGAATTGATTGACTTGTTAAGGGTCTTTCTCTTTCCTCTTAAGAGAAAAAAAGAAATTGATAATTTAATCTAAGCATTAAGGAAGAAAAATGCAAAAAAATAATATAACAGAACAGAAGTGACCTTAAATGGTAATTACAGTGAATATATTAAAGTCAGCACGTGAAGAGTTCTCCTTGAGAATTAGAATACTAGTGTGGAATGCATAGTTCCAAAGATCTAAGATACTTCAGAATTGAAGAGGTAAGCCTTTGTCTCTAGAAAGCATCACAAGTTCTGGGAGACAACTTGACATAAATGCAGACACTCTGGCTACACATCCTCAGTATGGGACTACTTAATTGGTGCTGGTGACTAAGGTGCTGTTCCTTCTAAACTGTCAAAGTATCCCAAGAAGGAGTTCTGCCTAATGCCATATAAAACTCACAAGTTTAAACATCAAGAAGTTAGTTATAAGAGGAGGAAAGTTGTCATCATTTTCTTAACCAGCCAATCATACTGAAAATTTCTTCTCAAAGGAACAAATTTTACACATGGTTTAAATTAAGTCATCACTTCTACATTTAATTGAAAAGATTCCTAGACCATCATCAACTTGGAACCTTGATAAAATGATATTCCTGGAACTCATACTAGTCTCCAAAGGACTAAATATTTTCAGACTCTAAAACCATTAACTGAGACCATATATATATATTCATATTTACCCATCATCTATTCATCCATTTTTATAGTTACTTATTTATTTATTTATTTATTTATTTATTTATTTATTATGTATACAATATTCTGTCTGTGTGTATGCCCGCAGGCCAGAAGAGGGCGCCAGACCCCATTACAGATGGTTGTGAGCCACCATGTGGTTGCTGGGAATTGAACTCAGGACCTTTGGAAGAGCAGGCAATGCTCTTAACCTCTGAGCCATCATGTTGAGAAGAAAATCATATACAAGCTTTATAGCTGTTTGAAGTTAATAACAGTATTATTTAGCCTGGTATGTTAGGCTCTTTGGGTTTTAAATGTCAATGTTTCCAAACTTTCCTTTGGTTCAGAAGAGTGACTTTGAGTAATATTACATCAATATCTTTGGAAATCTCAGCAACTGCGAAGCAAATTGTCAGTCTCACTCCATTAAATGACAACTACTATCAGCAGAAGAAATGGCCATGGAGTTGATACTTATTGTCTGACCCTATTATTTTCAACTGGGTTTGTAGATCTTATTTATAACTTGAGAATATTTCTAAGTTTACAAAGAATAGAATGGTGGTTTCCAGGACAACTTGCCAAGAAAGCTTAGTCTCACAGTCTCTATAAAAAAGAATTGTGCTTTATAATAATGCACCTCTGGGTTATTCTAAATAATGGGTGGAATAGTTTTTACTAACAGAGTTACACATTATGGTGTTTAGCTGATCATTCTTATTTTGCTTTTGTTGGTCAAGTGTCTAATGTCACTCATCTGATTGAATGTTTACTCTGCAAAAAATATGACTGCAATTGACATCAGAATAAATACAACTAAATCTCTATCAGTAGGGTGTATTGTGGAATATTTTCTATTGCTTCTTAAGGAAAAGTAAAAATACAACAAAAATTAATTTAGGCTGTTTATTTAAAATGGCCGATTATTTACCTCCATTTCCAATCAAGAGTAATAATCAAGCATTGTTCATTGCAAAGCATTTAATGGAAATAACAATATCTAATTTCACTTCTTTGTTGTTGCCTGGAGAGTGAATAGACAGCATATCTCCAAAGATGTCATTGACTTCATTTTCTGTTGACTATCTACTGCTGGGTATGCAGTCTACCCTGAGGAGTAGTTTGTTTTCCCAAGTGAGACTCCCTTAGAGAAAATAAAATTTTCATTTGGAAGCAGTTATTAATTGGAGATAACTTCTGGGTTAGGGATGGGGGCATTTGTGCAATTCTCTATTTAGTTATAGGACCGCATTTAGTTCAGATCATTGCAGACACTGTGCATGCTACTTCAAAGTCTGAGTTAGAGGACCATGTTTTCTTTGTGTCCTCTGTCCCCACTGACACTTATATCTTTCTGTCTCCCTGTCTCCTCTTCCACAGGGTTCCCTGAGACTTGAAGGGAGGGATTTCATGGAAATTTTTGCCAGTCTATGTTTTGCTTAATTATAATGTTGTACTTCAGATTATTAATTATCACAAAAAACAAAACTTTACTATTGTTTAAGACCAAATAATAGTAGCTGTCCTTTGTGGAGTGTGTGTGTGTGTTGTGTGTGTGTGTGTATTGTGTATGTGTGTGTGTGTCTGTCTTCTCTCTCTCTCTTCTCTCTCTCTCTCTCTCTCTCTCTCTCTCTCTCTCTGTGTGTGTTTATGTGTGTTTACTTTCTAAGGAATAAACTGATACGAATGTGAAGACTGTTAGAAATGAACTAAGTCTATGTAGCATTGTGGGATGGTGAACTTTGTGAGCCATTACTGAAATTATATGGTCTGAAAAGAAATACACTTCCCTACGGGCTTGTGTATTGCAAACCTTTTCTACAGTTTTTGATGTGATTTATGAAGGTTCTGAAAAGTTTGAAACATGAAGCCTAGTTGGAAAAAGCAAAATTATTGTTGGTATCATTTTGAGTTACTTCTTGCTCCTGTTCACGTGTCACTATCTGAACACTGCTACTAAATCCATGTGTTTTTTTTTAACCCATTCTGTCAAGTAACAATGAGGTGAACACTCTAAATACCTATGAAAAAAATGAATCTTTCAACGTTTGTCTCAACAGACAATTTGGTCAGAGTAACACAAATGAGGCTAGTACAGTGTGTAAACTCAGGTTGTAATTCTTTGAAGATTTTCCCCTCCAATAATTATTCTCTCACAAAATTATTTAGAATTTCCATTTTCATAATGATCCAATGGAAAGTAATCAAATTACCTAACATTATTTTTGCTAAAGTGATTCTAACTTCTGTGAAATGGTGTCTTGTAGGGGTTTTAATCAATATTTAATAATAATATTGATATTTAATATTTTATGTGTATGTTGCCTATTTATATCTCAATTTCTCTTTATATATAATGCCTCCTAATATACTCCAGATTCCATTTAAGTATTTTACGTGTGTTTTAAACCCTATTATTTATTTTCATGGTTCCTGGTGCAGATGGTCTCTGACTTACTGATATCCATTCAATATTTTTATTATGCCAAGAAATAGCTGTATTTTTTATTTTGTTGATTTTTATTGACCTCTACATTTTTCTGTGCTCTCCTCTCTTCCTCTCCCCTCCTGTTAAACCCTCTACCAAGGTCTCTATGCTTTCAATTTACTCAGAAGATCTTGTATTTTTCTACTTCCCAAGTAGATTAGAATTATGTATGTCTCTCTCAGTGTCCTCATTGTTGTCTAAGTTCTCTTGGATTTTGATTTGTGTGCTGGTTTTCTTTGCTTAAAAAACATTTATAAGTGAGTACGTTTGATAATTGTCTTTCTGGGTCTGGATTACCTCATTCAAAATGATGTTTTCTAGCTCAATCCATTTTCCTGCAAAATTCAAGATGTCGTTATTTTTTTCTTCTGTGTAGTGCGCTGTTTTGTAAATGCACCTTACCCATTCTTGGGTCGAGGGACATTTAGGCTGTTTCCAGCTTCTGGATATGACAAATAATGCTGCTTTTAACATACTTGAGCACATGTCCTTATGTCACAATTGAGCATCCTTTGGATATATACCTAAAAGTGGTATTACTGGGTCTTGAGGAAGGTTGTTTCCTAATTTTCTGAGAATCACCACACTGACATGCAAAGGGGCTACACCAGCTTGCATTCCCACCAGCAATGCAGAAGTGTTCCCTTTACCATACAGCCTCTCCAGTGTTTTTCATCTTGACTATTCTTACGGGTGTAAGATGGAATCTCAGAGTTGTTTTGGTTTTCATTTCTCTGATGACTAAGAATGTTGCACATTTGCTTAACTGTCTTTCAGCTATTTTAGAATCCTCTATGGAGAATTTTGTCTTTAAAGCTGTACTCCACATTTTTATTGAATTATTTGTTCTTTTGATGACCAATTTTTCGAGTTCTTTGTCTATTTTGGAGATCAGACTTCAGCCTGATGTGGGGTTGGTGAAGATCTTTTCCCATTCTGTAAGCTGTCATTTTGTCTTGTTGACCTTGTCCTTTGTTTTACAGAAGCTTTTCTGTTTCAGGAGGTCCCATTTACTAATTGTTTCTCTCAGTGTCTGTGCTGCTGGTGTTATATTTAGGAAGTGATCTTCTGTGCCAGTGTGTTTTTAGGTCATTTTCTTTTGCTTTATCTATATTTGTTTGTTCAAGTCTTACTGTTTAGGGTCTTTAGGTTTTACTGGTATGTATTGCTCTTTGTGGTGTTACATGTGTTCTTACCTTTTCTATTCATCTCTTTCTCTAATAAGTGTGGTTGGGGGCTGTTTGTGATTCTGTTGATTAATCTTCTAGGTGCCAGTGAATCCAAGGCTCAAACAATTGTTTCTCGTGGTACAGACAGTGCCACAGTTCTAGTTACTTTGTTGGTCACTCTGTGTTCCTGGAGATTATTCAGCTCTTCTGGGCTTTGTTCCACTCCCCTGGAGTTTGCTGTAGCAGGCCTGGTCTAGTCCAGTTTGTAGGCTCAGGCATGTTTCTGTAAATATACCTGGTCTGGATCCATTTCTGTGTAGGTCCCTGGCTCGGGGTTGGTCCTGCAAAGGTCTCTGTCTCTGGTCTACTGCTTCAGAATTCCCAGGCTTGTGCGTGCCCAGACCCACAGAGGACCTGGCTCAATCTTTCTCCTGCAAAGGTCCCAGATTTATGCTTGGACTAGCAGAGGTTTCTGTTTCCTGCCTAGTCCCTTTGATGTCCCAGACCAATGCCTGAACCCACAGAGGTCCTGGTTCAGGTCTACTCCCTCTGAGATCCCAGATTCATGTCCCATTCAACATTACAGATGTGTCAACACTCTGTGCATTTAACAAAAGTTGAATTTCTATCTTGAAAAATACTTTCTCTTGGTCTAGTGATGTGAAATATGGTACTCTATTTTGATGATAGACTGTGATAACATATTAACATCTCTCTAGTATGACTTGATGCCATCTATGATGTTCTGTATGGTTTATTTATTTATTTATTTATTTATTTAAGATTTCTGCCTCCTCCCCGCCACCGCCTCCCATTTCCCTCCCCCTCTCCCAAACGACTCCCCCTCCCTCATCAGCCCCAAGAGCAGACTGGGTTCCCTGCCCTGTAGGAAGTCCAAGGACCTCCCACCTCCATCCAGGTCTAGTAAGGTGAGCATCCAAACTGCCTAGGCTCCCACAAAGCCAGTATGTGCGATAGGATCAAAACCCAGTGCCATTGTTCTTGACTTCTCAGCAGTCCTCATTGTCTGCTATGTTCAGCGAGTCCGGTTTTATCCCACGCTTTTTCAGACCCAGTCCAGCTGGCCTTGGTGAGTTCCCGATAGAACATCCCCATTGTCTCAGTGTGTGGGTGCACCCCTCGCGGTCCTGAGTTCCTTGCTCGTGCTCTCTCTCCTTCTGCTCCTGATTTGGACCTTGGGATTTCAGTCTGGTGCTCCAATGTGGAACACTGTCTCTGTCTCCTTTCATCGCCTGATGAAATATCTGTATGTTTTTTTTAATTTATTTATTTATTAAAAATTTCCACCTCCTTTCATTTCCCTCAGCCTCCCCCCAGTCCTCCTTCCACCTTCCTTTCCAGTCCTAAGAGCAGTCAGGGTGCACTGCCCTGTGGGAAGTCCAAGGCCCTCCCTCCTCCATTCAGGTCTAGGATGGTGTGCATCCAAACAGACTAGGCTTCCCAAAAGCCAGTACATGCAGTAGAATCAAAATCCAGTGCCATTATCATTGGCTTCTTAGTCATCCCTCATTGATTAAATTTTAAACTTACAATATTTAACTACAATAGTCTTACCTAATAATTCCCCTATCATAATTACAGAAGTATCTATCTGTACACTTTGGTAATGAGGCCTTTATCTGTCAGCGTTTGGAAATGATTCCTTGAATACAATGGGGTATCTTCTGAGTTTCCTTTTCTGAGAAGACCTTTTTGTTGTATAATGCAATGTTATTCATCTGTTTTGCTTTTATTACACATGCTTTTGACTTCATATTCAAAATTAACTTTATAAACTGAAGTTGTTTAGATTATTATAAAGATTTTTATGCTTTGGGACTTCGCATTTAAGGGTTAATCTATTTTGAGATGATTATTTCATAGAGACTGAGACAAAGGTTAACTTAATTGTTCTAACTGTTCATATTCCATTTTGCAAACAAGAGTTTTTAAATAGATTCTACTAAGTGATTCCAGTGGCTCGTGCTTCTGGATGTCTTCTAAAAAATAAAGATGCGAATGTTATTGCAGCTAAAAATTATTCCCCTAATAATGGATCTTGTCAATGGAATGGACAGTTTTTCCATAGCTAAAGCAAATGATAAAATATACTAATGCTTTAACTTAAAATAATTGATTAATTAAAAACTAAAATAGCTATAAATTAAGAAATAACAAATATAGGTTCTAGTTACCCTAATATTCTGCAATAGACCTGTATTATTTTAATTTTGAATGCGGCACAGAAAATATGCATGTAATATAACATTTCAGAGTTCTGCAAATAATATAGCATTTTGAATGCTCATAAATTATTGGAGGAGGCCACTTGTTGCTTCCTGGCAGCCTGACTAGCTTAGACCCAAAATAACCACACAGAAACTGTGTTAATTAAATCACTGCTTAGCCGGGCGGTGGTGGCGCACGCCTTTAATCCCAGCACTTGGGAGGCAGAGGCAGGCGGATCTCTGAGAGTTTGAGACCAGCCTGGTCTACAAAGCTAGCTCCAGGACAGGCTCCAAAGCCACAGAGAAACCCTGTCTCGAAAAACCAAAAAAAAAAAAAAAAAATTAAATCACTGCTTGGCCCTTTAGCTCAAGCTTCTTATTGGCTAACTCTTATCTTAATTTAACCCATTTCTATTAAACTGTATGTCTCCATGTGGCTGTGGCTTACCTGGTAAAGTTCACAGCATCTGTGTCCAGCAGCTCCATGGCTTCTCTCTAACTCCACCTTCCTCCTCCCATCCTATAGGCCAAGCCAGTTTTCTTTATTCATTAACCAATAAAATCAACACATAGCCAGAAGAACTTCCCACACCAATAAATATTTGTTTTCTACTGTGCTGTAAGTGTGCATTGTGGTATGTTAGATGTTCAAGGGGAAAAAATCCATGATTATATTCATGTGAAAGGTAAGAATTTTTGAACCATTTAATTTTTGTTTTAGCTATTCTTCTATTTCTTATTTCACTGACATTTTTATGGGTTCCACTCATGATGATTTTCACTAGATTTATAAATGTTGCATGAAATGATAGAACTTTCATCCTTTTCAATATTTTATTTTGATAATTTTAGGTATGTGTACCATATTTTTGATTATATTTTCTTTCTCCTATTTTCTTTCAACTTCTCCCAAACCCTGCTACTTTCATGCTGTATGTTCCTTTTTATCCTTTTTATATTCTATAATGCACTTAGTCCAATCAGGGTTTATATGTCCATATGGGCTGGGAGCTATCTACTGCACCATGATTTATCTACCAAGGACCACATGACCAACAATAGCCATCAACTATCCACAGTGCCTTAGCTAGTATTGACAGTTCGACAACCCCTCCACCATCTATGCTGAGTGTTTATTTGCTTGAAATTATATAGTTTTATGCAGGAAGCCACAGTTATTTTGAGTTTTGAAATGCAATGGTCTGTCACATACAACAGACAATATTTTTCAGTAGCCGTCTTTGACCTTGGGCTCTTTCTTGCAGTCTTTCCACCTCTTTTCTTAATGTTCCCTTAGTCTTAGGAATGATTAGTGGTATGGATATCCCACTTATGACTGAGGAATGCAGGGGCACATTGTTTGCATTCTGATGCGTTATGAGACTCTGTATTAATCATCACAGCCCACTGTAAGAAGAGATGTCTTTTCTGAAGACTGGGGGTTGCACTAATTTGCATGCACAGAACTATACAGAAGGCAGTTTGACTGTCATCATTCTTAAGACTCAATAAAACTCTACTGTATGAACATATTTCACATCTATTTCCTTTCATTATTGATGGTCATTTGAGTTGCAAGGCATTATTCCTATTGCAAAATTAAAATCAATGTCACCAGTGAATTCCTTAACATTTAACCATCCTACACACATAGTAAAATCATTATCATTTTACTGCCGAAGAATATCCTTAATAAAGCAAATTCAAATTATATCATATTAAATTTTGACTTTGAATGAGTGTTTCATATGAAAGAAGAGTGACAAGTACAGCATTTCTTTGCATGGTAAAGTCCACTGCTTACTCTAAGGAAAACCAGTCACAGAATTTCTTGAACAGTCAGCCAAACTAGTTATGATCTTCATCAACAACTTAACTTACCGTGAAAGAGTGAGAAACGGCGAAGATTCTGATTTGGGAAACTGGCAGACATCTCTTTAACAATGAGAGAAGCGAATCTGTCATGCCAAGATAAACAAGTGAAAGCATGCGCTGCCAATGACAGAATTTGAGCTTTCAAAGAAAACCATATTCTGGAAAATTCATCTGCCTTTGGAAACTTGACAGCTGACTTGCTCCTAACATGTTTCTGATCAGACCAGTAGCGATATTTAAGCACGACATTTTATATTGTCTAATGGAACCTGTCAGCATGTGGAGATATAAATCATGTGACAAATAGCAATGCATCAAAGGACCACTGTTTTTCTTATTGTACAAAGTAAAAGATAAATCAAGTCACAGGAAAGAAAAATAAATGGATTCTAACACAAAATTTTGAAGTTTATTGGTTTTATTTCAGATCCCACACTTTTCTTTTAGTTCCTGTCCTCTTCTCCCTTCTCTGTTATCTACAGATTAGACCAGTCCAAGCAGCATTAAATTTTTTAAATGTATTCCACATGTAATGCATGTTCAAAAGAAACTGTGAAATGAATTTGGAGTACTTCTTCCTCTGAAGCATATCTCTGGATGGTTTCAGACTTTTACATTGCGGTATTATGCTACCTTCAAGACTCATGATCAAGATCTGGAAAATTAATAACAAAATGAATTAAAATCTCATAATACAGGGCTTGGAATGGCTATGTTTTAAAATGCTTCACATAAAAAGATTACAGGTTGGTGAAAGTTATTAATGATTATTTATTTTTAATTTTAAATATTTTATTGCACCTTTTATTTTGACGTTGAAATATAATTACATCATATCCTCTTTACCTTTTTTCTCTCCAACTCTTCTTTTGTGCATACCTTGCTCTAGAATTTATAGCCTCTTTCTTTAATGTATATACAGTTCATCTGTATAAAAGTGATGACTAAGAACCTAGTGACAGAGTAAGTGTGAAGCTGATAAAATAGCCTCTGTCAAGTAAATTGGTCACAAGCTCTTTGAGATGGGGCCAGAATTCCCCCTCTTGTCCCTGCTACAGCCATCTAAGTTCTGCCTCAGAGCTGTCCCCTTGCTTTCACTTCTTCTTATAGGAAAGTCCTTTTAAAAACTACCCACACCTATCCCATGGACATACGGTCAAGATAGCCCAGCTTTATTTTTGCTTCTTGCTCCTATTATACTGCTTGCTTGCTCTGTTAACCAAGATGTAAGGTTTTTTTGTTTTTTGTTTTTTTTTTCTGTCTATCTCCAAACAGTCATTGGGAGGCTTAATAAAGACTCTCAAATTTGTACTCTGGTTTTGTTGAGTCATCCTTGCAGTATTTGCCTCAAGGCATTTGAAGATCTCAGTGAGATCCTTCAAGGAACCCTAGCCCCATAGACCCTTGAGCCTCTGAGTTGGCTATTGGGATGCAGCAGGTATCAGAACTTATCTATTGGATGCTCATCCTGTGAAATTCCAGGGCTCTGGGATAAATGTTCTCAGTGCTCAGGGCAGTCCTGGTCCCTCTGTCACCATCACCTAAATTCTTTGTCCAGTCACCAAGTTCAGACCTCTGGAGAAGATTTTAAATACGGTTCTGGACAAGGTATCTGTTTGGGACATGAGAAAAAAACTGAATGCAGTTACTATTACTGTGTCAAGATAAATCTGAGATGTCACAAAACCCTGTTTTGTATTTATAAACTAACTCTCCTTTCTGTATTAGTAACCTGCAATGTTTATAAGTATGGTTTTTGTGTGTTTATTTTTGTTTGTTTATCTATGTCAGTCTGACCTGTAACTAAAATTGTAAGTTGCATATGACTAAAAAAAAATCTATGGGAAATTCTGCTACTAAAAGATTCAGCCAGTGGGTTGATTCCTAGTAGCTATTGCCCACCCTGTTCCTCCACTACTGAAGGAAAAGATGACATAAAAGTGGAATCTTTCATATTAAGAATGCAATCCTCTTCAAAGGACACAATTGGGATACTAATACCAACAAAAGCGACAGGAATCTTGACATCCACCTCTGGACTTTTCTGGCTAGACTTGGAGCAGCAGCTCAGAGCCCCCAAATCTGTCAAAGGGAAGTCAGTTTATGCACGGAATCTTTGACCACACTGCTGCATTCTGGGATGCCTGTGGGAGACCACAAATGTCATGGAGCATAGATCCAAAAGCGACAAAAATGTGTGGAAGCTTAACATAGCTCTCATGATTCAGTTGGTCCCAGATACATCTTAGTTACTGGAGGAGGCTCAACAAATGTTTAATAATCTAGACCCTAGGCAGAGACAAAAAAGATAAAAAACTAACCAGAGATATAGTGACTGCTTTATGAGAAAGATCCAAGAATATAGCATTCTGGTGTAAAGAGTGGAAAGGAGACCAGTAGACCTGGAATCCACCACTAGAAAAATGGCACCCTGCTCAAATCAAGGAAAATGAAAAAATAAATAAATGCCCAAAGGGAAAGTAAACAAAAGAAAACTCCTATGTACTTAAGTCATTTTAAAATGAAGGAGTCCAAGCTCCTACTCCTTGAACCCCTGGGAACCTAGGATGACTCTGCCTTTTCCAGTGAAAAGGAATGGTAACTTTTTTTTGTCATGTGTGATGATCCCTAACCTAAAATAGTATAAGACCTCTTGCATTAACTTGAAACTGCCATCTCCTTCTCCTTCTCTGATAAAGACTACAAAGATACACAATTGGACCTTCAGTCACCTAGGTATATTTTATTGCTCTGCACCCTTCCAGATAGAAGGCAATATCTGTATTCTGGGAAAGGAACCAAACTATCTCTCAGACCTACAGCAGAGCTGTTCCCTAGTGCTTTGGAAGATCCCAATTCCCTCTGGCTGGCTAACAACCAAGAATCTGTAGCTGCTCAGTTCACAGGTTCAGCTACATGTGTTTGTGTCAAGCAAGACCCAATGGCTCTAGAAGCAAAGAAAGGGATTGCCATTCACCTCTCCAAACTTGGAAATGCAGGCATCATAATACTGCCTATCACTCTGAACCACATTCCTCTTGGCTATCAAGAGACCTAGAATCCCTAATCATAGGCCTGTCTAGGCCAAAAAGAAGGTACAGAAGAAGATCTAGCAATTTATCCCACAGTTCCAAACCAATATACCCTTATGAGTTTATCTAGAGAAACAGGTGTACACAATCATGGACTTAAAAGATGTTATACTGACAGACGTGAGTCAACTCATCTTTGCTTTCTTTTTTTTTTCTTTCTTTTTTTTCTTTTTTTTGAGGTTGAATGTTTATTCAGGGGGTTATGGAGAAGGGTGAAGGGGGGGACAAAGAGAGAGGGAGAGAGAGAGAGAGAGAGAGAGAGAGAGAGAGAGAGAGAGAGAGAGAGAAGAGGAGAAAGAGACAGAGAAGGGGAAGCAGAGAAGTGGGGAGAGAGGCAGAAGCGAAGCTGCCTCTCCGGGAGGAAGATGGAAAAGAGCTCATCTTTGCTTTCAAATAGACAGACCCAGAGGAGGAAATACTGGACAACTTTCTTGAAGATGGTTACCCCAGGGACTTACGAAGCCCCAACTCTGTTTGATGAGGCTCTGAGTGCCAATACATGTCATTCCACTAGACATTTTCTGCGACAGTCCTTTTACAGCACGTAGATATTCCCCTTTGAGTCTCAGAAACTGAAGAAGACTGTAGATGGGCTACAGAAGGGCTACTGAAAAAACTTCAGACATTGGATAGCCAAGTATCAGCCAAGAAGGCCCAGTTTTGTACTTCAGAGCCTATTTACTCCAGATACCAAAATAAAGGAGGAAAAAGGACCTTGTCACCAGATTAGTGACTTTCACCAAGTGCCAAATCCAGAAACCAAGAGACACATCAGAGAATTCTTAGGAGTGGCTGCGAACTGCCACTTCTGATATTAGTGTTCACAGAAATAGTAAGGCCTGTATATGCCAGTATAAAAGGATTTCTGTGCCTTTAATCTGGATTCATACTGGACAAGAAGTGTTCAAGGCCTTAAAAGCTGTCCAGAATTTAGTTCCAGCCCTAGCATTTCTCCCTGTCTCAAAATCATTTCAAATGTTCATTTGTGAGACTAGACAAACCATGAAAAGAGTCCTAATCCAGACTAGGTGGCCATGGAAATTCCCTATGGCATCCTTGTCCAAAAAGTTGGACGCTGTGGCTAGTAGATGGCCCACCTGTTTTAGGATGGTACACACTACTCTTATCCTGGTAAAGAAAGCTTATAAATTAACCTTTTGACAAATTTTCACATCCCCCATGCACTAAAAAGACCTCCTCAGAGGGTTTTCAGAAAATGATTGTTGGATGCCCACATAAACCAGTACCCTCAAAATACACTCTGGCTATGCCAAGTAGTTAACGGGGTGTTGGCCTGACAACTTTTATTTACTCTCGAGCATATTCTTAGCACAATAGAAAAACAACAAATTTTGTTCGCCAAAATATTGCAAGAATAATCTCTAGCCCATTTGCTAATATTATTGCTAATGTTGTTATCCTCTTAAACCTCCTGAGTGGAACGTCCATAGTTCACATTGATCTCAGAACCAGTATTTTTCAAACCCCTACTTGGATGGTCTTTTATGCACTGTCTATAACATTCAGTGTCCCTTCTAGTTCAGAATTCCAAAGCCTTCCACATTTTTCAAAAGACAAACAAACAAACAAACAAACAAAAACAACAACAAAAACATGATCAGGTTAATTAATTAATTATTATTCAAAATAAACTCTTCTCTCATACAAAGATCCTAACCATTTGTTTTCTTTCTATATTTTCTTGGTTGTGGACGTTCCTTTCTTCAGCTGAAAATCTCACTCTCTCTATTTCCTTTCTGGTTGATATAATTGTGTTATGCTGTTTTTGTCTAGAAAGTGTATTTGTTTTTAGTCCAGGTTTGCCTTTGTGGCCTTGTAGTACTTGGAATACATTGCTTTCTGGGGTATTTATTTGTTTATTTTTTGTATTATTCATGTTTGACTTATGATATGCCAAGGAGAGCTTCTTGCCTGGCCTTGTTTACATGATTTTCTCCAATCTTCTAGCATCTCTATAGGTTATTTTCTGTAGTTTCAGAAGGATTTCCTTATGATCTTGTTGAAGATGTCTATGTCATTCACCTGGGACTTGACTTTCTCATCTACCACTATGTTTGGTGCTAAAGTTTGGTCATACACCTCACAATTCTTGTGTCTTTCTTTCCTGTGTTTTAGTGACTTTTTTCTCACAATTTTTCTTATCTGGTCTAGATCTTCTAATTTGACTTCCGGTTCTGATATTCTGTTTTTGCATAATTCATTCAACTTGTAAAGATTTCACTAGAGTTTTCGGGTTGGATTATTGTGTCTTACAATTCCATATTCATTTCAGTTTGACTTTTCTTCAATGTTTCTATATGTACCTTTATTTAATTCCAATCCAAAGCCAAAATTATCTTTGTGATTTCCGTCAACCTTACGATTGCATTTTCTTGACTTCTGAAACATGTGTTCTCTAGGTTCATTCTGTTTAAGTTTATTGAGCTTAATCATTAGGTTTTCTTTAAATAACTTGAATTCTCTTGATAATTTTTTGTTTGTTTTATTATGTTTTGTTTCCTGAGGATCTAGACAAGTCTTTTCTGCAAATATTTCTATAGGATTTTAAGACATTCTGGAATGTGCTGTGTCTTCCCTTGTTCTGTTCACGGAAGCAGCTGACTTATTTAATTATATAAAGCAGATGTTGTACAAGGGCAGAAGTTGTTTTGCATAATGTCTATTTATACTGCCATAATACAATTTTCAAGGCCATTATGACTCTATCTTTGATGCCAACCTTGTTTTTTTTTCTTTGAAAGTTTTGTGGGCAATGAACTTTTATGTTCATCAGAGCTTGACGTGACAAACTAAACTGAAATCAAATCATAATTTAGTCCTCTGAACTCATGAGTTGTGAGTTATGAATGAAAGTGTATAAGTCATCCTCTCTTTACATAGTATGTGCATCTGCAAAATGTGGGCATTATACATCATTAAGCATAATATTATACATAAAGTTGTATACTAGAAGAGACTTTGCATGCTTCTCAAGGCATCGTGATTCTCCTCTCCTCTTTCGCATTTGCCATGCTTTTTGTGCCAGGTTGTTTTCCAGTTGCCAAATTTGAATACAAAAGTAGAATGGTTGCCAGAGAAGATATGGATGGGCTGGTTGATTGTTCCGAGTATTCATTGAAGTTACTCCCTTATGCCATGCATTTAGTCAATGAGAAATGGGACCTTTGAGAGAACTGGGCATGGTAATCTCCATCATTCCTCAGAGGGAAACAGCATTGTGAGATGTCCTATTTCTAGAGCAGCCAAACTCTGGTTAGGAGCCATGGAAAAACTAATGTCTTCAATGCAATAAATTGTGAGCTACTGAAACCAGCCAGCAGCCAGCCAATTGTTCTAATTCGAGAGCCATTCATTCCTTATTTGAGCTAGGACATGACTACAACTTTGTTTAAATTTGTCACCAACCCCAAACCAAGGAGCTACATGAAGGCATACTCTCTGGTTTACCAACAGAGAATAACACTGTAATTTGGAGGTGGTACGTGTTGAACAACATTTTACACAACAACATTTACTAATTACAATTCAAATACATCTTGAAAGTTCGCTTATGCAAATTTATTTGATCACTTCTTATTTTCTAATGAAGCTACTTTGTCAAACACAAACTCCCATTGGCTTGGAGGATCTTACTTTATCTCTACCATTCTGCAGCATCCAATGAGCACAGATAATATTTGGAAGCCATCTCTATTGTGAAAGGAACTATTTCTATAGCATGATATTGACCAAGACATACTTCTCTAAGAATAATACAAGCATAATAAATGGCTCAGCTTGAGCTATTTCTGTTTATAACTTTCACTTTATAATAAACAGAATTTATTCCTCTAAACTAGTTATGTGAAACTCAATTTCCATCACACATATTGACATCTTTATTGTTATACTATAATCTGCATGTACATAGTTTGTTATTTGTAAATCTCGTTCTTTTATGCAATAACACTGTATATTGAATTTGAATATCAATATTGTGTTCTACTTATTTTATAATACTAGTCATTCAGATTAATTAAATTAATTAATATTAATAAAACAGTTAATATTATTGTATCAATTACTATATTTTTGCTGTTATATCTACTAGCACACTTTTCAATATTTTTATTTTTATTTAAATCTGGATTAATTTTCCCATTCAATATAGATTTTGACATCACTTTATTATGTTTCATTGAAGACTTTTAGTTTCATTTCATCAAAGATAAAGTTGGAAAAATATTTGTGTTATTTACCTTTATATTCAAAAAGAGAAAGTGTCTGTCCAAAAATTACTTTCAAATGTTGATGTTTTAATAAAATGTCTATGTTTGCTTTTAGATTCCTACAAGTCATCTACTTCTGTGAAAATACATTTTAAAGAACTGGGAGCTAGTGTTCTGTTTTGCACTGTCTTTCGATGTTTAAACCTAGAAGCCTTTTTGATGTTGAAAGGCAATTCACCCCAGGTCTTTATGTCTCTATGTGTCTTATTAGCACAAAAAATGATAAATCAGGTCAAGAAGCATCTTCAAATATGTCAAGAATATGAAAGGAGTTGAAAGTGTATCTTTTGACTGGTTATAGACTAATCTTTACTTTGCTTTCCGATTTAATAAAAAACATCACTTTCCAAAGCGAAGGCTATGTGAGTGTGAAATTAACTCCATTTTGAAGACTGATGTTTCCTACTTTCGGTCTTCTTTACCTGTGACACAAACATGCTGAGGATATAGTACCTACCTAGGCCTCTCTCCTTCATCTTCATGTATCTAGGAAGAGAATGAAGGCAGGTATGCAGTGTTTTCTTTCTGCAGGAATGTGATTACTAGCAGTTATTTAATGTTGAAGGAAGTGCATGGAACAAATTAAGCCTAGCTTAATTCAATAATGTCAGTTATTTTCATTGACACAGTTGCACTCAGTGATCAGTGAGGAAGACACTCAGTAAATATGTAAAAATTCCGGTAAACAGTTGCCATCAGTTCTTCTGTTTTAAAGAATGAAGAAATGGCAAAATCAAAGTAGTCAGCTGAAGCTTTCTGCCTTTTAGCTGACTGTGGCCACATTTTAATCATAGCAGACATCTCCATCTCTATCACGAAAACTTTAAGTTTAAATAAGCTTTTTTATTTAAAGTGGCAAAATAACATCATGAATCTGTAATCAAACTCAAAATTGTTTTCCTTGAAGCTCAATTATCTTTAGATTAAAGACCACAGTATTCTTAATATTACTGCAAATGTGGTAACATGCACTTAAATACATACATACACATATACACACATACATACACATATACACATACATACAGACACAAACATATAAACATACACAGGCATAGTCTTTGAGTTAATATCCCCACATATATAAAGTTTTGAGTATATTCTAAATAATATTCTATAATCACATCTATATTATGCTTCACTTTAGATATATACCATAAAATTATAACTATATACATTATAATACAAGTTGGCGTCTCTATTAATGTTATATAAGATTATGGCAATTATAAAAAGAGTAATTTTCCCATTATAAGGGGGAAACTTGAGGTTGGTGACCATTCATTTCATTTAGAATTTACAGCTTCATGGCTCCTTTGTCACTGTGACATGTTTATGAGGCTGTTGACTTTTGACTGCTCAAAGGCTATAATGAACTTGATTTGACCCTTCTATATTACGTCAAGATCATGGGACTTAAACTGATTATGTGCCACTCAGAAAGGAAGAATAATAAAAGTTAGTGTTAGCTTCTTTCATTTTAATATATGACCATGAAAAATTATGAGTGATTAATTTATCATAGAAATAGAAAGAAAACTCACTAAATCAAAGAAGTAATTAAATAGTATGATTGAAGTGACAAATTTAATATTATCACTGACATGGAAATAATGTATCTTCAGACCTACTTTTAAATATTAAATTGACATTTAATAAAATTAGATATTACAGAAAAGGATTTCTTATACATAAAAATTAAGTGGGAACTGTAACCACAATTCAAAGTTGCATATTTTCATGGCCATTTGTCTATAACAGCAGCTAAATGATCAGATTGCTCTGGAAAAACAGAGCTGTGGCACATAAACCTTAGATTTAGGAGGACAACGAAAGTATTTACTTGATTGATGTTTTGTTCATTTTTTGTACATACTGAACTTTAAAAGCCCATAAGTTTATCCATTCCTTTATATCACCATTTCATTTATTAGCACATTATATTGACCTATATTTATGGGAAAGGAGATGTGTTGTGAAATACTAATCCAATCTGGAATAATAAATAAAGGTAGTTGACACATTCTTTACTTGTATGCTTAATGGGGTCTGTGGTTGGAACGCTTTCTATTTGCTAATGAAGTCTGAACGGTACACCGCTACTTTATTCACCACAATATGTAATAGAATTAAAATAGAACAGAACAGTTTCCTCCTGATACACCCAGATTTTAAACATCAGTTTCCATTACTTGTCTTTGTAAGCATTTGTATTAGTTACTTTACTTGACCCAGGCAACCAACATATATATATATATTTGGAACTGTGGTTTGAGCACTCAGATATAAACTGAAAATAAAATTGAATTGCTGAGCGTCATGAAATCCTCAAAGCCACCTCCAGTAATATACTTCTTCCAATGAGGCCATACATCCTGAGCCATACACAACCCATCAGCTGGGGACTGCATATTCAAATACCAAGGTTATGGGAAGAATCTCATTCATGCTGTCATCACACCGCCATTCTGTTTCTGCTTGCACAAGCTTGACTGCTGCAGACTCTACACTAAATGTGAACATGGGGTATGTGTTGGACTTGCTCAAGGCTTATATTCTTTTTACACCTGTCACTGTAGCAAATCAAAGGATGATCACATGTCTCCTCCTCGTCCCCCTGCTCCTCCTCTTTGTCTTCTTTTTCTTGTGAGGGAATCTTACTCTGGAGAAGGTGCTGCCCTCGACTTGTAATATCTTTGTGCTAACTTTCTGAATTAGAGATGTGCACTGCTTGGCAAAATGTTTAATCATTTCATCAAAAGTATAATGGGGCCGGGCAATGGTGGCGCACGCCTTTAATCCCAGCACTCGGGAGGCAGAGGCAGGCGGATCTCTGTGAGTTCGAGACCAGCCTGGTCTACAGAGCTAGTTCCGGGACAGGCTCCAAAGCCACAGAGAAACCCTGTCTCGAAAAACCATAAAAAAAAAAAAAAAAGTATAATGGGATGGGGCCATCAGACTCACACAAAGGCAAGAGGCAGTGACCCTGGGGGAAGGAAGTCAAGGATTTTCTTTTTTTGTCTTTATTTTATTTTATTTTGGTTGTTGCTTTTAGAGACAGGGTTTCTTTTTCTAGCTATGGAACCTGTCTTGGAACTCGTTCTATAGCCACCTGCCTCTGCCTCCTGAGTGCTAGGATTGAAGGAGTGCAACAACACCACCTTGGAATGGATTCTCTTATGACTAGCTTGGGGGAGCTTCCAAGGAAGTGGATACGTCCTAGGTATAATTGGCTTATACGGGTGGCCATCTTTATTAGTAATTCTTACTGGCTAAAAGTTAGGTAGAAGTAGTTTGAATGACAGACTTCTGTTTTTGTAGAAGCCAGCCATGATAAGCTAAGTATGGGCAGGTCACCCAAAGGAAGTTTTTTACTTCCAACCATTATCACCTGCCACAGTAGAACTCGGCCACAGATAAATTTAATTAGAGACCCGAGTCTCAGTAGTCTACCCTGAAGCAATACGTAGCTGCAAGAAGAACTACAAACTGAGATTACCCAACCTCCACCCAAGAACAGACCATTCAAAGGAAATGCCTAGCATTCCAACTGCTGTATATAGGACCACCTGCCAGAACACACTCACCTAGGACACCCCTAGACAAATGTCAGCCAATCAGGGGTCCTGAACCTCAGAACCCCTTCACCCCCACCTTTACCACTATAAAAACCCTATTCCAACTGAGCTCAAGGCTCTCCATTTATTCCAATACGTTGAACATGCAGAGAGACCAAATTTGCAAACCTGCTGAAAATAAAGGCTCCTTTGCTTTTACATATGAGATCAGTCTCCTTGCTGGCTTTTGCGGAGACTTCGTGGATTTGGGCATAACAGTTTTTTAGAGAAATCTACATGTGGTCCAGGCTTTGGCCTGATTTGATCATTTTCTCAGTCTTTTTCAGGCCTGAGAATGTGCCATTCCTCTCCTCTCTGCTATGGAGGTGGTGGGCTGGGCAGGGGGTGCTTTGTGGTTAATGGTCTTTTGTTCTCAGTCTTGAGAAGCAGGATGTGAGGCCTAATTTGACCTAACTCTCAGGTTTTACTTGCTCAAATATTTGCCTGGCCTTCTCAATAGTACAATATAAATATATTTTTACTGCTTTTTCTGATTTTATTGAGAACTTTTTATTTATTTAGTTTTGTTTGTTTGCAATTCTTATTATATAATCACCTAATTTTTCTTAGTTCACAGTTCATGTTTTATTAAATTCCCTCCTTTATTAGTCTAGCAATTCCTATTTCCTGTCTAGCCCCTAGCCAATATGTTCTAATGCAATAATTAATAAAATTGTTATGGATCTAAAATTAAAGACTATCTGCTTATTTGTCGAACCTGTTTATTTAGCCATTTCTGAATAGGAATTAACTAAGGTAATAAAATGAGCAGATTTCATGAAGGATTTGAAAGTAAGGAAAAGGAAAATTGGAGAACACAACTTTAAATCACTGAAGTTTTTAAAAATATGAAAGAAATAGGAGAATCTTTCTCTTCTTGGTGTATAAACAAATATATTATTGGCATTGCCAAGTCAAACATTTCTTTTGATATGGGGCCTTGGGGGAAGAAGTTGAAACAGGGTATTGCTGTGTTGCTCAGACTGACATGGCTCTTGCTGTCCCATAACAGCATCCTCAATGCTAGGCTGATGAGGGTCTTCACTGCATATGCATTCTCTTCTTTCTTTTCTTGAGGTTTTGATATGAATAGTTCTTGCTAGTAGCCTTATGTTTGAACCAGTATCATACTATTCCTGAGAGACTGCAAAATCACAGAAGTAAGAGTTAAGCCTCTCTTTCATATTTGGTGCCAAGTGTATGTGTTTTATAAGATTCCTGCCATACTCCTCAATTGGATCAGACTGTTTCACCTCAGTAACACAGTTTCTTTACAGAGGAACCAGTATGCCCACCATTTGTTCAGGCAGAGTTGTTATGAATAATAAAAAACAGCAACTTACCAATGAAGAGACAGGTCTCACCCCCATGAAAATTCTCCTCTTAGAGAAGCACAAGCACAAAAGCCAAACAACATCTGCTCCTTAGAGACTAAGTGTTTAGCTGCACAGTGCACTTTGACAAAACTATGCATTTTAATGAGTCAACTCCTTTTGCTTTGCTCACTAGCCCTAGAGGTGACAGTCATGCCTCTGTAACTGGCTTTCTGTAATAATTTAGAATTTACTTATTGATTGTCCTCTTATATTAGCTATTTAATAAATGGATTCTTGATTTGAAATTACTCTAAAATAATTTATGAAAATAACTCTTACAATTTCTCTTTTATATGTTATCATTAACAGAAATTGCTATTTGAGTTTGTGCTAAGAAAAAAAAAAGCTTAAATATGAACTGGAGAGGTCTGTTGGTTACAATCGTTGTTGTTGAACACAAAGCAAAGCTGATTTCTTCAGGAATGGGAAGTAGGATTTTAGTATCATCTGAGAAAAATGGCCTTATGCTTCATCAATTTTCTACCCACTTCTGTGACAATATCTACTGCACAAAGTGCCTGGGGTACTAGAAGGCGACTGTACTTGACTGTGTTGGCAGTGTTAGGGACAACGAAACTCTCATACGTGAAGTACTTTTTCACTGTATTGACGTAGAGAACATGCCAGACTTGAGGTCATTAGACTATCACCTCAAATAACAATCAAAGATAGAAAACATACCCATGGAATTTCTAAAAGACTATTTCTCACAACTGCTAACTTCAAACTAAAGCTATCATATGGAATTTTAGCTATTGTAGAATTAAATGGTAAATTCCATTCAATGCCTTTTTTTAACTTATATAAACTTTAATGTTTTATTTAATTTGTACTAATAAATGTGTCAACAATTTCCCATTAAGTATAGAAACATACTCCTATGTTTATACATATTCTCTTTGAAAGACAATAATAGTTGGTATTTTGAAATCATGTCTTTTGCTTCAACTACATTGCTTTTCTCAGGCAAAGGAGACCAGATTTGCTGGTCTCAGAAGTGACATATTGTCATGGTTTTTATGTTTGTGTTTTTGCACTTGGATCTAGGCATCTGGAATTATGATGTTTGAAGTGCTTAATGGTGTAGATCTCTCTGGCTAGCTTTTCTTAAATCCCATGGTTTGAACTCAGGTCACCTGTCTTGCACAGAAAGCAGGTGCCTTTTCCCAGTGAGTCATCTGTCTGACTCAGAAACTGATATTTTTTTTAAGGAAAAATTATAAGAAACACAGTTAGTTTACAGAGTGCCCATTGTGTCAAAAAACAGCAAGAAAACTAAGTATACTAAGTGGTAGAATAAAAATGACAGGAAGAGATGCACAGATGTCACACTGAGAGAAAGAGTTCTAGGTGTTTGTAGAGGTGTTTTGATATTATGGACAATCATGGATATATGTGCATTTGCACATTAAATATGAGGACAAGCAAGGAACATTTGCACACACTTCAAAATATTTAAATGCTGATATTGTCTCTGCAGTTTGATTTTATTTTGGAAATGTAGAGTACTCTTAATTCATATATATATTCTCACGTATATAACATATATTTATAAACTAGTTACCTTTAATGTTTAATAAGATGGAAGAAACAAATAAATTTAGGTAAGTTTTTTTTTAATCATTAAAGGGAAACTATTTGTGTCAGAATAAAAGAGTGTTCAAGACAAAGAAGCTTCATTTAATTTTTACATTAAATTTTCAATCTACTGTACTGAGTCATTCCAATTTTCTAGTCAGAGTCCAATTATATGTAGAAAAGCTATAAACTATTAGAAATAACCAGAGCCATATCTAAATGCGTGCTTCAGAAATTTACACAGACGTTAGGACCTAGTTTAAAACGTTTATTGATAAGTTATAAAATAAAAAGTCATTGTTTTCAGAGAAAGGATGTAGGCAAGTTTAAAAGCACAGGGAAGTTACTTTTGTTCTATAAATATTGTGCATGTATGCCACAAAAGTTTAAATTAATACCTTTAAAGATTTGCTGGTTCATTTAGTCATGTCTTTGGAAAATATCATCATATATTATTAAGGAGGAAATGTGAGTTTTATTTCTGTAGAATAAATGTAAGTTTTTTTTTTTAACTAAACACTAAATGATTTATGGGCATCAGATCTGCAACTTAATTTATATAGCTCAGATTCTCTCCTTTCAGCCCATTGCGCCTGATTGCTATTGCAAGGTCCTAAGCACATCTTCTGTTTACGAAATGAGAATGTTATTATGCATACCGCTGGGTAATTCTGAAGCCAGTTGTATCTGAGAAAAATGTGACTGTGCTCAAATATATTCATTTTCATGCAGTAACTTGTGCTCCATAGCTTTTCATAGGCATTATCTCTAGAAATTATTTGTTATATATAATTGGAAATAAATTTTAAAAATACTCTCACAGCAATTATCATATGAATATGATTATATTAACAGTATCTGTTTATAACTTTTCCATTAAGTACATTTACAATCGAAATAAACCTTCATAAGAATCTACAGATAAATCATTGTTACAGTCAATGTAAAATCCTGTACTTCTATTTGGGAATCATATTTTCTAAGATATATTAATATTTAGCTAATATAATTTATTTTAAATTAAATTAAAATTAAAGCCATTGTCAATGTTTGTTAAAAACAAAAATTCCCAAGTTTGAAAAAAATATTATATAATGAGCATATACACACAGACACCCTTCACACAAACACAACACACATACAAAACAAACACACACACACACAAACATACTTTGGTACCACATTTCTGTCTGTACAGCTTCTATGACTGACTTCATTCTATAGTTCAGAAGTCATTAGACATCTAATTGATTAACTGTAATATATCTCTCTATATATAATTTCTTAGGTAAAATCGTGATCATTACCTCCTCTAGAATTGTTATTTAGTTTCTGGTATTCACAGGATGGGATTCTTGATGAATTAAAGGAAACTAACACTTGACCACGCCCTTTCTGAAAAAGTCATTTTAATATCCTAAATCATGTTGTGGTCCTTTGAAGGGAATGACTGCAAATGTTCTCTCCACAGTGATAGTAAACCATTATAGTTACAGACTCAGGTGTCAGGAAAAAACTCATCGTACTGTTGATTGTCTTGAAACAAGCACAGTGGAGGAGAAAGTACCAACCAGTGACAAATTGCATGACACCTTACAGAGGGCAACATATGTTTTGTCACTTGAGCTCTTACTTCAGTGAAAAACAGGATTGATTCCATGGATTAAGTGGTCCTCAACATGGTCAGAAAGATTGAGCATGGCTTCTGAAAGAAGGAATAGATTTCAGGGTGGATTACTATGTCTTAGAAGATTCAAAAACTATTAGCCTCTAAAAAGAAAGACTGAAGAGTTTAAATCACCAAGGAAACAGTTTGAAAACTTTTCAGAAGATCAATGTTATATAATGTTTGGGGGGAAAATAGTCATAATAGGGTATACTAGTTTTCTTTGATGGAATAAATTAAAAGAGAAGTCTAAATATTGATCTAATTGATTTTATATTAGAAACTATTTGCCCTATATAATAAAAACTGTTAGTATCGTCATAGAAAATACGAAATTAAAAGCATACACATATATTTCATCATAATATTTTGAATCAACAAGTTAATTTGGGAGTCATTACTTACTTTTTCTTCAGCAGTGTGTATTTGCAGTCACGTGGGTATTTTTACATTACCATGCCTACCACAATGAAAGATAAAACGGGGTGCAAAGAATTTAGACCAGTTATGAGTATCGATATTAGGAAATACAGTGACAGTGGGTGTGAGTGTTGCTTACAACTTGCCCAGAAGCACCATGAAGTGTAAGAGAATATAATCTATCAATAAAAATTTTGAGGCTGGGGAGATGGATTAGCAGACAAAGACACTCTCCAGGCATATGCGAGGAATCTGGATCCATCTCTAGATCCCACACTGTGGAAAGAATGAATCGACTCGTGGGTAGGATGCCCTCTCAACTCCAAGTACACACTGAGCTCTGTGCACAGAAGGATGTGTGAGCACATACACAACTACACACACATGGTACAAAAGCAAAACTTTAAACAGAGGATTTCTTGATTTTGTATTAATGCCCTGATCTCTTCATTAACAGCTTTCACTTCAATTATGAAGGGACAACCCAAGCTGTCAATACAGCATGGACTGAGAAGCTGCATTTGTGTCTGGCATAAAGTAAATCTGACCAGGTTATTTGTATCACAGCCCCATCTGGAAATCATGAGTATTTTTTATTTAGTGTTTTATCTTCATACTAATTAAAATAACACAATTTTAAACTGATGATATTATTTTATATTTTAATGTAAGTATTTTACTGGGAACATTGAAAACAGAAGTATTAATGTTGTAATATGAGTGGCGGGGCTGCGTCCCCGGCTCCCGGCCCCCCACATGGCTAGCTTATGCCCTGAAATAATTACATGGAAACTGTATTCTTTTAAACACTGCCTGGCCCATTAGTTTCAGTTTCTTATTGGCTAGCTCTTACATATTGACCTAATCCATTTCTAATAATCTGTGTAGCTCCACGAGCTGGCTTACCAGGAAAGATCTTAACCTGCGTCTGTCTGGAGTGGGAGAATCATGGCGACTCACTGACTCAGCTTCTTTCTCCCAGCATTCTGTTCTGTTTATTCCGCCTACCTAAGGGTTGGCCTTTCAAATGGGCCTAGGCAGTTTCTTTATTAATAAGAAACCACTTCCACATCATATCAATGATGTGATGTAAAGACTGATGGAGATTAAAGGAGGCAAATGTGAGTAGATTCTCAACTTCAAAGGAGTTACCTTTTCACCTACGGTTTGATTTGGTAAGCACAATAGTAATGTGCAGATACATATCTGTGTATGGAAAAAAGCAGTCAGCATGTGGACACATTTTAGATTATTGCTCTCATGTGTGTTATTTTCACATTGACTTGAGAAATACAACATGTCCTTCCTGGCACATAGCTGTAGCACATTTTGAGACATGGACCTTCTAGACAAAATGCATTGTACATATCTCAAATCTATGATGACAGACATGTGTATATAATAAAAAAGTAAATTAAAAAAAACAGGATTTTCAGTCAATTTCAATAATTTTGGTATATAATCATTTAATGTGTTTATGTAATTGAACTATATTGAAGCATTTCATAAATTGTAATTTAAATTTCACAGTTTTCTATTCTGATAATTTGAAGATTTTTTCAGAATAATGAGAATATGTTGTTCAGTTTAAAAAGAAAACCACAAATTGCTCATTTAAAAGTAAGTTTACAATCAAAAAGCAGTTACCTATTTCAAATTAGGTGATCACAGATAATAATAATAATAATGCATGTTTCAAAAGTGGATTTTTGCTTGTTTGTTTGTTTTGTTTTTGAAAACTTTCTATGTAGCCTTGGCTGCCTGAAACTAGTTTTGTAGACCGAGTTGATTTTGAACACATAGATCTGCCTGCCTTTGCTTCCCCAGTGTTGAAATTAAAGGCTTGTGCTACTATACCTGCCTTTAAAGAGTGAATTCTTAATTTCTGTATTTTCCACAAGAAATGTTTCTTTTATTTAAAGATTCTATTAGCCCTCTTTATTCTTTTCTTTTATTTTATTTTGGAAAACAAAAAAAAACCTTTTTTCATTTTACATACCAATCCCAGTTCCCACTTCTTCCACTCCTCCCATTCCCTCCACCATACACCCCACCCTACCCTCATCCCCTGCTCAGAGAGGATAGGTCACACTGCTTTGGGGAAGGTCCAAGGCCCTGCTTAATCTATCTAGGCTGAGCAAGGTATCCATCCAAAGAGAACTAAAAAGCCATTACAAGCAGCAGCGATAAATCCTGGTGCAACTGCTGGTAGCCCTGCAATCTTTCCCAACCATAAAACTGTCACCCACATTCAAAGGAACTAGATTGATCCTATGTTGTTTCCTTCCCTGTCTGGCTGGAGTTGGTGAGCTCCCATTAGCTCAGGTAGACTGTTTCAGTGGGTGTGCCCATCACGGTCTTGACCTCTTTGCTCATAGTCTCACTCCTTCCACTCCTTAATTAGACTTCAGGAACTCAGCCCAGTGCTCTACTGTGGGTCTCTGCTTCCCTTTCCATCTGTTTTTGGATGAAGGTTCTATAGTTACATTTATGAGATTCATCAATCTGACTACAGGGCAAGGCCAGTTTGGGCACCCTCTCCTCTTTTGCTAAGGGTTTTAGCTGGGGTCATCATTGTGGATTCCTTGGATTTTTTCTAGTATCACATTTCTTGCTAGTCCCATAGTGACTCTCTCAATCAAAATGTCTCTTACCGGGCTGGAGAGATGGTTCAGAGGTTAAGAGCATTGCCTGCTCTTTCCAAAGGTCCTGAGTTCAATTCCCAGCAATCACATGGTGGATCACAACCATCTGTAATAAGGTCTGGTGCCCTCTTCTGCCCTGCAGGCATACACACAGACAGAATATTGTATACATAACAAATAAATAAATATTTAAAAAAAATGTCTCTTACCTTGTTTTCATCTCTGTCCTTCCTTGACCTTGACAATCCCATTCTCTCAAGTTCATCTTCCTTCTCCCCTTTTTTTCTCTTTGTCTTTCCTTCTTCCCCTACCCCCAAGATTCCGATTTGGTCAGGCAATCATTTTTATTTACTCTTTCGGAAGATGTATATATGTTTTTCTTAGGGTTCACCTTTTACTTAGCTTCTCTAGGGTCATGGACTATTGTCTTGCTATCCTTTACTTTACAGCTAGTATCCACTTATGAGTGAGTACATACCATGTTTTCCTTTCTGGGACAGGATTACCTCACTCATGGTGTTTTTTTTTTTTTTTTTTTTCTAGCTCCATCCATTTGCTTGCAAATTTCAAGATGCCATTGTTTTTTAGTGCTGAGTAGTGCTCCATTCTGTAAGTGTACAACATTTTCTTTATCCATTCTTTGGTTGAGGGACGTCCAGGTTCTGGCTATTACACATGCCGCTGCTATAAAAGTTCATAAATGAACAATGTCCTTGTAGTATGATTGAGCATCCTTTGGGTATATGCCCAATAGTGGTATTGCTGGGTCCTAAGATTTCTGAAAAAACAACATACTGCTTCCCAGAGAGGGTATACAAGTTTGCATTCCCACCAGCAATGGAGGAGTTTCCCCTTTACTCCACATTCTCTCCAGCATAAGCTAACATTGGTGTTTTTGATCTTAGCCATTCTGACTAGTATAAGATGGTATCTCAGAGGCATTTTGATTTGCATTTCCCTTATGGCTAAGGATGTTGAACATTTCCTTAAGTGTCTTTGCCTATTTGAGATTCTTCTGATGATTCTCTGATTAGCTCTTTACTCCCTTTGTTATTTGGTTATTTAGAATTTTGATGTCCAATTTCTTGAGATCTTTATGAGTCTTGGAAATCAGTCTCCTGTCTGATGTAGGGTTTGTGAAGGTCTTTTCCCATTCAATCGGTTGTTGTTTTGTGTTATTGACTGTGTCCTTTGCTTTACAAAAGCTTTTCAGTTTTAGTAGGTCCCATTTATTTATTGTTGCTCTCAGTGTCTGTGCTACTGGTGTTATATTTAGGATGGGGTCTCCTGTGCCCATGCCTTGAAGGCTTCTTGCCACTTTCTATTCTATCAAATTCAGGGTGGTTGGATTTATATTGAAGTCTTTAATCCATTTGGACTTGAGTTTTGTTTATGGGGATAGATATGGGTCTATTTGCATTCTTTTACATGTAGACATCCAGTTATGTCAGCACCATTTGATAAAGATGCTTTCTTTTTTCTACTGAATAATTTTAGTTTTTTTTTTGTCAAAAATCAGGTATTCATAGATGTTTGGATTAATATCTGGGTCTTTGATTCAATTCCATTGCTCAACCAGTCTGTTTTTATGCTAATACTAAGCAGTTTTTCTTACTGTATCTCTATAATAGAGCTTGATGTCAGGAATTGTAATGCCTCTGGAAGTTCCTTTAGTGTACAAGATTGTTTTGGTTATCCTTGTTTTTTTGTTTTTCCATATGAAGTTGAGTACTGTTCTTTCGGGGTCTGTTAATCATTGTGTTCGGATTATGATGGGCATTGTATTGAATCTATAGATTGCTATTGGTAAGATTGCCATTTTTATTATGTTGATCTTAGCTATCTAAGAGCATGGGAGATCTAATGATTCTCTGGATTTTCTGTGTCTGTTGTTAAGTCCCCCTTTCCATTTCTCATTTTCTTAATTTGCATGTTCTCTCTCTGCCTTTTGTTTAGTTTGTATAAGGGTTTGTCTATTCAAAGAACCATCTCTTTGTTTTATTGATTCTTTGTATAGTTTTCTTTGTTTCTATTTTATTGATTTCAGCCCTTAATTTGATTATTTCCTATCATCTACTCCTCCTGGGTGACTCTCCTTCTTTTTGTTCTAGAGCTTTCAGGTGTGCTCTTAAGTCACTTTTGAGGTTTCTCCACTTATGCACTCACTTAGGGCTATGAACATTCCTCTTAACACTGCTTCCATAGTGTCCCATAGGTTTAGATACATCATACCTACATTTTCTCTGAATTCAAGAAAGCCTTTAGTTTCTTTATTTCTTCCTTGACTCAGGGGTGGTTTCTTTGAGCATTGTTCAATTTCCATGAGTTTGTAGGCTTTCTGCAATTAGTGTTGTTAAATTCTAACTTTAAACCATGGTGATCTGACAAGATACAGGGGGTTATTACTATTTATTGTATCTGTTGAGGTTTGTTTTATTACCGAGTATGTGGTCAGTTTTAGAGAATGTTTCATGAGGTACTGAGAAGAAGGTGTATTCTTCTTTTGGTGGTATGTTTTGAAAATGTCTGCTCAGTTCATCTGAGTCATGACATCTGTTAGTTCTCTTATTCCTTTGTTAGGTTTCTGTCTGGTTGGCCTGTCCATTGTGAAGAGTCGGGTGTTTAAATCTCCTACTATTAGTGTGTGGGGTTTGATGTGCAATTTAAGTTTTAGTAATGTTTCTTTTACATATACAGGTGCTCTTGTATTAGAGTCATAGATGTTCAGGATTGAGACTTCATCTTGATGGATTGTTTATATTATGAGTATAAAGTGTTCTCCATCTTTTCTGATTGATTTTAGTTTGAAGTATATTTTGTTAGATATTAGGATAGCTACACCCACTTTTTCCTAGGTCCATTTGATTGGAAAAATCATTTCTCAACCCTTTACTCTGAAGTAATGTTTGTTTTTGAGGTTGAGGTGTGTTTCTTGTATACATCAGAAGGATGGATCCTTCTTTCATATCCATTCTCTTAGCATGTGTCTTTTTATAGGTGAATTGAGTCCATTAATATTTTTTGCCTTATGAATATTAAAACCACATATGAATGAGTACATATGATAATTGTCTTTCTGGATCTGGGTTACCTCACTCAAAATGATGTTTTCTAGCTTCATCCATTTGCCTGCAAATTTCAAGATGTCTATTTTTTTCTGCTTTGTAGTACTCCATTGTGCAAATATACCACATTTTCCTTAACCATTCTTTAGTTGATGGGCATTTAGGATGTTTCCAGGTTCTGGCTATGACAAACAATGCTGTTATGAACATAGTTAAGCACATGTCTGTTTAAGGAGCTGCGGGTTGAGTTCCTGCCGCCCTGCTCCCAGCTGCCTGGCTAGCTTATACCCTGAAATAACAACACACAAACTGTATTCATTTAAATACTGCCTGGCCCATTTTTATTAATGTGTGTAGCACCAAGGTGTACTTACCAGGAAGATTCTAGCCTATGCCCATCCTGGGTTGGAGCTTCATCATGTCTGCCTGGGAGAGGGGAGCATGGTGTCTGAGCTCACTTCCTCTTCCTCCCAGCATTTTGTTCTGTTTACTCCACCCACCTAAAGGCTGGCCTATCAAATGGGCCAAGGCAGTTTCTTTATTAGCCAATGACCTTCCTCCATTATCCTTTAGATATAT
Source organism: Microtus obscurus (assembly GCA_963919715.1). NCBI lineage: Eukaryota > Metazoa > Chordata > Mammalia > Rodentia > Cricetidae > Microtus > Microtus obscurus. The sequence continues at coordinate 40,353,433 of CAWTZC010000297.1, read as the reverse complement.
AGCTAAATGTGTTATTGCTGGGTTTTGAGGAAGGTTGTTTCCTAATTTTCTGAGAAATCGCCAGATGGTTAGTTAGAAGTAATGATAAATTATGGGGCTCTTTATGAAACTGTTGAAAATATTAGTATAGGCAAAAAGAAAATAGTCAACTTTGGAAATCTTGAATTAAATCTACCTTGACTTTGAAAAATGAAATAAAACTTTGACATTGAGAAGTAAATAAAAACTTTCAGAAATAAGTCAGTATTGATTCTGTGGTGAGCTTTGAAATGACTTTCCTAGATCTGATCCATCAGGTCATTATAAGAAGGTTAGTCACATGATCATGTCATTTGTAGTCTACAGTTACAATGTGGTTGCCTCGAAATTCTTTACTCTTTTCATTTTTACTTGAGACTCCTGCCAAAGGGAATGGACTGAGGCCACTTGCCTGTTGTTTTTCCAACATCAAACGTCATGTCAAGTATGGAATCTAAAATAGTTCTTTTGTAAACATCACTGTCCCTACAGAAAAGGAAAAAGATAGAGTGACAGATCAATTCCATTAGCAGATTGATTTCCTCAATATAACTAACAATGATAACAGAAAAATCTCAAGGTTCATCAGAATGAAGTTAAACATATTAGCTATATACTTCGCATGCAAACAGTCTTTTGTCATTATATGAACACAGAAATGAAAAATATATAATAACCCTAGTTTTAGAGGGGCTACAAAAAGTCAACATGTAAAATTATTTTGACACATTATATCAATAATTGTCACAAAGAGAACAATATTATTTCACTATTTATAATGAAGTTGATGAAAATATTAGCTTATTCAATGTTACTCAGCTTAGTCTGTATTATAAATGACATTAATAATTTTAATTCTTGAGGAAAAGCATCTACATACATGTATCTAAAGAGATGTGGAAATATGTAAACACATTCTTCTCCAGATAAAATTAACTGATGATCAAAAATGAGAATTTTAATAGGTGAATACTAAATACAAAGTAGAGACAAGTTTGCGAACAAAGACAGCACAGAGTCCATTGTGATGATAGAACTGCATTGTATATTATGGTATATTAGGGTTCAAATATATCGTAGGTACCATTCATATATAAAACCAAATTGATATGCCATTTTTAAAGAGATAAGTATTACTAAAAATAAGTATAACCTTGATTTTTTGACTTAGTGGCGAAGTTTGAAAGAGCATATGAGAATATTATAGTTGACTCTAATATTAAAAAACACCAAATTTTCCAGTGGTGTGAAAGTAAAATACTTGAACATAGTGTATATATCATATAACATCTGCGTTTTTGATCATAAGGGCAGATAATTAAAAACAGTGTAAAATTAAAGAATTGACTTCTCCTTAAAGATGAAACATTTGTATTTTATAAATAATGATATCTTTAAATTAGGAAAAAATGAAAGTCAGTTAGCATGCAAGCTAAGTTTTTCAACTTTTGAAGATGTTTTCTTAACACAAAATTAAAATTTCAATAAAATCTTCTTTTAATCTGTCTGTGTTTCTAATGCTTTTTTTCTCTGTTTCCTTCTGTTTGCTTGTTTTACCCTATTCTAGTTTTGTGGTTTGCTTTAGCTTAGTTTGTTATTATTATGTAAATGTCTATTTGTTTTCCAGGAGAGACAGAGTGGTTGTGGATAGAGAGGTGGAGAGGATCTGGCAGAAAGATGGGGAGGATTTTGAAGGAGTTTGAGGAAGAGAAACTATAATTAAAATATATACTATGAAAAAAACTACTTTCAATTAAAAAAATAGAAAAATAACTTAAAAAGTGAAAACTCTTTTTGTCATTTTCCTTTTTAAATGAAAAGCAAATTTATATAAATACCCTTCACTTCTGGAGGTTCCATTCATGTCTTTTCCCAGTGATCAATGTTTAAAAGCTCTTTAAATCAAAGTTACTGGAAAATTCAGTAAGTGAGAGCTGAGACACAAACCACAGTTTAACAACAGCAAAAATGTCACCAGGAAAAAAATAACAAAAAATAAGTAAGTACACACACACACACACACACACACACACAAAACATTGTGTATATAATTAATTAACATGCAGAAACTTGCAGTAATAGTATGCCTAGCAGACTATACCCTGGCAAACATTGTAATAAGGATTAAAATAATTAACTTAATCCCTCCCTCCCAATTGTCATATAATGAGAGAATGAATTAAATATAAGGATTATGGAGGAGAGAAGAAAACAGCTTGGCATTTCCAGAGCTATACTCTAATATATTCTTTGCTACTTCATTTGTTAGTTACATAAATCTTCCATAATACCTATTTCAAGTAATAATCAGAAAGATGCCTACCGAAGGCTTGAGAATTTTGTTGTCAGGGTATGCATGTATTGATATAGGGTGCAAAGTTTGATGCAGTATGCACATGCCAATAAAATTATCCCTTGCTACAGCAATATCCTAAACAACTTCTTTCTGGCATGACAGAATTAAAACTTCTCCAATATTGCTATGGTGGCCCTATTACATAATGGTGCAATTGTATTTTCTAATTTGCTGAAAAACATTTACATCTCTTAAACACACACTGCTAGATTTGTTCGTTTTTATCTCATAGTAGCTTAAGCATTTATGTGCTATATAATTTGTACGGTTTTTGTAATAAATACAAACATATTTTCTTTGTTGTTGTTTTGTTATGTTTTGTTTTGTTTATTTTTTTCCAGACAGGGTTTCTCTGTTTAGCACTCCCTGTCCTGAAACTTACTTTACACCAGGCTGGCCTGGAACTCTGATATCTGCCTGCCTCTGTGTGTGTTTTTTGTTGTTGTTTGGTTTTTGTTTGTTTATTTGTTTGTTTTGATGTCCTTCACCCCCTGGCTCCTACAATCCTTCCTCCATTTTATTCACAGGATTGCCCAAGCTAGGCATAATCTTAGGCTGTGGGTCTATATGTTTCCATATATTGCTGGATGAAGCCTGTCTGATGACAGTCGGGATAAGCAACAATCTATGAGTATAGTAGAATATATAGTAGAATTGGGCATAATTATATTGACATTCTTTTCTCTGGTTGTTTTTGGTTCTATCCTAGGACTCTGAGCCATCCTGTCTCTGGTTCCTGGTGTTCCAAGAAGTATCAGCGGTGGGCTTACTCTACTGATATGTATCTCAGGCATGAACAAGTGGCTCTCTCAATCTCTCTGCCATGTTTACCCCAACACATCCCATTGGCAGGGCAGAATCTAGGTGTATGGTTATGTGACTCAGTTGGTGTCTAATTCCTCCACTGGAAGTCTTGCCTAGTCACAGGAGATGGTCAGCTCAGGCATGGCAACCCCATACTGCAGGGAGTTTTATTTGGTGTCATCTTTGTAGGTTTCTGGAAGTTTCAATAAATCAATTTTCTACCAGACTTTGTAATGCCTCCACTGTCCAGTCTTCTCTTTTTGTACTCTTCCCCTCTATGCCTCTATGACCTAATCCCCCATGTTTCTATCCCTACTTTCCCCAAGTTCATCTACAGAATCTCTTCTATTTCACTTTTCCAGGGAGATCCAAGTGTCCTCACTTAAAACACCCCTGTCCATAGCCTCTCAGGGTCTGTGAACTGTATACATGGTTATCCTTTCCTTTACAGTCAATATCCACTTACAAGTGAGCACAAACCAAATTTGTCTTTGTGTGTCTGGGTTACCTCACTCAGGGTGATTTTTTTATTTTAGTTCCCTACATTTGCCTGTAAATCATGATCTCATTGTTTTTAAAAGGTGAGTAATACTCTATTCTGCATTGTCTTTATCCATTCTTTAGTAGAGTGAAATTCAGGTTGTTTCCAGGTTCTGGCTATTACAAATAAAGTCATAATGAACATAGTTGAGCAAGTGATGGAACATTGTTTGGGTATATGCTAAAGAGTGGTATAGTTCAGTCTTGAGGTAGATGGATTCCCAATGTTCTGAAAAACTGACAAATTGATTTACAAAGTGACTGTACAAGTTTGCTCTCCCATCAGCAATTGGATGAGTGTTCCCCTTGCTCCTCATCCTCTCCAACATGAGGTGTTTCTTGTGTCTTTGGTTTTAGCAATTCTAACAGATATGAAATAAAATTTCAGAATCATATTAATTTGCATTTTTCTAATGGTCAAGGATGTTGAGCATTTCTTTACATGCTCCTGAGACATTTGAAATTCCTATTGAGAATTCCCTATTTAGATCTGTACCATATTTTTTAATTGTATTTTATTATTACTTAAAAAATACCAATCCAGGGAGCTCAGGACCGCGAGGGGTGCACCCACACACTGAGACAGTGGGGATGTTCTGTCGGGAACTCACCAAGGCCAGCTGGCCTGGGTCTGAAAAAGCCTGGGTTAAATCCGGTCTCGCTGAACATAGTGAACAATGAGGACTACTGAGACCTCAAGAACAATGGCAATGGGTTTTTGATCCTACTGCACCTATTGGCTCTGTGGGAGCCTAGGCAGTTTGGATCTCACCTTACTAGACCTGGATGGAGGTGGGTGGTCCTTGGACTTTTCACAGGGCAGGGAACCTGATTGCTCTTTGGGCAGACGAGGAAGGGGGATTTAATTGGGGGAGGGGGAGGGAAGGGGAGGCGGCGGTGGGGAATAGACAGAAATCTTTAATAAATAAAAAATAAATAAATAAAAAAGAAGTTAGAGCTAATGGCCAAGCATTATTTAAAAAAAATACCAATCCAAATTCCCATTCCCTCCCCTTCTCTCAGTCCCCTCCCTCTCCCTCCACAGACCCCCCACCCCATTTCTCCAACACTAAGGGAGTGCCATGAACCTCACCCTCTGGAGAGTCCAAGGCCCTCCCTACTACATCTAGGTTGAGCAAAGTTTATAACCAAAGATAACAGGAACCCATGAAGCCAGTATATGCAGTTGAGACATATTCCAGTGTCACTATCAGTGGCCCCTCAGTCGGCCCCAACTGTTAACCCCCTTCAGAGGGGCTTGTTTTTTCCCATGCTTGTTCACTTCCAGTCCAGTTGGAGTTGGTGAGCTACAGCAAACTGACTAAGTGGATGAACCCCTCATGCTCTTGAATCTTGCTCATACTTTCATTCCTTCCGCTCTTCAACTGGATCTTGGGAGCTCAGTCCAAAGATGCTCAATCATACTACAAGAGCATTAGTACAACTATGTTCATAGCAGAATTATTTGTAATACCCAGAACCTTGAAATAACTTAGATGCCCCTTAACGGAAGTATGGATAAAGATAGTGTGGCACATCTACACATTAGAGTAACACTCAGCAATAAAAAAATATTGACATCTTGAATTTTGCATGCAAATGGATGGAATTAGAAAACATTATCCTGCGTGAGGTAACCCAGACCAAAAAAAAAAAATATAAAGAATATGGTATGTACTCACTCATAAGTGAATACTAATCATAAACAAAGGGCAGCGAGCCTTTCGTTCAGGATCCTGTACCTTATTTTTTAATTGGATGATTTAGTTCATTGCTGTCTACTTTCTTAAGTTCTTTATATATTTTAGAAATCAGCCCTGTGTCAGATGTGGGGTTGGTAAAGAAATTTTCACATTTTGTAGGCTGCTGTTTTGTCCAGTTGGCAGTGTCCTTTGCTTTTACAGAAACTTCTTAGTTTCAGGAGGTCCCATTTACTTACTGTCAGTCTCAGTGTCTGTGCTACTGTTCTTCTCTTCAGGAAATTGTCTCCTTTGCTACAGCTATTTCACACTTTATCTTCTATGAGGCTCAGTATATCTGTTATACTGATGAGATCTTTTGTACTCTTGGATTTGGGTTTTGTGCAGGGTGCTAGATATGGATCTATTTGCATTCTTCTACATGCTGACTGACATCCAGTTATACCAGCATCATTTATTAAAGATGCTTTCTTTTTTCCATTATATAATTTTGACCTCTTTTTCAAAAATTCAAATGTCCAGGTCTTCAATTTGATTTCAATGATTCATCAATCTTTTTTATGTCAGTACTGTGTGATTTTTATTACGATAACTTTGTAGATGAGTTTGAAATAAGAGATGGTGATACCTCTAGAACTCCTCCTGCTCACAAGATTGTTTTAGCTATCTTGTGTTTTTTTTTTTTTGTTGTTTCTACAAATAAAGTTGAGTATTAACTTTCAAGTATGTAAGGAATTGTGATGGGATTTTAATGGGAATTACACAAACCCTGTAGACTGCATTTGGTATGATTTTTATTATGTAAATCCTACCAATCAATGAGTATGGGAGATCTATCCATCTTCCGATATCCTCTCTAATTTTTTTCTTCAAAGAGTTGATGTACTTTTCATACAGGTCTCTAACATACTTGATTAGACTTACCACAAGTAGTTTTGCATTATGTATGGATATTGTAAAGGTTGTTATTTCCCTAATTTCTTTCTCAGCTTATCATTTATATAGATGAAGACTACTGATTTTTTTATTTATTTTATTTTATTTATTTATTTATTTATTTTTTGATTTTTCAAGACAGGGTTTCTATGTGTAGCTTTCATGCCTGTCCTGGAACTAGCTCTTGTAGACCAGGCTGGCCTCAAACTCATAGAGATCCACCTGTCTCTGCCTCTGAGTGCTGGGATTAAAGGCATGTGCCACCACTGCTTGGCTGATTTTTTATTTTAGATTATTTAGGATTCTGTAACTTTTCTAAAGGTGTATATCCTCTGTAGGAGTCCCCTGGTAGTAATTTTGGGGTTGATTATGTATACTATAACATCATCCACAGATAGCAATGCTTTGACCACAGATAGCAATACTTTGACTTCTTCCTTTAATTTATGTCCCCTTGATCTCCTTTAATTGTTCTAGCTAAAATTTCAAGTACTATATTCAACAGATATGGGGAGAGTGGACAGCCTCTTCTTGTACTTGATTTTCTTGTAATTGTTTTAAGTTTCTCATGTTAGCTATCAATTTGTTCTTATAGGTATGGCCCTTGTATCCCTCTTCAAGACTCTTATATTATGGATTACAATGACAGATATTTGTACATTGAACCATCTCTACATCTCTGTGATGAAGCACTCTTGATCATGATGAACAGACTTTTAGGTGTATTCTTGGGCTTGATAAGTCAGTTGTTACTGAATAATTTTGTATCTATGTTCATAAGAGAAAATGGTCTATGATTTTCTTTCTTTGTTGACTCTTTGGACAGTTTAAGTATTAGGGTAACTGTGGCTTTATTAAATGAATTTGACGAAGTTTCTTCTGTTTCTATTTTGTGAAATAATTTGAAGAGAATTACTATTAGATCTTCTTTGAAAGTTTGGTAAAAATCGGTGTTAAAAACATCTGGCCTTGCAGTATCTTAGGTTGGGAGACTTTTAATAACTGCTTCGTTGGGCACATTAGGCCTACTTAAATTATCTATATGATCTTTTTTTTTCATTCTGTGTAATGGCATTTTATCCTATTGACAGTGTTTTTGCCTTACAGATGTTTCTCAGTTTCAGGAGATCTCAAATATTGTTTCTCTCAATGTCTGTGCTTCTGGTGTTTATTTAGGAAGTTGTCTCCTGTGCCAGTGCATTCAAACCTACTTCCCACTTTCTCTTCTATGAGCTTCAATGTAACTAGATTTACGTTGAGGTCTTTGATACAATTAGACTTGAGTTTTGTGTGTAGTGATAGTTATGGATCCATTTTCATACTTCCACATGTACACATCCAGTTATACCTGCACCATTTGTTTAAGATACTTTTTTCCCATTGTACAATTTTGCCTTCTTTGTAAGAAATTAAGTGTTCACACGTCTGTGGATAATTGTTGAGATCTTTGTTTTAATTTCATTGATGCCACTGGGAAGCAGAAATAGATAAGTTCTGCTGAGTAAATTGACAGTGGGGGTGAAGGGAGGATGAAGAGCAAGGGGAAGGAAAACATGAGTGAAGGGGCTGGTTGAGTTGGGGAAGGGATAGAAAAGGAGAGCAAGAACAGAGATATCTTGATAGAGGAAGCCATTATGGGGTTACGGAGAAACCTTGTGCTAGGGAAATTCCCAGGAACCCACAAAGATGACCTCAGCTAACACTCCAAGCAATGGTGGAGAACGTACCTGAACTGACCCTCCCCTGTCAGTTCAGGTGCCCTCTCCCATCATAGATCCTCATCCAGTAACTGATGGAAGCAGATGCAGAGATCTACAGCTAAGCAATGGACTGAACTCCAGGAGTCCAGTTGAAGAGTGGAAGGAGACACGATCATGATGGGGAAACTCACAGCGACAGCAGACCTGAGCTATTTGGAGCTCACTGACTCTGGACTGACAGCTGGGTAGCCTACTTAGGACTGAACGAGGCCCTTTGAATGTGGGTGACATTTCTGTGGCTTGGGAAGTCAGTGGGGCAGACAGTGGGATCATGATCAGCTTGAACTGGGTTTTGCAGTCCATTCCTTATTGGGCGATACATTGCTCAGTCTTTATACAGGAGGGGGAGGAACTTTTCCTGCCTCAACTTGATACGCCAGATTTTGGTGACTCCCCATGGGAGGCCTTACCGTTTCTAAGGTGTGTTGTAGAATATTGTTTATGCTATGTTGCTTTGGTTTTGCTGCATTTAACTCAGTAAAGCTGTGATTCTTTGCCTGTCTAAAGCACCTGATGGTTTAATAAACAGTTTAATGACCAAAAACAAGATAGGAGCAAGAATAAGTGCAGCTGACAGGCAGTGCATATAAATAGGAGGAGAAACAAGGAAGAGAAGGAGCAAGGAAACAAGGAGAGGATAACATCAGGGGCCAACCACCCAGCTACACAGTAAGCCACTGAGAAATGTGTAAAGAAAGGTATGCAGAAATAGAGAAAGATAAAAGCCTAGAAGCAAAATGTAGTCAGGATAATTTAAGTTAAGAAAAGCAGGCAAGAAACAAGCCAAGCTAAGGCCAGGCATTCATAAGTAAGAATAAACCTCTGTGTGTGATTTGTTTGGGAACTGGGTGGTAGAGCCCTCAACATGGCTGTTGGGTGGAGATAAGGTGGAGAGAATGAGAGGAAGGGAGGGCAGGTCAGCTGTCTTTGCTATTTAAAATGGAAAATAAATCTTTAAATAAAAAAAGTTGAATAATCCTGTGGGCAGGCGGGGGCGGGCGGTGAATAGAATATAAGTAAGAAAACATTTTAAACTATGCATAGTGTTTCCTAAGTGTTATTAAAAGAAAATACACTCAGTCATTTTTTTGTGACTTCTTATTTGAAAACTGAAGAATTGTCACATACATGCACACAATATTGTGGGTCCACATCTTTCAGAAATAGCGTCACACAGTTTCTTCTATCTTATTATATCATTATTTTATTATATTCTTTTTCTTTCTTATTATTTTATCTTATAAAAAGAATTAAACATTCAAGTTCATAGTGATTCCATATTTGAAATATAAGTAATGTATTCTGCCATAGCATCACACAAATGGGCAAAACAGATGAAATATAGGTAATTATATCAGTCAGTGATAAAAGGAGAAAACAAATTCTTTAAAACTACAGATTAAGAAGAGAACTCCAAGGAGACAAGGAGAGAGAATACATAAATAAGAGAAAATGTTGTGGAGCTGGACAGATTCTGGAATTGTCTAGGTCATTGTCAATATCCTGGCTATGACTATGTTCTGTAAAAGTGCAGTTCTGTAAGATACTTAGCGAAAGCAAATGTAACACGCACGTTTGCTCACGAGTGGAAGGTTGGTTGTACAGTTATTTCACAAATGAGTGAAAACAAAATAATGTAAATCTAGACAAATGGAACTGCATGGCCTGCTGTATCCTTTATGGGCAGATTCTAGGAACCTGACTATATACATCAAGGGAGTGAATAAAGCACAGACACACAGACCCATGTAAAGACAAGCTGCAATCAGGAGGGCTGTGTGCACTCTACAAGAGTGGCACCAACTATGCAACAAACCAGAACCTCTGCATGTCTATTATGCAGAACGCAGTGTGGGAACTGGTAGGCAGTCTAGGTAGGCAGTCTGTAGCAGTGTCAGGCCATAAGTATTGGGGTTGGTGGTAGGAAGTAGTTGCAGTTGATAGTGTTTGCACCCTCTGGTCACTCTTTCATAAACATTCATATTCAAACCTGAGGAAGCCATTGTTATTAACCCAAGAAAAGCTTTGCGATGTCTGAGATGGCACTTGACATAGCTGTAGCCCTCTCAAACAATACACCTTCATAAAGGACTTCAAGTGTTTTCCAAAAAGCCTCAAATATTCACTTAGCTACTGCTTCATTTTTCCCTACATAATAAGGGTGTTCATTTGGCTTGTACAGCCAAATATTTCATCAACAATAAAAATTCCCTTGCTAATGTTCATTCTATTCATCTTTGGGAAATGCCATTCTTAGCAGTTCTAATTTTTCAGAGCGTGAAGTTAAAAACAGAGATTCATGTCTAGGAAAAGTTTGGAGAATAAGCAAATGCTAATCATTCAACCCTAACACCTGACATCTACCCTACAAAGATTGGAGGAGGGATGGGGAAAGGTTGAACTTAGGAGGCCTGGGAAGGCAGAGATAGATGTGAAGAAATGTTCTCTTCTGGAAGAAACTTGATGTTCCAATTTTGTACACAGTTGTAATGGACAGACCCTTCAACATCTCATCATGACAAGTGCTTCAACAGCTCATCATGGATGGAAGAGGTACTGACAAGCCCCAGCCTTCCCAGAGAGCTATTGACTGTTAATTTTTGGCATTACTTTTTCTTAAGAATAAAAGAAATTATAAGGACAAAAATCTGATGATCCCTGTTTCAACAAATCTGATAATCAATTCCACTCTTTCTTGTGATGCAAACCGAACAACAAAACTTGCATGTTCCACGTGGTTTCATTACCTTAAAGCAAATTGCTCTTCTCTTTTACTTCAGGGCACCATCTAGTTAGTCAATCTTGGCAGATTTCTCCTTCCTTCCTGACCCTTTCATGCTAGAACAACGTAGAATGTGTATATCATATCATTCATGTGATAGAAATGTAATCCTTCCAACCTCATGAATAGATTAATGTTGGAACTGCTTTTATGAATAAATTAGTAGATTAATGAGGGCTCTGTCCTCATGAATAGATTAATGTCACTCTTGTAGGGTTAGGATTCATACAACAGGAGTAGAAGTGTCACACACTGAAGTTCTCTCATTGTCTTTCCCTGAGATTTTCTTTTGCCATAAAATGTAAAAACACATACTTTTGGCATATCTAAACAGGAGCTGTCTTTTATCCTTAGGACTCTGCAACATTCTGAACTGTGGTCACTATGAACTTTTATTATCTATAAATTATTCATTCTACAGTATTCAGTTATAGCCATAAAATTAAAGTAAGGCAGTTTTTAATAGCTATATTTTTATATATAGTATATAAAATTGTGCCTCACAAATAACAGATTCAATAAATATAAAGAATATTTACATTTTCATTTTTAACAATCAAAACCTTCTTTAAAGTGTTTGGTTAAATGCATTCCATTGTTGTGAAATAGATCTTTACTGGTAGTAAACTCAAAAACTTGGAACGCCATACCTTTGAAAGAAATTTTGCTCTTTTTTTTGTCTACTTAGATTTTGGGAAGGAAAATGAAGTAATTTTGAGTGTTTCAGTTAATTTGATGACAGCTGCTGATGTGGGAGTGATTTCTTATCAATAAAGAAACTGCCTGAGCTCATTGATAGGCCAACCCTTATGTGGGTGGAGTAAACAGAACAGGATTCTGGGAGAAGGAAGCTGAGTCAGGAGTCGCCATGATGTTCCCACTCCAGGTGGACGCACGCTAGAATCTCCCCGGTAAGCACACCTTGGGGTGCTATACAGATTATAAGAAATGGGCTAGTCCAGGTGCAAGAGCTAGCCAATAAGAGGCTGGAACTAATGGGCCAGTCAGTGTTTAAAAAAATACAGTTTCCGTGTAATTATTTCGGGGCATAAGCTAAGCCATGTGGGCGGTCCCGTGCGGGGGAACACAGCTGGCCGCTCCTCTTACTGCAAGCTGCTACATGCAAGCAAGTGGACTTCTTAGAGATTTCTTTTATGCCTAGACTGTGCTACTCAGCATAATGCTGTTAAGTTGTAGAGCATAACAGTCTATACTTTAGCTTTGACCCAGAGTGAAATTCTATAGGGGGTGAATGGCCTACTCCTTGTTCTTATACACCAGAAGATATTTCTGTTCCTTCTATTTTTTGCCCACTGGCAATAAAGCTGCAATGATTGGTCATGCAATACCTCTACCAAACCCTGGCCTCAACCATTTCATAAATACTCAAAAGTGGAGCAGTTCAATCTTACTGTAATAATTTTCAAAGTGTTAAGCAGGTTCTGTACTAAATGCACAGTGAGTTTACTGATATATTTCTAACCAGTTGTATACAAAAGCACTTGTTTGTCCAAATTCTCTCCAACCCTTACTATTCTGATTCATTTAGCTTTGCGTGTGTAATTATAGATGTAAAGCCATATGTTATTGTGATCTTTTATTTACATTCCTTTCATACTTAGTGATTCGTCATGTATCCATGTTGACAAGATGTACATCTTAAAAACAGGTCTATTAAATCCTTGACCTGTCATTTAACCTGACCAGTATATACATTTTGATTTGACAATTAAAGGGTTGCTTTAAATATATAAATGTTCAAACCTTACCAAGTATATGATAGCAAGCATTTTGTTTATGTGTTGCTTTCTTTTATACTCTGGATCTTACATCTTTTGGTGAATCAAAGATTTTTTTCTTTAATGTTCTTTTGTTTTTCACAGAAAAATTGGGTAGGGATTTTTTTATAGCTTTTATAACAACATTCTTTTTTTTTACATTATTTCCTTTCTTTTTAAGTTTTTATTTATTCTTCTCTCATACAATACATCCTGACTGCAAATTGATCTCCTGCCACTCTTCCCAGTCCCACCTCTACCTTCCTCCCTTCTCCCCATCCAAACTCCACCATTATTCACCTATTCTATATCACAGTGAAGCCTTCTTACAACTATTAAATCCACATTATCTGTCGTGTTCAACTAAAGTCCATGTTACATTAAGTTTTGCTTTTAGTATTATATATTCTGATAGCTCTAACTGTTCGATACATTTTTGGATACAAATGGCTCTCCTTTTTGTTATCCTACCAAAATTTCAGTACCCTAAAACAATTCTGTGCTTTACTTATCCCAAATTCTTCCTGCCCCAAATTTTCTGGTCATTTTCTAACTTCTATGACATTGCCATTCCTAGAATGCCATCAGCTTAGAATTGGGCATTGCACCATATCCTCAGATTGACTGCTTTCTTTTAATAATGAACGTCTAGCCTGGCCGTGGTGGCACAAGTCTTCAATTCTAGCACTGGGGAGGTAGAAACAGGTGGATTTCGATGAGTCTGAGGCCAGCTCGATCTACAAGAGCTAGTTCTAGGAAGCTAGAACTTTTACACAGAGAAACCTTGTTTTTATAAACCAAAACAAACAAACAAACAACTAAAATTACTTCTATTTTTTGTTGCCTCCATGTATCTAATTTATCTACATTCTTTAAAAACCAATGCTTATTATAAACAAAATATACTTTTCTGAATGTTAGTGTTTTCCCTTCCCTAAACTAAGTTATGTTCTAAAAATATCCAACAACTTGTAACCAAAATTTAGTCTCAGATTAAATAATCTCTCTCCCAAGGCAGACACATTTAAGAAATAGAATACCCTGAAATGTATAAAAAGCAACCCTATTCTCCTTTTACTGTCAGAAATAAAAATGATTTGCATCCAGTAATTATTGTCAAAACATGTCATAGAACCTGAGAAGAATTCCAGGGTGTGTGTCCTTCACACTAACACCAGCACCTTGGTCTTTTCACCTAACTTGACTACCCTGAACTTTCAGCATTTTCTTAGTTATAATTCTCATTTCACTACCCAACCTTAGCTCCCTTGTCTTTCTACTTTAGCAAACAGATTTCTATATATCTATTGGTCCCTCTTTACTCAATGGTGAGTGAAACACATTTCTCTGACAGATCAAAGTAGTTTTGACTGAGTTGGGAAAAGTGTGACCATGCTATTATGATATATACAAACAGAGTCCTTTGTTTCTCAGCTTTTTTTTATCACTTTATATTTATTAGGGTATGGTGAGAGCATGAATGTTCTTCCATACCAGACCTGAAACTTCAAGCATACAAAAGTATACCCTTCAGGGAATTCTTTCTATGTATATAGATTTTTCTTAGACTCAACCCTGTATTTTTTATTTCAAAGTTAAGAACTCATTGCTAAATCCAAGCTAATAAGAACATATGCCCTTGTTTTTTCACAAGACTTTGATAATTTTGAGTTTTAACGCTTAATTACTTAAGCCATAGTTTCTTAATTATTATATAAGATGTAATATAAATAGAGAACTTTATTCCTTTGTGTTCAGAAACCTAGCTTTCCAAGTACAATTTGTTTAAAAAATAATTAATAGACTCTTCTGTTACAAAATTTGAAGTAAAATTCATGGAAGTAACACTATGTGATACGCATTACGATTTACAAATGTACAATTTACTTTTGAATGAGCAAAATATATCTAGAAACACGAATACTAATTACTCAGATACTTTTATTTCTTCAGAAGAGGTAGTAACTTGTTAGGTAGACACAGAAATTTCACATGAATTTAAATTAGGCAAGAGTTTAATATTTTATAAAACCTTTTTGAATATGACAAATTAAACATAAAATATTTCCTTTTCTATCAAGTTATTTTACTTTACTATTCCATTTTTATTTTTCTCTTGGGCAGGTTTCTTGTCTCAACCTTAATTTCCAATATTCTTGATGCTTCAGAGAATTTAAAACTTTGACAGCAAGGGAAAAAAATGCATTAATTTTGATATTCTCGAAATGAGTAGGTCTCACACATTTCATTACCTAGAGCAATTCAGATGGGTTTTTACTAAACATACAGTTATTTTTACCAGAATTATTTCATAAGGTCATTCAATAACTCTTACCAATAAGATCGAATAGTTACCCAGTGAATTGTTATTTAAAATATTTAGAAATATGACTGTAAGCAGAAATTGCACCAAGAATCTTTAATAGACAGTACATTTTAGCAGGGTTGGAGACAGATGAGAATATACTACCTAATTTTGAATTCTATTTCCAAGCTATAAATCACATAAAATATCTACAACTAAATGGGTGAATTTGATTGTTATCCAGTGAATTGGGGAACTGAATGGTAGTAATTAAATAATCTTAGAGAAGAACAAATGGATCCTATCTGCTACTCCCATGTCTGCTTTTTAGCAATGCTTTCTAACACTGTTTCTAAGGCACTAAATCAAGTTAATATTTTAGAATATGACTCTTCCTACTATGGGGTCTGCAGGACTTCTGAGGTAATATACTTAAGTGTGTGTTCCAAGGTATTAAATCCTGAGTAACCTCCACTAAAATGCTTCAGAGCCCAAAATTGATGTCAAATGTTAATCAAAATCTCTTGGCAAGTGCAGAATTTTAATGGAATTGCTTTGTTCTTGAGCTAAAGTAAAAATTTTGTTTCTTCACTGTTAAGAGAGACTCTTCTGGCATTCACTAAGAAAGGCCAATGTGTTCCATAAAATGAAAGCTGCTCATTTAAGTGAGTGGCATTAGGTACGTAGGTATGAACGTTAACCTGGAAATTCCATGAATCTAATTGATTTGACCCTCTCAGTCTATGACAATATAAAGGATGAATAATTCCCAATATTTTTCAACCAAAATTAAAGAATTCTTCACCCATTTTTGTTTACGATATCTGAGGATCCTTGCTGGGCAGTGGTGCCACACACCTTTAATCCCAGTACTTGGATGGCAGAGACAGGCGGATCTCTGTGTGTTCGAGGCCAGCCTGCTCTACAAGAGCTAGTTCCAGGACAGGCTCCAAAGCTACAGAGAAACCCTGTCTCAAAAAACAAAACGAAACAGTAGATATCTGAGAATCCTTTAAGAATTTCAAAATTAGACATAGTGACCTTCATTTCTTGGCTTTTTTATTCTTCTAATTTACAAATTTATGTAGTAAAATAGAATGGTGGTTTTAGTAACATAATAAAAATATTATTTGAGTTACAATAAACTTTCTCTGAGATACTGATTTAAAAAATGTCTATGACTGCTAACATAGTTCAGTAATAGTGTATATCTAGTGTTAAAAAGATATTTTTCAGTGGTCTAGAGAGAAGGCTCACTGCTTAAGAGCACACAAGGCCCTTCGGTTCTGAGTTCAATTCCCAGCACCCACAGCAGGTGGCTTGAAATCAACCTTAATTTCAGCCCCTGGAAATCTTCTGGTCTCCAAGGACATGCAAGTATACACAGAGAAATAAATACAAAATAAATATTTAACAAATAATATAATTAAAAAAAATTATCTTAGTTACAATCCCGGGTAAAACACACGTGTGCGCACGCGCGCGCACACACACACACATATGAAAAGTAAGGAAAGAAAGAAGGAAAAAATTTAGAAAGATCATAAAGAAGAAAGAAAAACAAAGAGAGTCTCATGTTGCTTGGAGGAAGTTGGGGTATGGGCATCTTCACCAACTGATCGCCTTTACTATTATTTCTTTACTATCTGTTATTATTAGTGTCTGGGAAGCACAACTATTGATACATGGAAGAAAAAAAGATCAACATCTAAATGAAAGAAAAGCATTTTGTAGAGTCACAAAATACAGCATTTTATTTTTAGTAATTTGTTTTTGTAGGAAAACAAATTGTATTGTAAATAACTTCCAATGTCTAAGAAAATCCTCATGAAGTGACATGAATTTGGATAGAGGACTCAGAAAAATTATGCATATATTTTAAGTTTAATTTGCTTTAAATATTATTTTTTACCAATATGTAATTATCAGTTTGATACAGGAAGCAGAAATTACATGAAATTAAATTTGGTGTGTATCTCTTTTTTTTTTCAACCAAAATATAGTTGAGACATTAACTTATTCTTTTGGATTGTATTTGCAATAAGTATATTAATGATGAGTGTAATCTTAAAGTACTTTTTTCATATTTTCTATTAAAAAGTTTATATTTTCTTTTGCATACCAACCACAGTTCCCCATTTCTGCCCTTGTCCAATTATACCCTCTTCCCCCCATTCCCATCCCTCAGTTACTCCTTAGAGGGTGGAAAACTTTCCTTGGGGTGTCAAGGTCTGGCATACAAACTAGAGTCAGGACCTCTGTATCAAGGTTAGGAAAGATAACCCACCTTAGGGAATGGGTTCCAAAAAGCTAGTTTATGAGCCTTGGTTAGGTCCTAGCGCCATAGCCAGCCTCACCCCCACCCATCAACAGATCAAGCAATGTAACTCTCACCCACATTCTGAGTGTCTAGTTCGGTCCCATGTAGTTTCCCCAGCTGTCAGTCCAGAGTTCTGCTAGGCTGGCCTGGTCAGCTGTCTCTGTAGTTTTCCCAAACGTGCTCTTAACCTACCTCGTTCATATGATCTCTCCTCCCTCTCTTCATCTGAACTCCAGGAGCTCGGTCCAGTGCTTGGCTGTGGGTCACTGTGTCTGCTTCCCTCAGTTATTGGATGTAGGTTCTATGATGACAATTAGAGTAGTCACTGGTCTGATTAAAGGGGAAGGCCTTTTCAGACACCTCCTCCACTATAGCTAGGAGTGTTAGCTGGTGCCATCCTTGTGGATTCTTGGGAATTTCTCTAATACCAGGTTTCTCCCTAAGCCCACAATGGCTCCCTCTATCAAGATATATCTCTTTTATTGCTCTCCTCCTCCATCCCTACCCCAACTCGATCTTCTTCATCTTCATGTTCCCATCCCCCTCCCCCCTTTATATGCCCCTCCCATTTACCTAGAAGATGTTAACTATTTTCCTTCCTTGGACCCTCAATGGGTGTGCCTCCTAGGGTCCCCTTTTTTACATTGCTTTTCTGTTGTAATAGGAGTGGTGGGCCACTTTCCCACTGCCTGGCTCCCAGCTAGTTTATACCCGGAATAATTACATGGAAACTGTATTCATTTAAACACTGCGTGGCCCATTATATCTAGCCTCTGTGTTGGGATATTTGATTCTTGCTGTTGTAGAACCAATAATTTCTGGTGCTGCCATATTGTTCTTTATATTGGTTAGTGTATTCTTTCACTACTTATGCCCATCTCTTCCTCATTGGTACAGGTTAAGTCTGTAGCTATAGTGGTTGCTCTTCCTCCAGGTGCAGCTGGGGACTGTGATTCCTGTGGTCACTATCCTTCCAGGTGTAGGTGAATCCAATGGGTCCCATGGTTGCTGTTGCAGTGGAAGATGGTGTGTAGGAGAGGGTGTGGCTCCTGGTAGCTGGAGGTCTCATGGATGCAGGTTAGGAGACTAAGGCCTAGAGAACAAAGCTCTCCAGCCAGGATATCAGATATTCACCTGTCCCTACAGGTTCAGGTGGATCCAATGGATCTGTGGGCCACAGTTACAACCAAGGATAGTTGGCAAGAGGGCACTGCTGCCTGGTCGCTGGGTGTGCCATGGATGGGGGTGGGGAGAACAGGGCCTAGATGATGAGGGAGTCCCCTCTGTGTGCTGTGATTACCATTAATTAATAAAGAAACTGCCTTGGCCTGTTGATAGGGCAGAACTTAGGTAGGCGAGGAAGACTTGACTGAATGCTGGGAGAAAGAAGGGTGGAATCAGGAGATGCCATTGATCCGCAGACTGAGGAATACATGCTAAAACTTTGCTGGTAGGTCACGACCTTGTGGTGATATATAGATTAATAGAAATGGGTTAAATTAAGATGTAGGTGTTAGCTAATGAGAACTAGAGCTCCTCCTTGCAGCACTTAGAAAGCAAAGCTTCCCAGCTGAGATATCGGACATTCATCCGTCCCTCCAAGAGCAGGTAGGGCTGGTGGGTCCAAGGATCACTGGTGCAGTGGAAGAGGTTGGTGGGAGAGGGTGCTGCTGCTGCCTGGTTGCTGGGGGTGACATGGGTAGCAGAATATTGGAAGATTTTATCCAAGATTCATCAATACAATCAAATAATTATTCGAAACTGATTGTGCCAAGTGTGTTCCCCTACTATTGAGAGTCACAATTTCCAATCTAGCCTGGAGTAGTTAATAATTTCTAGGCCAATCAATATGAGATACATAGTGAGAGAATCCAGTTTCCTTAGCTTAGAGAATACTTGGGTTTTAATTAAAACATGATTCATATGTGGCTCACCTATTGACTTATATATTCAAAATAAGAGAAATAAACAATACGAAAGAGATTATATTTAAAGTAATATTATCAAATTAATTCTGAAAAAAAGGGTGCCCTGGAATAGTTGACATTAAAGTTAAGCCATGGCATCTCCAAATATATATATATATATATATATATATATATATATATATATATATATATATATATATATACATATATATATGTGTGTGTGTGTGTGTGTGTGTGTACATTTGTGTGTATATATTAATTCAACTTTACATTTATAGTAAGTAGGCCTATAACTAAACTGTCAGGTGTAGAATAATTAAGTATTGGTTTGAACTAAATTTGGAGTTGTACACTATAATGATAATTTATATTTTCTTGGAACATATCATTTATATCGTGCAAAAAATCTTTGTTCACTATGCCATAGGAGATATTTCTGAAGGGATATATATTAAAATACACAATTACTTTTTGAAAACAAACAAAGTAAGTTGTAATTAACATTGAACATGAAGAATGTTGAATCTGACCTTGGAAGAAGGTAATGGAATTTCAAAGCTCCTGTTTGCAATTTATTATAGAAAATATATTATTTTGATTGAGCTTCTGTTTCTAGTCTACAGTTAGTACTATGCATTTTTCCAAACCTGTTTTCAATTATAATAAATAACACCTGTGTTTGCTATGAGTTCATGTTGGATTTTCTCTAATTTCTAAAATTATCTTGGCTTTTATATATGTACATCTACATTCAAACATTTGTAAATTTTTTTGGTCACTTACATTTCTCTAATACAATGCCTAATCTCACTTTCTGTCAGTAATTTAACGTCAAGTATAATTAATCACTGTCTTTTCTGGATTTAGCATTAATAAAACTAGGAGATCTTTAAATCATCACTGAAAACATATTTGAATGTTTCCTTAACTTAAAATTTTATTGTAAATCTAACTTTAGCAAAGTTTTGATGAAAAACACATAAAATAGAAATTGTATTAAAATGAATGTACAGAATGAAGATTAAACAGAGAGATATGTAAAGCCTACAATGTCTACTGAATTTTATCTTGTTTAGAAATCATGTTTCTTTCACACACACACACACACGCACTCCCAGATTTTGTATCAACCATTATAGTTTTCTTATTAATATCCTTTCTCTTTTTACTTTGAAAACAGAATTTCTCTGTAGCTTTAGAGCCTGTTCTTGTAGACCAGGCTGGCCTCAGACTCATTGAAATCCACCTGCCTCTGCCTCCCCAGTTCTGGGACTAAAGGTATGCACCACGACAACCCAGCTATCTTTATAAGTGCATAAAATTGAATATTATTTTTGTTCATATTATGTGTATGGGTGTTTTCCCTAAATATATATCAGTATACTACGTGTGTTTGGTTTCAGAGGCCAGAAAAAGCCATTGGATCCTGAAACTCGACTTACAGATTGTTGTGAGCTACCATGAATATTTTTTTAGCTGCACCAGGGTCTTCTGGAAGACAATTTAGTGCCCATAACCACTGAGTCTCATCCCCAACCCCCTACATCTGCTATTTTAAAATAATGTTGTTGGGGTTGGAGAGATGTCTCAGTGGTTAAGAGCACTGGCTGCTCTTTCAGAAGTCCTGAGTCAAATTCCCAGCAACCATGTGGTGGCTCAAAACCATCTGTAATGAAGTGTGGTGTCCTCTTCTGACTGCAGCTATACATGCAGGCAAAACACTGTATACATGATAATAAATAAATCTTTAAAAAATGGTGTTTTATCTAATTTCCTTTCTAGTCTTTATTTTTTTCTATACAATAAAATCTTTCTTACATTTTTGCCCTCTAATATATAATCAGGTTAATTTTAATAATTACAATTTCTTTTCTTATAGAGTCTTTCCAGCTCATTATTTTTTTTGTGGTCCTACTCTTCAACAATTGCTTATAATAAAAGTATAAGATTATTTCACATTTTAAAGGATTGTTTTTCAGTATAGTTCTTGCCTGTGGCCCTAGAGTTAATATAACTCTTCATCTTTATAATGAAAAAGAAAATACTGAAGATTTTAATTATTCTATTTCTAAACAGAGATTTGTCATTTGATTTTTGAAAGACACAATTGAGCATTATCATTTGTAAAGACTGAGATTTTCCCAATTATATTTTTCTTTAGCAAGTCCCCCAGGAGAACTACTATTCAAACAGTAGACATAGACATGAGTGTAAGGAAAGCCACAACCCCATTCATAAAAAACATTCAAAGTGTCTGTCCATCACTTTATGGAGTGCATGCTTTGGCAGAAAAGCCTTGCAGTTCTCCCTTTATTTCTCTTGTCTTTTACTCATTGCTTTCCAGATTTCCCTATTTCTTGCTGATTTGAGCATTTTGAATTTTATGGGCTTGGTATAATTTCCCTTATAAGTGTTTGGCTTGCATTTTGTCGAACTCCTTTATTCTTTGTGCTTACAGTTTTCATTGTACATGAAAGATTTCCTATCGTTAAACTTTGCTCCCCAGAGCCCAGCTTTTCTTGGGAAGTGTTTTATGTGTATTTGTCACAGTAGCTTATACTGCTGAATGTGTTCCTATTTCAGTCTTTACTGTTTTGAGTCTTTTAAATTGGTAGGTATTCAGTGTGATGTTATAGTTAGTATACAACACATAAAATATAATATGTAGTTTATATACATTTTGGGGCCAAGCCAAATATTTTTATTTGTATTCAGACAAGAAATACAACTCCGGCAAAGGCTATTACATAGCATCTATTTACTTTTTATTGATAAATAGGAATATTATTTATTTTTAAATCACAGCCAATAACACCTTAAAAAGTCATTAAATATATGTTTCTCATTATTTATTGGTTTGTGTTTGTATGTGGAAGGCTTGAATGTGGAGGTTAGAACACAACCATATAGAACCCTGTGTTGAACTCAGGCTAGCATGAAGTGCCTGTGCCCACTGACCCAGGAATGTCCATTTAATCAAGAAAAATGGTTTGTAACTTGATATGGTAAGCACTTCAAGTTTAAATGTCATTTGATCCTATTCATATTTCTAAATTTCCCTTTCTTTCTCACCAACTCGTTAGTTTCCTAAAATATTAAAGGCATGTCACATGTTAAATTATTTTTTTTTACTTTTACTATCATGCCATTCTTTCTGAAAATTCCTATATCTGCATGATTTTTGGTTTTGTGTGGTAGGTAAATTATTCTTTTTAGTACAGTAATATTCTCTCACATCGGCTGTTTGTTTTATGCATTTTATTTTTTATTTCAAGATTTCAAAATTTATGTTAATATACTTTTCAACCTCTAAGTTTTATCAGTTTTGATATATCTACTTTTAAGCTTCATTTCAATTTTCTTTATTATAGTTTTGATTTATAGAATATCAAGTCTGCATTTTTTATTTTCTATGTAGTTAAGCTCTAGTTTACCTTATAATTAACCTGGTATATATTTTATGGTTTGTTTTTGTTAACCACTAACTGAAAACCAGGGAGTGTTATTCTGATATACCATATCTGTGAGTTTCATCACCTTTCCTATATGCCAATTCACTAAAATATTTTTGTTAAGGTTTAAAGGGAATTATAATAAGTTTTTTAAGCAGAGTATTGCTCTTTGTCAGTCTTTTAAGAAGAGAATCATGAATACAGTTGTATTCAGGAATCTTGTCAATGTGTGTTGAAATTTACATCCCATAAGGAACTCAGTGGAGAAACCCTGGGACAGCCTTCTTCTTGCTCCTGGTCCTGTGTATATCCAGGTGTATGACCTATTTCATTTTGCTGTCCTCCTATACATAAACTGCTACAGAGAACACTTCCCTCTTAAAATCTTTTTTTCACTCTGAGTATAAGATCATACCAAAGCAGAATTTAATTTTCTTCTTAAAGGATAACACAACCAGATCATAAGCATCTTTCTGGATATTGGCTAATATAAGTCACATTCTCCGTTTATCTTTAGTTCACAGATGCTAGTTATACCCTTGCTTATTGTGGCATGTATTTGATAGCTTTATAATATTACATGTTTAAATTATTTTTGTCAAACAATTATACCATTATTCTTTTTTAAGTTTTTATTATTTTATTTTACATGTATGGGTTATTGCGATGTATCTGTGAGCATGAGTGTGACTGCTGTCCATTGAGGCTACCAGAAGGTATCACATTCCCTGAATTAGAGATAAAGATACTGCAGACTGTTGTGTTTGTTCTGAAAACTGAAACCAGCTTCTCTGAAAGAGAAGTTAATGCTCTTAATCACTGAGTTGCCTTTATAACCCCTAATATTCCTGATATTATTAGAAATAAAATTATCTTTCAAAATTACCTTCATGATAACTCTATCTTTGGGAATATTGCACATGGTTTAATTACATTTTAAATGTTACTACAAATAAAGTTAAAAGGTTATAACTTG
This sequence comes from Microtus obscurus, assembly GCA_963919715.1. Taxonomy (NCBI): domain Eukaryota; kingdom Metazoa; phylum Chordata; class Mammalia; order Rodentia; family Cricetidae; genus Microtus; species Microtus obscurus. The sequence continues at coordinate 40,329,778 of CAWTZC010000297.1, read as the reverse complement.
ATTTTTAAGCAAAATAATAAAAGGAATTATGGCATAAGCACTTTAATAAGTATATAAATAACATTATTACAGTTTCTTTGAATTGAGTATTTGAAATTAGCCAGGAAATGATAAGCACCAATTATTTTGAAAATTAGCATAATTGCTTCAGATCATTTGGGAGTTTTCAGAACAGTAATGATTACAAAAGATTGAAGATGAAAAAAAGAATTGAATTGTGTATTTCTCAGTTATTAGAGACAATCTAGTTTCATGGATCAGGTATACACACTATCATGAAGAACTTAGAACCAAGAAGAGAGAGAGAGAGAGGCTAAACTCTGTTAATCCAAAAGAGAAAAATAGCCCCAAACAGTATTAGAACTTTCTTGTGATCAACAAGTTTTACATAACTTTTAGGGTCTCCTTTGATAGTTCAGTTGGTAGAGCAGAGGACTGTAGTGGATTTTCACCTTTGGGGATAGAGAGATGGCTCAGAGTTTACAAGCACTGGCTGCTCTTTCAGAGATCCTAAGTTCAGTTCCCAGCACCCACATGATAACTCACAACCATCTACAGTGAGATCTGGTGACCTTTTCTGTCATGCATGTGTATATGCAGGCAGAACATATAATAAATAAATCTTAGAAAAAAGACTTTTAGAAAAATTTTCCAAAAAGGGGGATATCTCAAGGAAAAGGTCATAATCTTTGACCTCTGAAGTGTTACTTCAAAAACAAGCAAACAAAAAAAAGACAGAACAAAAAACAAACATAAGACATTTATAGTTACAATTTGCTGACATAAGGATGCGTGGAACAATTACTTTTTGACTAATAATTTCAAATAAGTAGTCTTCAAAATGGATGATTTGTTCAACTAAGTGCAGATAGTTTTAAAGGTCAAGAAGAGAAAAAAAAACTTACATTAAGAAAAGAAAAACAACATGAATGCAAATTTTATTTGTTAGTAGAAGAGGGTCTATATATTACTTAATGAACCCAATATCTACTATTATGCCAGAGATAATGAAACAGGTTTTATAGTCACATTACCTCCTTGAAACTACTGACCTCCAATTTTCAACAGGAAATATCACGCAGAATATATATTAGAAGCTGTTATATTATTTAGACTTTTCTTCAAGTTTGCTTTATAAAGCTTTATGGAAGATCAAAAGACATGGATTATGAATAATGATTATTTCAGACCAAGTGGATAAACTTTGGAATACTTGTGAGTTTCGTATAGAAACAGAATATACTTTCTTCATGTGACTTGTCTGACAAACTCTATGATATTAGTAGTTAACCAACATTCCACCTCATTTTAATTTGCTTTAGAATCCTAAGATTTGTTTCTCTATGCATGTTACAACATGGTTTATATTTTATGGAGACAAATAGTAGATATTTTAGTTAAACAAAGAATTCTTATGGGAAACAATAAATATAACAGCATGTTTTAAAAATAACATGTAGACATCAATAGTAATACACAATCAACTATTCAATAAATGTTCAAAGTCAAAGATATTTTATTATTTATAATATTATATAATGTCTAAGAAGTAAGAATTACAGAACACAAAATAATAAATTTACCATTTATTTTAGTTTTCCTTATTTTCCAGTGCTTTCTTTGTTTTTCATAGTATTTTTTAGGTAGAAATGACACAATCAAATCTAATTTTCCCATGATGTGTTGCTAAAAAAAAATAGGAACCTATTTTCTACCAAATAATTTATATCATATCTCAAGTACTTTTCAAGCCATATGCAATTTACTTTAAGAGACATTTAAAGTACTCTTTTTATAAGATCCTGTCAAGAATGCAGAATCACTTTTATTTACTCTAATTTCTCCAATATTTATTTTCAAAATTTATGAAACTCTTGGAATTTACTTAAGCAGATTTACTACTACTTCATATTTACTAAGTCTCTGAATCTAATTTGAATTTGATAGGTTCTCTTCTATCTCAAAACTACTTTTGAGCTGTGTAAATATTTCTTGGATAAAATAAACATAGTGCTGTCTAGTATTCAGTGAAATGCGAATATTAGGTAAGTTCTGTTACCCAGTAATGTGCAATGAATATAGGGAAACCTATATTATACTTGGTAGGAAGCAAACACACTCTTACACACAAACTAACACACACACAAATTTGAATATATTAGTACTCTCGCATACTACTTGAGCCTGCATGTCCATGATTTTCACATTTCTTCCTCAAATCAATTAATAGTTCTGAATTTTTCATTAGTCTGTCTCCCACTCAGTGCTTTGTAGATCAACTTACATTTTTATTTACACAGATAAGGATAATTCTTACAATATAGTATAAGTGAGGAGGTACATGGGGCTCTACTATCACTAATTTAGAAATCACTAAAACCCTAAGTTTCAAAAAGTTGATTTGTAGGTAAAGTAGTGATTTTATGCACATTTGTGCAGCTCTGTTTTCTGAGGAAAGTAAACATGCAATGCAAAGGAAGCTATAAAAAATTCATTAAAGTTCAATGTCAATCATTTATAAACAGTCAGAAAAGTAGTAGGGTGATAATTCTAGTATAAAAGTGACATAATAAGAATCTAAACCTACCACTCCATCCTCACCAGTGTGTTCATGGAAGATTCACAATTCCACTCAGAAATGCTAGCAACATTATTTTCATAACTGTACTCTCAACATTAAAGAGGAATTTATACACTCAAATGTCTTATTTAACACCAGTAGAAGATATAAAACATTAAATCATAGATCTTCATTTCTCTTACAAAACTATTTCATTGAATTTGCTTATCATATAAGTTACAATGCTAATATTCCTGACAGACTGATTATCATTTCCTGTAAGAATTTTAAAAAATTATAAAAAATACTATCTTACTTTGAAAACAGTGGCTCTAAAAATTTAAAAATTACTACTCATAATTGATAGAGTTCACAATTTTGTATCATTCTCAACTGTCAGTTCAGCTGACAGTGGCTGTTATTTTTAGTGTGAAAAAGTTTCACGTGGCAATGTCTTCACTTTCTTTGAGCTAAATATGGCTGACATTAATTCTATTATACCCCTTCTTTTTCTTTGAAGAAACAAATGACTCTGCATACTTATTTGTTTTGTATAGCTTACTGAAAAATAATTATACATTGGATTTTGCTTTCTTTCTTCTTCCTGTTTTTTTTAAGCCCATGCTTTCTTTTATTTTGTGTCAACCCACCTCTTCCATTCCATAAAACTTGCATTGCTTTTATGACTACAGAATTCCTCCCAAATGATATTATATATTAAATACTTGACATTGAGTTATTGGATTTACTGGAAAATTTATGTAAGTCATTTAGGGGGTTGTATCTCTCTTATGTAGTTGTAGGTGTTTTCAGCAAGTTGTACTGAGAAGAAAGTATATATTGTACTATTTCTTGTTACCTTTCCAAAGAATAATTTGTGAATTCCAAATCATGTGAATATATAACTTCACTATGTGAATTCCTTCATTTCAAAATTAACTTTATGCATTGTATACAGTTCAAATGATTGAAATCAGATAGGAAAAGTTGCTGAGTCCCTTAATGTTTAGAAAGTTAATTGTTCAAAGATAGAGAAAATAAATGAAGGAAAATTGCATCAAGCTCAGGAATGGTACCTTTTCAGTATTAATTCATAAGCAGGTGTCATTTTGGCTTAAATATTTGTATGACAATTTTGCCTTCTTGTCATTTGAATATGTGCATATATAAATTTTTGACTGATAATCATGAAATAAGGATCTATCATTTGTTCTAATACCATGACATTTCCTAAACACCATCAATTATTGCAAATAAAGCTAAATACACAATAGTCTTCATGAAAACAAGCTCATAAACTTAAGAAGTTATTATATTATTGAAATAAGTCTGTGCATTTTATTTGCATAAACTCATTAAATATGCATATGTCATATGCTATGTGTCATGGTTTCATGGGTAATAGCATGTGATATGAGTTATATCATTACCAGGTTTTTAGAATTACTTGTTTCTCTGACTAACACTGTACAAATTTGATGGGATTTTAGGTCCTGGAATAAATACAATGGAAAGCTCAAAGAGTTACCATGATTTCTTGGTCTTCTGCCATGCTTGTATGAACTCACTAAAAATCCTGCAGATAAATTTTCCTTGACTGATAAACCATGAATATACAAATACCATAGCTTAAAGTAAGCAATTTTTAAAATTACATACACGTAAATTTCAGCACATGCTTTTATTTTTTGAGACAAGGGCTTATGAAGCCTATTATGGCATCAAATGCCATATGCAGCTGGAATGACTTTGAATTCTGATTTTTCTGCCACCAACTTCCAAGTGCCAAGACAGGTGTGTGGCACCATGCCTGGCATAGTTCTGTTTATTTTTTTCCCTTTTTTATTCTTGTAGATCTTTGTTTTAACTTAAAGCTTGTATAACACCGACTATCAGCACTAAGAGTCACAAACTGTTGTTTTGTCATTTTATGATATTAACACACATTATTTTTTTAATAAATGAGATTTTAATATTGCATCATGTTCCTGTCCCTTTCTTCCCTCTAAACTCTTCCATACACCCCTTCTTGCTCTTCAAATCTTTTTATTAATTGTTGTTACATATAGATTGAGAAAGCGCCTCATAGCTCATCCCTATACAACAACCATTAGAATTGCTTTTTACAATTAGTGATATTTGTAGTTAAAATCTAATTATTCTCCTCCTCTTTCTCTTAATCAATTATCAGTATCAGTTTTTTTTTTCTGGACTACACAATTTTTGGAAGAACCTAAGTCGTATATCTATTCTCATATATCTTGAACTAGTTTCCCTCACTTCTATTCTTAAAGAATTTTAGAGTATTGTAAACTATGCAAGAAAGTCACAGACTAATTTTATATGTTTTTCTCCGTGTTAAATTGCTGTAATCATAAGACTAGGAAAGCTGGCATCACCTCTTGTCCTTTCTTTCCAGGATGAACTAGCCAGGGCAATGCCAGAAAGCTCACCCCAGTGGTGAGGATGAGGGAGAGTTGGAGGTTTGAGGAATTCTACAACCACCCAGGCAAAGAACCAGGGTTATGAGTTGGCCCACCCCAACTCCATCCATTTGTGATCTGCTGGAACACCTAAAGGGACTGGTTTTGGAGACCTAAAGCAGCAGAATTTCCACAACAGAGGGCAACAACAGGATAACCAAGAGGAGTTCCAGCAAGGGCCTAGCATCAACGGTGTAGCAGAAACCAGAGGCCATGAACCAGACTAATGGACACTTGGCAATGAACACTTGCAAGTGATGATATATGTATAAAAGGGTTTACTACATGACTTACTGTGTCACAGTACATACAGCTTCGGTGGCAAGATTGATTTTTTCTTCTTTTTAATTTTTTTTTTCTCCTAAATTTTATTTTATATCATTTTGGGGAAGGGAGGATGCAAGGTCATAGGGCACATACAAATGGACGGGGAAATGAATGGGATGGCAATGCATGATGTGAAAAACACAAAGAAGAAATAAAAAGAAATTTAAAATTAAAAATAAGAATTTCATTCTCAGAGAAGACTAGTGGGGAAGGCTGCTTAGATTGTTGATCTGCTTTAGGTCCAGAGTAAAACTTCACTGAGATGTCTCTCATTTTTGTAAAACTATTTCATGAGAAAACATAGAAGGAAATGTCTGAATTCCTGAAGTGTCTGAAATTTGATGGTAGTCAGTGATGCTGATATTGTCTGACAATTGCAGCATTAAACTGGAAGCCCATGATGTGCTTTGGGTCTCATAAATTAGAGAATTTTGGTTTATTACTAGGCCAGACTCCAAGCTTTTGTATTTTGATTATTCAGACTTATTGCCAAGGGTGATTCATAGACTGACACTTAATGACAGGGCCTCCTTTCATGTTCTAAATTATTTATTAAATAATTTATTAATTTTCACCATTAAATGATAAAAAACATGCAATTCAGCAGGTTTTAGACTGCATTACAGAACAAATAACTGCACTGAAATCCTACACAGATTTATACTCTCAAATATAAAAATCACTTATCTTTAATTCTTATTCACAGTGCTCATACTCCCAGAACATTAGCAAAGTCATAAGATTCTTAAATAATCAGCTAATGACTATTTCCAAATCAAAGATCTAATTCTAAATTGCATATGTGATCTAAATATTTCTGCTTAGGCACATTGCACATGGGTCAAGTTGTAAGTGTAGATTGCACATACTAGTTATGCTAGAAGAAAAAGTCTTTGATATTTGCTCTCAAATATAAAATGAAATCAGTACTATCTTATTTCTCTTTTATAAAGAGAAGTAACGGGAGCTCAACATGCAATATACAAAACATGTCTCTCTCATCTTGATTTCAGTAGGATTCTAGGATTCTTCAAATACTGTCTCTAGGTTTTAAATTTGTTATTATGAGCAAAATGATTTCACCTGTCAATATTTGATTAGTCAGTTTAACAGCTTAAGACAGATTTACTCATTTGATAGATAACCTGGAATTGCAAGGTTATTGATTGAAGCTACACTCAAGGCCAAAAAAATGTCAAAAAAACCAATCCACTTGAAGATGGTTCTGATGAATGTTGTTGCCTTGGGTGCCAAGTGTAGTCTATCCCCCTGTTAACTCTTCAAGAGGATTGTTCAAAATTGATTGGAAAATAAATTTCAAATATGTTTTAATGTGACGAAATTTTAGAAGCCTTATTAAAAGCAAAAAAAGCACTCCTTGATTTTTCTTCATTTTTGTATTTTTATTGAAATAGTGCAAAGCCATCTTATTTGAAAGAGCGCAAGGAATAACATCACAGTGTGTCTTAAAATGTTTATTACTAGAAAAAATTGAATTATAACATTAAATTGAGACCTTCAAATGAACAAGCTGTAGAAAAATATAAATTAAACATGAAGGTTTATTAACTACGTTTAAAGACTCCATCGATTTACCCAAATCTTTCATGGACTATTTGAACAAAAGAACTGAAATTATTTGACACCCAAAAACAAAGGTTCTAGAAGACTCTGAAAACTTCAAAAAGTTTAGAATTGCAAACTACATATTTTAATAGGTAAAGCCAATGACAAGAATTTAAAATATTCTTTCCTTTTTCAAACAGAATTGAATGCCGATTTTACAGAAATCAGAAAAAGGAAACAAATTTAACACAGAATAATTTTTAGGTCATTGTCATACATCTAAGTGTATAAATTAACTGTGTAGAGTGTAATAAAATTTTATAAATGTATGCTTCGGTCAAATTGCAGATCAGTGATAACTGAAGATGTTGATAATTCCAAGTTTTCTTTCAGAGTCTATGAGTTGTGTTTGTTCAACCTCAACACTAGATGACCTTTCTTCTTCTGTCTTCATTTGCATTTCTGGGATCTAATAAAAACTGTGACATACAACATGTCTACATTTTAATTTTTTATGCAAAAGTAGGGATATGGATAAACACTCATTTGTGCTAAATTGAGTCTTAATTGGAACTGAAGTACAGAAAACACCAACACACTTTGCTTGAGGAAATCTTAGGTTTTGGTAAAGCTGAAGGCAAACTTAATGAAATTCAAAGGAGACTGCCTGAAGTCTATATAGGTGGGTGTAATATCAAAATTATACTGTCTATAGACTTGACAACATCCTCAATTTTACGATTATCCCTCCATATTTCAAGAGGTTCATCAAATTCTATCCATATTCAAGCAAAGGACTTGTGATCTAGGAAAGGGCTTGCTCTAAAGCACCCCAGGTGAAAATCTGCAGAGATGGTTCTGTAGTTAAGAGGACTAACTGTTCTTTCAGGACACTGGATTTGATTGTCAACACCTGTACGGTGGCTCTCAACCATCTGTTACTCCTGCCCCAGCTGTTGTGATCCCATTTTCTGATTTCCAAGGTCCCACAGTAATAGACATATAGGCAGACACACACTCATAAAGAAAAGAAATAGATCCCAGGCAAGTCAATATCTCTTATTGGTATATACAAGTAGTTTAGGAACTCATAGTGGAGTCAGAAAGCTATGAGTATATTTGCAGATAAATGTGTCAATGTGGTAATGTATATGGAGTATTAGAGATAGAGATAGGTACACTCAAAGGCTTGGGCAGCATCTGCGTCTGCAGATAGAAAGGCATTCAGGTAGTAGGGAATTATAGTTTGAAATTTAAAGAAAGAATATAAAAAAAAACAAGTCACCAAAATCTAGGATACCATTTGAACTTAAAGAACATACTTGAGTAATGTGGCAGGATACAAGATCAATTCCAAAAAATCAGTCACCCTCTTATACACAAAGGATATGGAAGCAGAGAGGGAAATCGGAGAAGCTTCACCTTTCACAATAGCCACAAACAGCATAAAATATCTTGGGGTAACTCTAACCAAGGAAGTGAAAGATCTATTTGACAAGAACTTTAAGTCTTTGAAGAAAGAAATTGAAGAGGATACCAGAAAATGGAAGGATCTCCCTTGCTCTTGGATTGGGAGGATCAACATAGTAAAAATGGCAATTCTACCAAAGGCAATTTATAGATTCAATGCAATTCCCATCAAGGTCCCATCAAAATTTTTCACAGATCTTGAGAGGACAATAATCAATTTTATATGGAAAAACAAAAAACCCAGGATAGCCAAAACAATCTTATACAATAAAGGATCTTCTGGAGGCATTACCATCCCTGACCTCAAACTCTATTACAGAGCTACAGTAACGAAAACAGTGTGGTATTGGCATAAAAACAGAGAAGTCGACCAATGGAATCGTATAGAAAACCCGGATTTCAACCCACAAACCTATGAACACCTCATTTTCGATAAAGGTGCTAAAAGTATACAATGGAAGAAAGAAAGCATCTTCAACAAATGGTGCTGGCACAACTGGATGTCAACCTGTAGAAGAATGAAAATAGACCCATACCTATTACCATGCACAAAACTCAAGTCCAAATGGATCAAAGACCTCAATATCAGTCCAAACACACTGAACCTGATAGAAGAGAAAGTGGGAAGTACCCTACAACAGATGGGCACAGGAGATCGCTTCCTATGTATAACCCCAGCAGCACAGACATTAAGGGCAACATTGAATAGATGGGACCTACTAAAGCTGAGAAGCTTCTGTAAAGCAAAGGACACTGTTACTAAGACAAAAAGGCAACCTACTGACTGGGAGAAGATCTTCACCAACCCCGCAACAGACAAAGGTTTGATCTCTAAAATATATAGAGAACTCAAGAAACTAGACTTTAAAATGCTAATTAACCCAATTAAAAAGTGGGGCACTGAACTGAACAGAGAATTCTCAACAGAAGAAGTTCAAATGGCCAAAAGACACTTAAGGTCATGCTCAACCTCCTTAGCGATCAGGGAAATGCAAATCAAAACAACTTTGCGATATCATCTTACACCTGTCAGAATGGCTAAAATAAAAAACACCAATGATAGCCTTTGCTGGAGAGGCTGTGGAGGAAGGGGTACCCTCAACCATTGCTGGTGGGAATGCAATCTTGTGCAACCACTTTGGAAATCAGTATTTCGGTTTCTCAGGAAATTCGGGATCAACCTACCCCTGGACCCAGCAATACCAATCTTGGGAATATACCCAATAGATGCCCTATCATATGACAAAAGCATTTGTTCAACTATGCTCATAGCAGTATTATTTGTAATAGCCAGAACCTGGAAACAACCTAGATGCCCTTCAATGGAAGAATGGATGAAGAAAGTGTGGAATATATACACATTAGAGTACTATGCTGCGGTAAAAAAACAATGACTTCTCGAATATTGCATGCAAATGGATGGAAATAGAAAACACTATCCTGAGTGAGGTAACCCAGACCCAAAAAGATGAACATGGGTTGTACTCACTCATAATTGGTTTCTAGCCATAAATGAAAGTCACGGAGTGTATACCTGGTGAACCTAAAGAAGCTAAATAAGAAGGTGAACCCAAGGAAAAACATATAATTATCCTCTTGGCTATGGGAAGTAGACACAATTGCCAGGGAGAAAATTGGGATCTTAGGGGTGGGGTGGGATGGGGGTAAAGGGGGATGGGGAGAGAAAAAATGAGAAGGGGAGGATTGAGGGAACTTGGGAAAACAGGATGACTGGGATAAAGGAAGGTTGGACAGGGGAGCACGGAGGCACAATTCTCAGTCAAGCGAGCCCACTTAAGGTGGGCAAGAGACTTGAACCTAGAGGGGCTCCCAGGGGGCCCAAGGCGATGGCCCCAATTAGTTTCTTGTGCAGCTGAGGATAGTGAACCGGAAATGACCCTATCCTATAGCCATACTGATGAATATCTTGTATATCACCATAAAATCTTCATCTGATGATGGATGGAGATAGAGACAGAGACCCACACTGGAGCACTGGACTGAGTTCCCAATGTCCCAATGAGGAGCAGAAGGAGGGAGAATATGAGCAAAGAAGTCAGGACCACAAGGGGTGCACCCACCCACGGAGACAGTGGGGCTGATCCATTGGGAGCTCACCAAGGCCAGCTGGACTGTGACTGAAAAAGCATGGGATAAAACCGGACTCTCTGAATTTGGCGGACAATGAGGGCTGCTGAGAAGCCAAGGACAATGGCACGGGGTTTTGATCCTACTTCATGTTCTGGCTTTGTGGGAGCCTAGCCAGCTTGGATGCTCACCTTCCTAGACCAGGATGGAGGTGGGAGGACTTTGGACTTTCCACAGGGCAGGGATCCCTGATTGCTCTTTGGACGGGAGAGTGAATGGGGGAGGAGTGGGGGGAAGTGGGAGAAGGGTGGGAGGAGGGGGAGTAGGCAGGAATTTTTTTTTTTTTACTTTTCTCAATAAAAAAAAAAAAAAAAAAAAAAGAACATACTTGAGAATATAGCATTCTGAGGGGAAAATAGAGAAGGAGGTGTGAACTGACTACAGACATGTTTTAAATCCTACTATGCAAGCTCTAAAACCTAACAATATCATAATAAATCAATAATGTATTATAAGAATTTCTTTTGCAGAACTCTTTTAAGTACAAGAAAATATTTTTTTTAAGTACTGTAAAATTTAGTATATGTTATGGACAGCATTTTCCCATGTGTACCTAAAATTATTTCAAAGAACAATTTTTGCCCAGTTTTGTATATTTTCTTATGTTAGTGGCAATAGTGACAGGTATGTAGTATAAAGTTCATGGCAAGCTTAAAGAGATCTGGGCCCTAGATTTGCTCCTGAAAATACCCCATTATGTGGCTGGAAATCCTGCAAACATCCCATGTTTTCCCAAGAAAATGAGAGCTTTGCTAGATTATCTCTATTTTCATTCTTCTACATATTATTGATATCCAGTTATGCCAGTGCAATTTGTTAAATATGCTTTCCTTTTTCATTTCATATTTTTTGCTTCTTTATCAGTGATCAGGTGTTCAAAGATGTGTGGATTGATATACGGGTCTTCTATAGCCCCATATCTATCACCATGTACAAAACTCAAGTCCAAATGGGTCAAAGACATCAACATAAAGCCAGCCACACTGAACCCTATAGAAGTGAAAGTGGGAAGTACACTTGAACGCATTAACACAGGGAACCACTTCTTAAATATAACCCCAGCAGCACACACACTAAGAGAAACAATTAATAAATGGGACATCCTGAAACTGAAAAGATTCTGTAAAACAAAAGACACAGTCAAAAGACAAAACAATAGCCTACAAAATGGGAAAAGATCTTCACAAACCCCAAAATAGATAGAGGTCTGATCTCCAAAATATACAAAGAACTCAAGAAACTGGATACCAAAAGATCACATAATCCAATAAAAAATGGAGTACAATAAAACCTGGAGTATAGTTTTTGCTTCTTTGTCAAAAACCAGGTGTTCTAAATTGTGTGGATTAATATTCAGGTCTTCAATTCAGTTACATTGGTCCTCCTGTCTGTTTTTATGCCAATACCAGGCTGTTTTTATTACTGTAGCTCTGTCATAGAGTTTGAAGTCAGGGATTGTGATGCCTCCAGAAGTTCTTTTATTGTACAGGATTATTTTGGTTATCCTGGGTGTTTTTCTTTACCATATGAAGTTGAGTACCATTCTTTTGAGGTCTGTGAAGAATTGTGCTGAGATTTTGATGGGCATCACATTGAATCTATAGTCAGCAAGCTAGAGTTTGGGAGCAAAACAGTTGTACTGTCCTCTATAAGCACAACATAGGTTACTCAGAACATGGATGCTCGATGTGGGAATCCAAGAGTAGACTTCATAGGACCCATGGATCTCCTAAATTTATATGTGAATATTTGTGTTTATGTGTATAGTTGCATCTTTTCCTATGCAACTCCAAAGGGGTTAAATATGTTTGGCATGGCGACTTAATGGGTATTATGAACCCAAATCATATTGTAGAAGGCATGCATATAATGTAATTACCATTTTGCTTAACATGTGAAATTTGAAATAAAGATAGTTAGAAATAAAAAACACTCCATTAAACGATGATCTGACCTTTACCAGTTCCATGTAATACCAGTGTTTGTAACTTTGTGATATTTCTGCATTCTAGCATTGTGGAAAAATAAATTGTTTATGTTTTTCTGATATCTGAGTCAGTCATAAAAGAATGTTTGCTCATAAGTTATTCCCAGAGATTTTCCACCCTTATAGTGGAGCACTGCAGCTGTATAATGCAGAGTGTGTTATTTGAGTGCCAAAGCCTAGGGTGACTGTCTAGAGCTTTCAAGAGAGTATTTTTTACAGACGATAACTCTTTTTGTAACAAAATTAAAACTCAACATTCCATAGACCTTGTAAATATATATCCATATCCAAATCACAAAGCCACTGTGAAGACAATAACATAAATAATCATTTTCCACATCACAGAGTGAGATAATCACTCTACCTTCATGTGTTTTTTTCAGACCTAGATGAGAGAAGCATCTGGGATGTAGGAACATTTGGGAAACATTTCATTTAGTTTGGCTGGCTGAAGATGCTGATATAGAGCACACCTGTGTACATACACAAATGCTTAAACCATTGTTTCATATAACAGAAAACACATTGCTCCAGAATAATTAATTATTCTTGCATTATTAGACAATAAAATAACTATAGACCTTAAATATTTGAGTGATAATTTTAAAAATTAACTGGAAATACCATAATCCTGAATGTTTAACTTCTAAAATTAAAAAAATTACTGTCTCAAATTCTAGAATACTCAACTACTAGAAATATATTGCAAAAAATAATTAAAATTATCTGAAAGGAATCAACTTACATTTCTAAAAGATTTATTTGACAAACATAAAACCATGACAGAACAATTCACAGAAAGTTTTTGTAAAAAATCTCAGTGATGAAATGTCTTGGCCATTCATAAGAACAAAGACCTGAGTGTGATCTGCAGAACACACACGCACACACACAAACCTAGTTGTGATAATACACACCTGAGATATCGAGGTACTGAAGCAGGAAGTAGAAAAAGATGGCTGTCTAGAAGTTCAATGATTCGATATGGTGATGGTCCAGTCAATGTGACACTCCGTCTGAAAAGACATGCGGTAGGGACATGAAAAATGACTTACACACACATATAAACACACACTCACATACATATGCACACTCACAAAATGTATGTCTCCATTGTTCATAATCATATGCAGACACCCAGAAAATAAGCTATAGCACTATATACATTTTGATAGCACAAACACTCATATATAAGAAACAGATCTTGCACACAACAAAACCCAGAAATCTGAGCCACTAAATAATATTATAAAACTGGTCAAAATTAACATATGTCACTACTGTTAGAAATCAAGTCCAACAAACCTATTCATTCGTGTTCATAAACAGAAATACCATAATGTAAAGTGCTAATTTTTCTCATCTCTATCAATTTGTTTGCTCATTTCTTTTCTGATTAAAGTATAGTTGCATCATTGTCTTAGTTAGGGTTTCTATTTCTGTGAAGAGACACCATGACTATGGAAACTCTTGTAAAGGTAAAACATTTATTTGATCGGCTTTCATTTTCAGAGGTTTAGCTTCTGCTGTAACATGGTAGCATAAAGGAAGACAGTGCAGGGGAACAGTCTGACAGTCCTACATGTTCACTCAAAGCAACAGGAAGAAATTTATTTCACTGGTTGTAGCTTGAACATAGGAGACATCCAAGCCCACCATGACCCCTCCACCCCATGGCACACTTTTTCCAACAACACCATGCCTACCTATCATGGAATATTATTTTAAGGTGTGTTATATTTGTTTAATGATGTAGAGATGTGTTGCAGTCTTTTATGTTTCATTTGTTTAATTCTGTTAAGCTGCATGGAGACATACAGAGAGAGGGAGGAGGGGGAGGGAAGGAAGGAGGGAGAGAGAGAGGGGGAGAGAGAGACTGAGAATTTGATCAGTATCGCCTAAATGGTCCTGAATGTTTATGAATTCTGGGCCCTGATTGGTATTGAATAACCAATTAAAGGGCCCCTCCCTCCCACAAAACTAGTTTTTCTGCTGTTCGTATCCCTTACTTTCCTGTAGTTCTTTGCCTAGATGAGGGGACCCCTAAGATTTTCTCTTTCCACATTATAATGTTGAATTTTGTTATTGTTCAATTTTCTTTAAGTAGCTATATTACTTAGACATTATACATGTAAGTTCCCTAACATTTTCAGAAGACACAATTTCAGACTATTTCCTAGCTCACTAGCTCTTACAATCTTTCCACTCCCTCTTCTCCAAACTTCCCTGAGCTTTAGGTGAATGACATGTGTTGTACAGGCATCCACTGTGGCTATACCCTCTAAGATCAATCGTTCACTATATTTTAACTATCTGTGATTTTCTGTCATGGGCCCTGTTCTGCTTATGGATGAGCATTCCAGTTTCTTGTTCCCTATTCACTGACCAGTTGTGTGCCTCATTAGTAATTTCCATCTACTGCAAATAGAAGCTTCTCTAATGAGGACTGAGATATAATGCACTTATCTATAGGTAAAGATATGAACTTAGAGGACAGGATATTACTTTGTTCCTTTACATAATTTAAATGTCTTAGGTTCTCTTCTAGAGCGTAAGACCTAAACAGCCAGACATTTTCAGGCCAGTTAAGAGGACCAGGTATGGTTGATTAGTGTCTTGCAGCCTAAGAATGTGGCAGATTACTTTCAATGTATTTGTGCCACTATTGCACCAGTGAACATAACTTGCAGGGTGGACAGTTGAGTAAAACTACCTCCAAAATGCTCCCTAATTTTAGCTATCATTCCTGACACTCTCTCCTCCATTCTCCAACCTAAATACTCCAGGATCTCTTGGAAATTAATAGTTGCTACAAGTCAGTAGAATTCTTGTTAAAGAGGGCAGAAAGTTAGGTATGGAGGCAACTGTAGTTGGATATCAAGGAATTCGTGAGTGGGGTGAACATGATCAAAATCTGTTATACCAAAATGTCAAGGAACTAATAAAAACGTGAAAGACTGGCATATTGTACGTAGAGTATTATATTTTGAGTCTATTGACATGCCACCATAAAACTCTATGATTTCAAAAGTGTTATGCTTTTTTTTCATTTTTTTATTAAAAATTTCTGCCTCCTCCCCACCTCCCTTTTCCCTCCCTCTCCCCCTACTTCCCACGCTCCACTCGTTTCACTCTCCCTCTCCAGTCTAAATAGCAGTCAGGGTTCCCTGCCCTGTGGGAAGTCCAAGGTCCTCCCGCTCCATCCAGGTCTAGGAAGGTGAGCATCCAAACAGGCTAGGCTCCCGCAAAGCCAGTACATGCAGTAGGATCAAAACCCAGTGCCATTGTCCTTGGTTTCTCAACAGTCCTCATTGTCCTCCATATTCAGAGAGTTCGGTTTTATCCCATGCTTTTTCAGTCCCAGTCCAGCTGGTCTTGGTGAGCTCCCGTTAGATCAGCCTCACAGTCTCAGCGGTTGGGTGCCCCCCTCGCGGTCCTTACTTCCTTGCTCATGTTCTCCCTCCTTCTGCTCCTCATTTGGACCTTGTTATGCTTTTAAAACTACACAGAGAATATTATGGATTTTATCTGTATATTAAAAAGCTTCAATTTAATTGTACTCCCAGACATACTGAAATGATTGAACATATGAAAATCTGTTAATGTAATTCATCCTATAAACAATCTGAAAGAAAAATAATATAGTTGATCATTTCATTAGCTGCTGTAAAAGATTTGAAAAATAACTCAGCACGCCTTTGTTATTAATGTCATGGAGAGATTAGGAATAAAAGGGGCATCCTTAAATATAATAAAAGCAATAAATGTACTCACAGTTTTCCAACTTTCAGAGCTAAATCATACTTATATCTTATTAGTATGTGATACTGTCTACTTTAAATTACATACACACACACACACACATATATATGTATATATAATTTTGCATGTATGGGCATATGAATTTAATATTCAAAAGCACTTGCATGTTTTGTCATGTGAAAAAAGAGGGAAAAAGTTACACTTAGTGTTCACTGTTTTGTATCAATTTCTTTCTATGAATCCATCCAGTCATATGAAAAGTACTTAATGATTAATTCTTTTGTCTATGGACCCAAAATTAAATAGGTGTAAGTCATGAATTAAGCTAAGACATTCTGTTATATTATTTGAAGCACTGAAAGAATTTAACCTTGGTCTTATAAAAATCAAAATATTGTGATAATATTATTTTACATAGTCAACTGAATTTCAAAGAAGCTAATTTATGGCAAAATTTATAAGAGCATTATACTCCTTTTAAAACAAATCCTGTTACCATGGTTTTTCTTCTATACTTTGTCACTATAGCAACTATGAATATTATGTAAATGTTACCTCTTCTACATGGAACACATTCACTACTGAAAATGTCTTCTTTCTTCTATTTAGAGATAATGAAGCTTCATCTGAGTAGATAAACAAGAAACTTTCATATGATGACAAAATAACTTACCTCTTATTAGTGTGTCTTTCAAATTAATTAGCAGAGTGAAAAATGAAGACTAAGAAATAAAAAGAGAATGTAATTTGGAGAAGGTCAGTTTCAAGCACTTGTGAGTTTATCATCACAGCACAGTAATTATTTCCTGTCTATAAATTGAGGGTAGAATTATTTGGCTTATAAAAGTCAATGCAGATGTTTCAATTGTGATTGACAAATATCTGAACTAATAATAATAAAACTATCCATGCAAGAAAGAAAATTACTGCATGGGAGGGGAATCAACTTTTGTATGAAGTCTTCATCTTGATGACCCAAACATCTCCCACTCAATTCATCCCCAACTGTTTTCTAATCTGACTCTTTAAAGAGACACATTAACACCATGACATATCCCATAAATAATCACAATGAAGGCAGACTTTTTTTCTAGACAGCTTGTATAGATATTCTTGAAGTGAACAAGCTCCATTCAGGGTTTGCCTGACCTCAACTCTTTTTATCACTTTTGAAGGAGATCATTTTAACTGGAAAATATATCATAGCACTTCAGAGTATGCAAGGCTCCATCTCAAGGACTTAGTCAAATGTCACTCATCACATATAAAAATGATACAATTAACCCCAAAATAAAGGCATCTGACATATAATGTTATAATTCAAATGAAAATCAAATCTCATATATGCTTAAAGAGGGGTGCCTTAGGAAGAAAGGGGTGTGAGACATATTGTTGCATAAAAATCTAGACTGAATCTCAGGGAATATTCACTTCTGTCAATAGCAAAATTCATTGGAAATACACTTGTAGTCAAAGAAATCTGAATTTATTAACTCACTGCAGACGGAAAGAATGTACAGCATGTAGAATTGTAGTTCTAAGATCAAAAGCACTGATGAGAGCTTATGTTGGAGACGATGTAGGGTAAAGGGAACACTCCTCCATTGCTCATGGGATTGCAAACTGGTACAGCCACTTTGAAAATCAGTATGGGTATATTTCAAAAAATTATGAAACAACCTACCTCAAGATTCAGCAATTCCACTTTTGAGTATATACCCAAAGGATGCTCAATCATAACACAAAAACATTTTGAGCAACTCTGTTCATATCAGCATTATTTATCATAGCCAAAACCTGTAAACAACCTAAATGTCCATTAACCAAAAAATGAAAAAAAAAAGATGTGGTACATTTACACAATGGAGAACTACACAGTGGATAAAATAATGACACCTTTAAATTTGCAGGCAAATGAACGGATCTAGAAAACATCATATTGAGTGAGATAACCCAGACCGAGAAAGACAAATATGTAATCACTCATAAGTAGCTTTTAGACATAAAGCACAGAAAAGCCAGCTTACAATTATCAATCCCAGGGAACCTAGACAACAGAGAGGACCCTAAGAGAGACATATGAGGACCTAATCTACATTGCAAGTATAAAAGATCTCCTGAGTAAACTGGGAGCATGAGGATCATAGGAGAGGGAGAAGGGGTGGGTAGAGAAAGAAAGGGGAGTGAAGAAAAATATATAGCTCAATAAAACAATAAAAATAAAAGAAAAAGAATTTTGGTTCTATTTCTACTATTTCTCTACTTTTCTGTCTTTATAAAATTAAATTTTTACAGAGAATTTATATGTACCACAAGAGCATTTTTTTTCTCTGAAATTATTTTTTTTGTGTTTAGGTTAAAATATGCATATGCAGTATAAAATGCTGAAAATTGCACATCTCAGCTATCTAGATATAAAGACCTCCTGTATGAAGTCAGAGACTTAAAGAGAGAAGTTTAAGCAAAACAGGAAGAGTAGGAGTCAGCATTGGTACATAAGTCAATTTAGTGTAGGAGTCAACATTGGTACATAAGTCATTTAGTCACATCTGTTTTTTCCTCCAGTGTCTAAATCCTCAGTGTCTCTAAATACTCGGTAGGCACATAATGTTGTAGGGAGCGGGCCCTTTTGTTCTATCCTGAATGCCCAGCTACCTCCGAAATAACCACACAGAAACCGTATTCATTTAAACACTTGCCTGGCCCATTATCTCTAGTCTCTTATTGGCTAACTCCCACATTTTGATTTAAGCCATTTCTAATAATCTGTATGTTATTATGATGTCGTGGCTTACGGGGAAAGATTCAGCATGTCTGACCTAGCAGCTCCATGGTGGTTCTCTAGCTTTGCTTTCTTTCTCCAAGAATTCAGTCTGTCTTCTCCGCCTACCGAAGTTCTGCTCTATCAGGCCAAGCAGTTTCTTTATTGATTAACCAATGAAAGCAAAACATAAACAGAAGGACCCCCTACACCACATGACTACATATTGCCTACCCCAAGCCGCATTGCTATCATTTGTTTATAAATGCAAGCTTAAAATAGTTTTTTTTTAATTACTTGGGAAGCTAAGGGCATCTAAACTGAAATATTATTAGGCATGAATGACAGACTAAAACAAAACTCTGATCCACAATCAGCAACCATGGTTAACCAAAGCATTTTCTCACAGAGTAGCCCAGAAAGCAGCAAGAATTGCGATACTGGCTTTGGGGAAGTTAGAATACATTCATCAGGGATTCAGATAATGATTCTATAGCAATGAGACCCAAATGAGGAGTCATTAATAACGATCTTAGAAACGAACCCCTCCACTGGAGTTTATACTACCAAACTTTTGATCAAAAAGCAAGAGTAAATCTCTTTTCTAGGAATAAGAGGATAAATAAGATTGTAGTTCAAAAGAGGAGAAAGGGTTCATTCTGTCTTTAAGCTCCAGGGGCTTGAAAATTCATTCTTGAAATCTCAACTGATGCCTCAACACATGGCAGGAAGTAAGCATGTATGGGGGCTAATATGAATGAAAACTGGAAGGAACTGTTAAAGAATATTACTGTAAATATGTAAAGTTGTGTTACATTTATGTTGAGGAATATTGTTTTAATTATGTAAAGCTGTGTTAGATGTATTTATGCTTTATTTGTGCCTAGGGCACCTGATTGGCCTAATTAAAAGCTGAATGGCCAAGAGTTAGGCAGCAGAGCAATAGGCTGCAATGGCAGCAGGGAGATGGAATAGGAGGAGAAATCTAGGCTGAATTGAGAGAAGAATGAGGGAGAAAGAAGGAGATGGTGAGAGCCAGCCAGACAGCAACCAGACATGGAGTAGAACATACAGAATGAAAGAAAGGTAAGAAGTCCCAAGGCAAAATGTAAATGAAGAGAAACATGGTAATTAAGTTAAAAGGACTAGTGGGACCAACATAAGTCCAAGCATTCATAACTAATAATATATCTCCATGTCACAATCTAAGAGCTGATTGGTGGCCTAAAAGAAAGTCTGCTACAAGAAACCATTTTTTTCCTTGGAAGCAATCATCTCTGAAAGAATGAAAATTCACCTACGGGAGAGAAATCCATCCATATAAGAAAATGTTATCTCCCGGGCTTTTTTCAGACCCAGGACAGCTGGCCTTGGTGAGTTCCCATAGAACATCCCCATTGTCTCAGTGTGTGGGTGCACCCCTCACGGTCCTGAGTTCCTTGCTCGTGCTCTCACTCCTTCTGCTCCTGATTTGGACCTTGATATTTCAGTCCGGTGCTCCAATGTGGGTCTCTGTCTCCTTTCATCGCCTGATGAAGGTTAATATTCAGGAGGATGACTATATGTTTTTCTTTGGGTTCTCCTTCTTATTTAGCTTCTCTAAGATCGCGAATTATAGGCTCAATGCCCTTTATTTATGGCTAGAAACCAAATATGAGTGAGTACATCCCATGTTTTTCTTTTTGGGTCTGGCTTACCTCACTCAGGATAGTGTTTTCTATTTCCTGATTGCTCTTTGGGCTGACGAGGGAGGGGGACTTAATTGAGGGAGGGGAAGGGAAATGGAAGGCGGTGGGGAAGAGACAGAAATCTTTTTTTTTTTAAATATTTATTTATTACATATACAATATTCTGTCTGTGTATGTCTGCAGAACAGAAGAGGGCAGCAGACCTCATTACAGATGGTTGTGAACCACCATGTGGTTGCCGGGAATTGAACTCATGACCTTTGGAAGAGCAGGCAATGCTCTTAACCACTGAGCCACCTCTCCAGCCCCGAGACAGAAATCTTTAATAAATGAATAAATTAAAAAAAAAGAAAATGTTATCTCTAGGACTAAAACCTCTCCCACTGGATCCCAAGTCTAAATTCTGTACGCTTGGGAAAGAAGTTCCTACTTATAAAATTTAAGGAGATACCTTCAGACAGTAGCATATCCCTAATCAATCATAATGCAGATAGGCTTTGTTTCTAGGTAGGCTGACTGGAGATTACCCTTGTACACAGGCTCTATTCAGAGTATACCGAAATGGGGGGTTGCTCTCTCTGTTTTAGGTAACTTCTGATAATTCTCACAAAAGCTATAAGAAAGACATGGTTTATCAAGCTTAAGTAATCAAGCAGGATCTAAAGAGATAGAAATCTGGCTTTGTATAAAGCAAATGTAATTATTGTAAAAAGTACACAATTAAATCTTAAAAGAGAAGAAAAATTAAATCATGCTAAATCTGCAACTGGAAAATAAATAGCAATTATATTATCTTTAAAGGGGTCATGTCAAGTGTTTCTGCTATTTGACTAGGTATGGATATTGGATTACCTTTCAGAAACGGATATAAAAGTTTATCAGTTCGCCTCTGAAGTGTCATGAACAGACCAAGACATTTCGTTCAGTACACACACTGGTGAGGCGTGAGTTTACTGGGGTTACTTGCCTAGGTGAGGCATGACAACAGCTTGAGTGACTCGAGAGCTGTTATCAAACGTTCAATGGCAGCACGAGTGATCAATGACTCACAAAGGCAATATCATTGGAATTCTGCTTTACTCAACGCAGAAGCTCCTGTGTACTCTACCAGCCCCAAGAGCAGATGTAGATAGTGCAGAAAGTTATATAGTTAGTGAGTGGTATATGAAATACAGTTGGCTAGATTCACTGATGGTTTTATCTTTAAGGCTCTTTCCATACAGGAGGAGATGTTGATAGGTATGAACTTTTGAGATATCCTGCAAGTGTTCACAGTTTCACTGATTTCAAGATAACAGGAGCCCTCTCATGCCCAGAGGAGAAAAAAAAAAAACTGTTTCACCATAATAGACTTACTTACCTTATTTCTGTTTCTATAGCCTTGTCTACTGTCAGGGTTCAAGCCAATGACTGGAATCCAATAGAATTTAAAGGCCTTACTGTAAAAGGAGGAACAGATGCCTATAACACCAAAGCCTGACTTACAAAGCCAGGCCAGATCCTACTGATCAGAAAAACTTTCATCCTCTCTAGGGTAGATGACTGTGCACCAGGTCTCACACTAAACACACTCACAGTACAATGTAGAAATGCTGACCTAGTTTGCAGTGTCCAAGCAGAAATAAATAGCTCATGGTATATCAAATATCTTTATATCTCTTCTCAATAGGTTTTTAATTGTCGTTTCTAACCATTTATCACAGAACAACTGCTACCCAAACTGGAAGTAATAATGATGAAGAAATTATGTGCATGGTTTTCTCCTTTTCATTTCTCATTCCTGGCCCATTTATATTTTACAAATAGAACAGAAATCGTGGCTAAAATTAGAAAACGAAACCTAGAATTTCTTGATGTTCATGTGGTTTTTACCTTTCTCTCTTTCCTTTTAATTTCCTCCAGTCTATGTTTCCTGGCTCCATAATGATTTGGTGCTAATTTTAATGACTCACTGGGAACTGATTAAAAACGGCTATTTTAAACACAAGTTCTACATTCTATTTTCCCCACGAGCTTTCAAATGGTATTGATAGTTAATAGTTGTTTGAAGATGGGATAACGCACCAGGGATTAATAAAGAAGCTGATTGGCCTCAACAATTAGACCTAAAAGAAGAAACTAATATGAACAATAGGAAGGACAAAGAGGAGGGAGAGATTAAAGACAAAGACAATTACAGACATGAGATGTCTTTTGAGTTTAATTTATGCATTTAAACCCTTTCCAGCTCTTTCATTGTTCTCTGTGGATCATTCATATCTTTGTTGAGTAACAACATCCTTTATGAGAGATCAATATTAGCAGTAAGCATAGGTTGCTTTCAGAGAAAAAGTATTATATGTATTTATACAGATAATATATGTCATATTATACATTATAAACATATACACATCATTTTGTATACTATATATAATATACACATATAACATACATGACATGTATGATATACGTCAAGAGTGAACACATACAAACTATATGGTTTAATGAGCAGATAAATGATCTTCTAATGACTAATGACAGAATTTTTACATTGGGACCCAACCCTTTGCTTTTAGCAGTAGTTAGAATGTCATTTAAAGACAAGTCAAATGCTTTCAAGGTTTTCCCTTCTTGAGAGAAAGAAGCATATGAAGAGTTGAATCTGAGAAAACTGACCTCAGTGAAAACTAGGTCACCTTTCCTCAGTGATACAATAGCTTATGACTTAGTAGTACACCAAGGTTCTTTACGACCCAGTTCCTGTGAGTGTTCCTTAAAAACCTGCAAAAATAATCTTCCTTCGTGGATTACCACTCACCCCAAACAAAATTTACACATAGAATTAGAATGAAAGTAATGCTTCTTTGTAAATAACATACACAGATTGATTTCTCCATAAAGGTCATGTAGTACTACCCTGCCCTTTTCATACTGAATAGAATAACAGTGTTGTCTCTCACCTACACCATTCAAGCTGTTGATTCCAAGTGTGTATTTTCTGTAGTTATTTTTGAAATGACTTGGTTGCTACACAGCAGTCCTCGGTGGTTATAAATCAATTCCTTAAAGCAATTAATTAAAAAATTTAAGGCAGTTAATCCAGCCGAAGGCCTCCAAACTCATGGATCACCAGCTGGGTTTATGAACGCCATCTGGCTCACAGTGATTTTTCTATTTTTTCCAATTTTCAATTTCTAAGATAGATTGTTCAATCAAAGTCTTTCCTTGAATGATTCAATGCAGAGAATTTTCCAAAAATCTATCTGTTGGCGTGTAAGTATAAATATGTATACAAATTAAAAGGCAATTTCTTTTGATGAATTATGTTACATGGAACACTGAAAAAAAAAAACATAATTTAAGGACTACACCTGAAGAAAATTTCCCCTTCCTCTCTTTTTTCACTTTTATAAGTTTGAGGAAAAAAAGAAAAAACACACATCTTATTTAAGGAAGTCTCAAATCTATTGGACCCAATATATATTTAATGAAGTAATATTTTACAACCTTCATTTGATGTAAATAATTGAGTCATATATTCTACAGCTATCTCTGCAAGTAACCCAGACCAAGACAATGATACTAACATAACTGACACAGTAAAACTATAACAATTAATAACTTGTCTAAGCGAGAGATGTGATGGCATTAAGACATAATAATGACCTATTTTAAATGAACATACAATTACTATGAACTTTGACAGCATAAAAGACACACACACACACACACATAAAGACTTCTTCAGCCAATGCTTTGCTCTCATGAATTGTACTAATTGGTACAAAGTTGAAGAAAGTAAAATTTGCAAGCGCAAGCTAATATGAGTTGTTTTCAACTTTCGCTGCCTGAGATTGTTCCAATATTAATTATTATATGAAATCATTAAATGGCAGAAGTGGAAAGAATTTGTAGGCCTTTCACTTCATTTTTTCTGTAAGATACTGAAGAGGGAAATCAGAGAAGCATCACCTTTCACGATAGCCACAAACAGCATAAAATATCTCGGGGTAACTCTAACCAAAGAAGTGAAGGATCTATTTGACAAGAACTTTAAGGCATTGAAGAAAGAAATTGAAGAGGATACCAGAAAATGGAAGGATCTCCCTTGCTCTTGGATTGGGAGGATCAACATAGTAAAAATGGCAATCCTACCAAAGGCAATTTATAGATTCAATGCAATCCCCATCAAGATCCCATTAAAATTCTTCACTGATCTTGAAAGGACAATAATCAACTTTATATGGAATAACAAAAAACCCAGGATAGCCAAAACAATCTTGTACAATAAAGGTACTTCTGGAGGCATTACCATCCCTGACTTTAAACTCTACTATAGAGCTACAGTAATGAAAACAGTGTGGTATTGGCATAAAAATAGAGAAGTCGACCAATGGAATCGTGTAGAAGACCCGGATCTTAACCCACAAACCTATGAACACCTCATTTTCGATAAAGGTGCTAAAAGTATACAATGGAAGAAAGAAAGCATCTTCAACAAATGGTGCTGGCACAACTGGATGTCAACCTGTAGAAGAAAGAAAATTGACCCATATCTATCACCATGCACAAAACTCAAGTCCAAATGGATCAAAGACCTCAATATCAATCTGAACACACTGAACCTGATAGAAGAGAAAGTGGGAAGTACCCTACAACAGATGGGCACAGGCGATCGCTTCCTAGGTATAACCCCAGCAGCACAGTCATTAAGGGCAACATTGAATAAATGGGACCTACTGAAACTGAGAAGCTTCTGTAAAGCAAAAGACACTGTCACTAAGACAAAAAGGGAACCCACTGACTGGGAGAAGATCTTCACCAACCCCCGCAACAGACAAAGGTCTGATCTCCAAAATATATAAAGAACTCAAGAAACTAGACTTTAAAATGCTAATTAACCCAATTAAAAAATGGGGCACTGATCTGAAGAGAGAATTCTCAACAGAAGAAGTTCAAATGGCCAAAAGGCACTTAAGGTCATGCTCAGCCTCCTTAGCGATCAGGGAAATGCAAATCAAAACAACATTGAGATATCACCTTACACCTGTCAGAATGGCTAAAATCAAAAACACTAATGATAGCCTTTGCTGGAGAGGCTGTGGAGAAAGGGGTACCCTCATCCATTGCTGGTGGGAATGCAAACTTGTGCAACCACTTTGGAAAGCAGTGTGGCGGTTTCTCAGGAAAATTGGGATCAACCTACCCATGGACCCAGCAATGCCACTCTTGGGAATATACCCACGAGATGCCCGATCATACGACAAGGACATTTGTTCAACTATGTTCATAGCAGCATTATTTGTAATAGCCAGATCCTGGAAACAACCTAGATGCCCTTCAAGGGAAGAATGGATGAAGAAAGTATGGAATATATATACATTAGAATACTACTCAGCGGTAAAAAACAATGACTTCGCGAATTTTGCATGCAAATGGATGGAAATAGAAAACACTATCCTGAGTGAGGTAACCCAGACCCAAAAGGATGAACATGGGATGTACTCACTCATAATTGGTTTCTAGAGATAAATAAAGGTCAGTGAGTCTATAATTTGATATCCTAAAGAAACTAAATAAGAAGGTGAACCGAAAGAAGTCCTTGTTTTTTACTGCTGAGTAGTACTCTAATATGTATATATTCCATAGTTTCTTCATCCATTCTTCAATTGAAGGGCATCTAGGTTGTTTCCAGGTTCTGGCTATTACAAACAATGCTGCTATGAACATAGTAGAGCATATACTTTTGTTGTATGATACGGCCTCTCTTGGGTATATTCCCAAGAGTGGTATTGCTGGGTCCATGGGTAGGTTGATTCCGAACTTCCTGAGAAACCTCCACACTGCTTTCCAGAGTGGTTGCACAAGTTTGCATTCCCACCAGCAATGGATGAGTGTACCCCTTTCTCCACAACCTCTCCAGCAAAGGCTATCATTGGTGTTTTTGATTTTAGCCATTCTGACAGGTGTAAGATGGTATCTTAAAGTTGTCTTGATTTGCATTTCCCTGATCGCTAAGGAAGTTGAGCATGACTTTAGGTGTCTTTTGGCCATTTGAACTTCTTCTGTTGAGAGATCTCTGTTCAGCTCAGAGCCCCATTTTATAATTGGGTTGATTAGCCTTTTACGGTCTAGTTTCTTGAGTTCTTTATATATTTTGGAGATCAGACCTTTGTCAGTTGCAGGGTTGGTGAAGATTTTCTCCCAGTCAGTGGGTTGCCTTTCTGTCTTAGCGACAGTGTCCTTTTAAGGGCTCTAAATGCATTTTATGTTTGGATGTTGACTTCTTCCTATATATTTGGGAAATTTTCTAAATTGATTGAATTAATTAATCAGTCTGCTACTTTTCACTTTTACCTCAGGTCCTTCTTCTACACCATAGATATTTTAGTTTGGTTTCATAAATCTCTACCAGACCAATGATTGGAAATAAAATTGGGGGTAGCAAATCTGTGTTCTCAGGTCTTCTTCAGAAAAATCTGGCTCCAGAATGAACTATATCTTGAAAAAATACCATTGAAAAGTAAAGGTTATATAAGCCTTTTACAAGTTACCTAAGCCTACAGGGAGGTGAGCCAATGTTGCATGGTGAAATAAGTTTCTATTTTACACTGTGAGGTGCTTACTTCATGTGTACACTGACCTCTGAAGCCAGGACAACATTTTTTTCCTGATATTGTTCTTTGAAACTTATAGCATCCCTATCATTTACATCTGGAATTCAGATATGGTATATGGAATTGCATTTAATCTAAGTCAGTTTTTTATCCTAATGGTTCTATCCTTTTAGACAAGAGAGCTCAACACTTAAGGCCTCAGAAAACGACATTGCAAGGCAGTATTCTTTATTTGTCATTTTCTTAAGATAATGGCAAATATTGTATTTAACATTTCTAAAGAATTTGATCTTATATGTTTTTTTTTCAGAATATTCCCATGATAGCTTTTGTTTAAGGACATAAAAATGACAGCACATTAAGGCACATATTAATAGAACAGTCATGCAAAGTGCAAGCCTCTCACTTGTGTGTAGTGACATACACTTGTAATCAAATCATTTTGGTGTATAGGCATGAATATTAAAAATTTATGGTAATCTTTAACTATATATCAAGTTCAAGGTCAGCCTTCTATCCATACGACTTATCTTTAAAATGCACACATATTTATCCATCAATTTCTTAAGAGAGTTAAAATATAATCTTAATTTATAAAATATTTAATTCATGATAGAATTCAAAGAGTTTTTAATGATATTCTTAGGGTTTCATAATTAACACCAACATTTTCTCATTCTTTGCCTTTTGTAGCTTTTCCGTTCAGTTTAAATAAGAGTGTTATTTATGTATTTACTTTTTGTCACTAAATTCAACGCCAGAAAGTCCAAATTGCTCTTAAGCCTCAGAAGGCAATTTTGAAAGGCCGGAGGTAGCTCCCTCCCATCACTGTGTTTGACCTTTGAAGGAATAACACTTTCCTTTGCTGTTTGAATTAGTTTGAGATGAGTCTCAGCATCCTAATACAATTACTCAGTCACTGCAGAGATACCAAAGGAACCAAACGATGCATCAGGAATTATTTATGAGCAATTCTAAAGCTCTTAGATACGCAGTCACAGAGTTTGGAGAAATGCATCTAGTATTTATTAGTAAAATTTTCGTGCCAACGTGACAGAAAACTTGGAGTAAAATCCCACTACAAACATCA
The DNA here is from genome assembly GCA_963919715.1 of Microtus obscurus. Classification (NCBI taxonomy): domain Eukaryota; kingdom Metazoa; phylum Chordata; class Mammalia; order Rodentia; family Cricetidae; genus Microtus; species Microtus obscurus. The sequence goes on along the minus strand of CAWTZC010000297.1, from coordinate 40,301,340 downwards.
GTCCTCAGCTGTCGTATGGAAGATGCTGAACACCTCATCCACCAGGAGCCATCAATTTTAACAACATCAGGATCAACTTGCCATCAAAAGATGCAAATAATAAGCCAAGGCAAGAGAGGCAATCTCTTTACGGAAAAGTACCCACATTGTGAACCTAGCATCTGGCGCCTATTAGCTCAACAATGTTTTTATTGTGAAACAGGAATGTAACAGAATACAAATCTAAAAACAAAGAAGGCAGAAATAATCAGTTATCCTAGTCGTCTCTTTTTCATTTTAAATAATTGCTATTTTAAATTAAGTTGTTTTTACTAACGCAATTACTTAGGATGGAAAAAGTTTTAAGGTTTCTTAGAAGAATGCTGAGCAAGAATACAAGCACATTGGAATGATTCACTATGAGTTGTTTTACATAATCTATACCTTTTTATTTCTATATAACTGTACTAATATGCTTATGTAAGGCTGGAAGTTGTCCCATATCCATTTTCTTTTTTTAGCTTCTGATTCATGGAAGTTACTAAGCATCTTGGTACAGATGGGATTCAGCAATATAGGTGGTTTTATAAAATTTTTTGTGCATCTACCTGTGGTTAAAATGAAATATAAGTGTATTTATCAAATTTAGATATTCGACTACTATACAAAATTAGATTTAAAAGAAATATTGAAGATTTACTTTCCTTTTATGCCATTAGTTTTGAGTACTATCTCTCCATATTTTCCTATAGGTAAGAGAAGCTTCAGCTATAAATAAGAGTATGTAGTTTGGCTATGAATGGCCACTAGAAGATCGTAAAATTGAAGACTTGGTCCAGAGATGGTGGAACTGTTTGGGAAGGGTTAGGATGGGAGGGTTTGACCTTCAGAGGTAAGATCTGTCAATGAGAAGACTTTGAAGCTTAAAAAGCTACTTGCCATTCCCAGTGCACTCTTTTTCCTTCTGCTTGTGGAACAAGATGTGAGTTTTCACTTGTTCTTAACACCAAGGTTTTGTGGCCATCGTGGCTATAACCCTGAGATTATATGTCCAATTAAGTAGTTTATTCTATAAGTTTCTTTGATGAAGGTATATTATCACAGCAAGAGAAAAGGAGATAATATAGGATATAAGAACATACTAGAAGAAATATGGACTGACCATTACAAAAAGGCCAGCTTAATTGTTTATTGGATTTTTGCCTAAAGGAATTATTGTTGCCAATAAAGAAGATCATATAACAATACTGCAAGCATAAGACAAAAAGTCCATACCAATGAACTCTCTAATTTAATACTCAAGAATTTATATTTAATTGTATTCTATATACTCTTTCTGATTACTCATTGCCATTAAGCTAAGATGAAAACATTATATGCAGGATTTAATTTCAGACATTAAACAAAACTAACCTGGATATGACAGTGCTTACTTACAATCTAAACAATACTGTCAGCCTTGCCTAATCAGTTTATTCCTGCCTGGTGGAAACTCTGGCAAAAACAAAAGGAATATCTGAGAAATGAAACTAAAAACTGTTATTTGCAAATATGCATATATGTTTACCTAAATGCATAGAGGATGGAAAGAGAGGAAATGGAAGGATGGAGAGACAGAGACAGAAAAAGAAAGAGACAGAAAGAGGTGGGAAGGAGAGGAAGACAGAGGGGTGAGCATTAATGTTTTCTTAGCTTTACTGGAATTGAGATATGAGAAATAAGGATTAAAGAATATTGCAGAAAAACTCAAATATTTTAATGCCAGTTACTGCATAAGGAAAAGGAAAAGAGTCAATAATTTAATTGAAGCTTCTACAAAATAAGATGAAAGAACACATTTCATCAGTTCCTGGGTGGATCTGTTAACCACAGATTCCAGACTTTATATCGCCATCCTCATAAGTTCCCAAAAAGAGACTGAGCAGAAGCCTAGAGCTCAGGACACTGTCCAGGAACAAAGACTTTCAAAGAAAACTCTCTTGAGTATATTCTCCTTAGACTAAAACCTTCAAACTCCACACAGAGTCAACAACAGCAGTGTATGAACAAACTTGGTGGCTCTGTCTGTGACAAGGGTAAGTCATCTTTATCACTCAAAATCATTATTTGTAAATTTTCTAATTAAATTCCCAAAGAGAATTTGTGGAAATACAGTAACCAATTCTGAGTTATTCATGGTTTTTAAGGAAAGTAATATTCTGATATATATCCTGGTATAAATTTTCAGCAGTGGTTTAAAATAATATCTTATGTACATGGTACATGTAGACATAATTCTGTCTAGTGTGTTGAGGGGGTAATCTCACCTCTTAAAAGTTAATTCTATGTCTATAAGCCTCTCCACTTAAAACTTATGCAAATGTATTTTTGATTAATTGTGAAGCTTAAATACACAGGTCAATATTCTACACAAGAAGCAGATTACATTTAAACATTGTTAATTCACTATTGATCACTGGTAAACTTTTTGTCAAAGGAGTGGAGCAACTCCTTTGGAATAATTTTTGAATGGTTGTGCCTAACATGGATGTTAAGCAACCCTCATTTTACAATTCTTGGTTTTGAACTACTTTTATTTAGTTAAGCTTAATTTAATGATATACTCATGTATTGTTATTTTAATATAATTTGCATATTATTAATACTGTGAATATCAATTTTCAGTGGTATTAGCAGAAATGTGTTTTAAAAAATATGTTAAATGTGTATGCTTCAGTGTACAAATTTGTGCCACATGTATGCAGGAGCGCCGGAGGTAAGTTAGAAGAGGACATAGGCTTTCTAGGAACTGGAGTTGCACATTGTGGAGGCTGAGAACTCAATCTGTCTTTCACAAATTAAGTGCTTATAAACATTGTGCTACGTCTACATCCAGAATTTGTTTATTTTGACCCTTTATTTTCCACTCTGTGTCTTCACAATGTCAACATATAAGAACTGATTTTGTACAAGAATGGGAATAACTGAGGGTTCTTGATATCAGCTTTTAGTAGTACTTTGTTTCTGACTTCAAATGGTGCCTAAATTTTTCAATCTATTACTGTGACTCACAGGAAAAATGAAGCTCACCAAAGAGAACCCTCTTTTCAAGAAGGGAAGTATTCACGAGGATGAGACCTGTTCCTAGAATGGGAACAGCATCTTAAAAACTAGGTTGCTTCCTTAAGCAATGAGGATGTTTTCATACAATTTTGTAGAACTAGAGGTGTGTAGTAGTAGGGGCGGTGCGGCTGTGTCCCGGCACCCGGCCGCCCGCATGGCTTAGCTTATGCCCCGAAATAATTACACGGAAACTGTATTCTTTTAAACACTGCCTGGCCCATTAGTTCCAGCCTCTTATTGGCTAGCTCTTGCACCTGGACTAGCCCATTTCTGATAATCTGTATAGCACCCCAAGGTGTGCTTACCGGGGAGATTCTAGCCTGCCTCTGCCTCTGGTAGGAAAATCATGGCGACTCCCAACTCAGCTTCTCTTTCCCAGAATCCTCTTCTGTCTACTCCGCCTACCTAATTTTCTATCCTATGAGGGCCCAGGCAGTTTCTTTATTAGTTAACCAATGAAAGCAACAGATAAGATACAAGACCCACCTCCATCAGAGGTGGTCATGAGCCAGAGTACACATTGACAGAGACTGGTAATTAGGTGTACATCTTGTCTAATTGTCTAATTCTTCTCTTTATCTAAACCTTAAGTAGATATAAATAGTATAAAACAAAATGAACCAAGAATCATTGTTTATTTATATGATCCTCTTACCAAAGTGGTAAGATTTGATTTCAGTGTGCTTTCTCTGCATTCCCTTGATTCTCTGACCTTGAATTGTACACCAGGCACTTTTATTGTGATTGTGCACAGTTCTTTATTATACCAGAATTGGAACTTTCCCATGCCTTTTTGGATTTTCTTCTTTATCTGCCCAAAATTCTGAACAATTTGAGTAAAAAAAATTGAAAGTGTTTTTATGCATAGAATTTAATTATTAAAAGTTGTCTAACATAGAAAGTTGTTGTGTATAGCCAATTCGACCATACCTCCAACCTTAAATCAACGGTTTGTTTTTATTTAGTAAGAACATAATTAAAAGAAAGCCAAATGAATTACTTGTCCCACCTAAAATTACTTTCGTTTGTGTAATGAAACATATCTAATTATTTCAACCCTAAAATCACTGTAAAATTATTTATAATTCTTCTTTATTAAATATAATAAATATATAAAATTCAAAATGGAGGAAGGACAGAGACAGAGAGCAAGGAAAGGGATATTTTAATTGAGGGAGACATTATGGGGCTATTAAGAAATCTGGCACTAGAAAAATTGCCAGGAATCCAAAAGGATGACCCCAGCTAAGCACCTAAGCAATAGTGGAGAGGGTGCTCTAACTGGCCTTGCCCTGGAGTCAGATTGACGACTATCTTAAATGTCATCACAGAACCTTCATCCAGCAACTAGTGGAAACAGAGGTAGAGACCCACAGTGGAGCACTGGGTTGAGCTCCCAAAGTACAGTTGAAGAGTTGGGGCAGTGAGAATATGAGCAAAGGGATCAAGACCATGATGTGGTACACCCACCGAAACAGTTTACCTTAGCTAATGAGAGCTCACCAACTCTAGTCAGACTGGGAAGGAATTGTCCAAGGACCAAACTAGACCCTCTGAATGTACTTGACAGGGTGACACTTGTGTGGCTTCGGCAGACTGCAGGACCAATGATAGTGGCACCATAATTTCCACCTACTGCTTTTACTGGCTTTTTGGAACCCATTCTTTTTGGAGGGATACCTTGTTCAGTGTAGATACAGTAGACAAGGCCTTGGACCTTCCTCAAAGCAACGGGCCTTACCCTCTCTGAGGAGTGGATGGGGAGTGGGGTCGAGGGAGTTAGAGGGAATGGGAGCAGGGGAGAGATTGGGAATTGGGAAAGAGATTATTTTCTTTTTAAAAAAATTCAAAGAAGGTTAATATTAATTTTAAAATCCTACAGAGACTTGGTTTTATAAACTAACTCATATAAAATAACAGACAACTGAAATGTAAAGAAATAAAAGCTTAGTAAACCACTATAACGATTGAAATATATTTTAATTTTATTTACTATAATCTCTCAAAAATACTAGAATGCAGTTACAACTACTGTTGCTTTATTTATTATTTTAATATAATTGTCATACCCCATGTTTTACTTCAAATAATTATCATAATAATAATTTCTCTATTCTAGTTAATGCCTGTGTTTATTGATCCTCGTTGATATCCATCCTCTCCTTTTTCTCTCCATGGCTATATTCTGGTAAGAACCCAATTTTGTATAATCTGTATCCTTTATCAAGGTTCTCCAACCATCATGCTACATACCACTAGTGCAGAGTTTATTACATTATATCAATTCTTTTCCTCTATATTACCAAATCATTTCTGAATTGCAGATGCCATATATTACTTATAAACATATTTTCAGTGATTATGAATATCTTGTCTATTAAAAATATTGGTCTAAATAATATTTCAGTATCTCCTGAGGTCATAAGAAAAACATAAAAACTTCCAGATCAACCAGTCAGTAAAATCTGTTAATTTTAAACAAAACTAATTGAAAAGAATACTGATTTTGTCGTTTTAACTGAACACATCTGTAGAAAGATCTAGCAGAATTAACTGGGTTTGGCAGTAAGCTCTTGCTCTGCATATACAGCTACTGAGCCTCAAAACAAAGGATTTGAGTAAGGATACATCTGGTTTTACCAGTCAGGTATGAAAAAAATAGATAAAAGATGATAAATGAGTAGGAAGAAAAAAGGAGGGAAAATGAGTCTTTTTGGCTTAATTGCTTAAGCCTGAATGGCTTAAATAATTATGTATGAAGTGATCATAATTTGATTTAGTGGTCTAAAAGTTCAAGTCCCTAGCTACTACCCAGTGTAACTCAGAGAAGAATTCTCAGGATCTCTATGATACCTTCATACTTGATATGAAGGTTATTCTATTATTCTCTAAATCTCTTTATAATTTTTTGTTTCAATTCTGTGTCACAATTCTCCCTTGCTTCTCTGTTCACCTAACTTAAATGCATTTTTTATAGGAGGCTTAAGAGAAAAAGAAAAACAAAGTTACAAGAATTATATCTTGTTGGTCATAGCACATTTCTTGGGCAAATGATAAGGAACCAAGCCATTTACAATGGCAGCACAAGTTTTCAAAGTTCTTGCTGTAAGTGGTTGGGGGCGCAGTGCCCAGTGAGACAAGTTACAGAGATATCTGTGCGTAGTTAGGTCTTATCATCCAGACATGGCTGGTGAAGAATTGGCCATATTTTGTAGGTCAATTTATTGTAATAAACCATATATTATGGTTTTTATTTTATGGTAATAACTTTGGTTAGAAATCTGTAAATTTGACCTTGTGCATACCTGTAAATTTTTTAAACTTATGAACCCTTTATAGAAACCTTCAGTCTAGTTTGAACTTGCTGTGGGGTGAAAATGAACTAATTGGGTATAGCTTGTCTTAGATTGGGGAGAGATTGTTGTTTTCTTGTGTTAGTCTCAGTAAAAGTGGCAAAGCACACTTTTAAATGTCTTAAAATCCTTGTGAGACAATAGATCTAGTTATGAAGCATATTCTCATATATTTTCTATACATTACATTATACAGACTAAGAAGTCATTTTCCTGATCACCCACAGATATATGTATGTGCCTATAAGACTAATATGCAATCACGAGATTACATATACATGGTACATAACTTTACACACTACAATGCAAGTATTGGGGAGGTGCCAGAGCTGCTGTTGGCCATGCAACTACTACAGAGAGTAGCAAACGTTTCCTGAGTTCATAGTCCCACATGTCTTTTCCAGATGCGATTCTCCTCCATCACAGAATCTTTTCTCTGGTGGTTGACATCTGAACATTAGTTGTTACCTGCTCTAACTCCCACAGTCTCTACCAGTTTGAAAATCATCAAATCTGATTCAGGTGTATATTGTTATAAGATGCAGAAGATTTCATTACAACTTTGTCTTCATAATAAGGCTGTTGTGTACATGTAACTATGAGATATTTCAGTCTCTTCTTGATGTGGGACAATGGTATGTACCCTGTCACTTGTATTTTGAATAAACACTGATAGTTGCCAGGCAGGAAGTATAGGCTGGACAACCAACGAGGCAGGAAGTAGAGTTGGGGCAAGGAGAACAAGAGAATTCTTAGAAGAGAGAAGATTTAGTCTGCAGTTGTGACCTAACACAGAGGAAGCAAGAAAGCAAGATGTGACTGCCTCACTGAAAAATGTATCAAACCATGTGGCTAACACAGGCGAGAATTATGAGCTAATGTAAGTCATAAGAGTTTATAAGAAACCTGAGCTAATAGGTCAATTAGTTTATAATTAATGCACTTCTTTGTGTGATTCTTTGGGACTTACCAGCTGCAGGAACTGGCCAGGACAGAAAACTCAATCAACACCTTCTCATCGCTCTCATTTTGTTGCTGAAATGTAATCCTTATGTAACTATCTACATTTATGGATATATAGAACTATGAAACCAATTTATTTTTTTGATTGGGGAGTCTGTTATAGAATTCTGAGAATCATGTCAACTAGATATCAACCGTGGTAATTTATTAATACAAAATTGTAGCACATACCACAGTTCCCCAAACTGATAAACCCCTGTGAAACAAATATATATTTGGGACATGCTTGGGACAATTGTGTGGACATTGCTTTCAAATTCCCATGGCTTTTACATAATAGTATCCAAAAACCCAATATAGTTGTTCCTTAACCTGATCAGAGAGAGTTGTAGGTAAACTAAACCTCATGTTCTAAAAACTGAAGTCAACTATAGACTTAAATGAAGACACAAAACCCTAAAAATTCCAGGAGAAAATAAGTTTTAAATCTATTTGGATTAGAGAAGTATCTGCTAATTTTTAGACATCACAAAATAGAAAATAAATCATTTTAACGAGGGGAAAAATAGAAGATTGGTGAAGCAGGAATAAATAACACAATGGATTCTTGAGTAAGAGGCACTGGAAAAACACGATTTTATGTTAACATAAATATACATATATGATATATACACAGTTGTGTTTACACAGACACAGAGATAGATAGAAAGACAGATAAATAGGGATCAAATGAAATTATGTCTCTTGGAAATAATGATTCCTGCAGGAGACATCATCTAATTAATAAAAACCACAGTGCTGTACATAAGAAAACTCCATTCTAGTCCTTAGTCAGAGGAATCTAGGAAATTCACAAAAGCAATACAGGATATGGTCCTTGCCTCAGATGCCTCTAAGAATCTGAAGGTAAAACCCTGTTGCTGAAGACACAGCAAACTTAGAACCTTGTACTTGGATAACTTGAACAGAAACTGACCTGGAAGCTTCTTCACTGAATGTTGGCTCTCACAGTATCTGAAGATGCTACACAAGACAAGGAAACTAATCATTAGTTCTATTCATCTCTAAAGCTTCTGAACCAAATAATTGAACCTGCTAATACAACTTTCTTAAACAAGCACAATTTCTAACTGCATTCTAAATATGTATCCTTATAAACACAGACAAGTACAGTTCTCAACTCTCCTTAATGACAGGTCCTTCGACAGCAGATGGAAACTATTACAGAAATCCTCAACACATCAAAATGCAAAGAATAACAGCTCTGGGTTGCTTAGTCCCTTTTGGTACATCAATGACCATTCCTTATACCTAAGTGTCAGGGAACAATGGAACAGATAAAAAAATACAGTATCTAGAGAACCAGAGGCTTTGATGCAAAATAGTATTTTCTATATATGACAAGAAAGCTTCACTTCTGAAATATTAACTATTTTGTTGCCTAAAAAAACCTTAATGACAAAATGAATCGACAGGCCAACACAGATGGGGGTATTCTTTCTGCCTCCTACCTAGAATTACCGGGTTATAAGTGTAATATCAAAGATGGCCTTTCTTGGGCTATCTTTTGTCCTTTCAAATTCTGAATAGAGTAAGGAAAGGAATGATTTGCCAAATTCCCAGGATGTTGGAGGCTACCCCATTCTCAGGGTTCCCTGCTCATTATCACACATGAGGCTCTCTATTGTGGCTCTACTCTACAATAATACACGACTGTTCCTTCTTTTAAAATATAGGTGGAGTCCAATATTGGTAAATGATTCTTTTAATCTGTACATTTTTAACCCTATGTCAAATGTCCAAGTTATGTCTCTTCCAGCAAAGAAGGTGAATGTAAATCTGAAGCCTTCCTGAGCCATGTTTGAGATGAATGAAAAAAAGAATGCAAGGCCATGGGAAAATATCAATTGGGCATAAAATGAAGAATGACACAGTCTTGCCATTACCTTTAACAAAATCACCCTTAGCTTCTAGATCTGAATGTCTTCTGGACACAGTAGGGTGCTTACACTTAGGAACTCATAGCAGTTGAGACATAACACACAAGCTCTTCAGATGCATAGGACAGAAAAAAATCCCAGCATGGAAAAAAAAGATGTAGGCATGAAGTCCCACCTCTAGTTAAGTAACTGTTGGCAATTAATTAGTGCTAGAAGACAGAGTCATTATGCATTAAAGCCATGTGTTCAATTTTTAGTACTGGGGAAACTGGATGTAACAGCACATGACTATATATAACACCAGCATTCTTGAGGCAGATATAGGGAGGTCCAAAATCCAAGTTCACTACCAGCTTCCTAGTGAGTTCCAAGCCAGATTACTTACAACTTCTTTGAGCAAGACAAATCCCTTAAATGGAGTTAAATACATTTTTAATATTAGACCATAACAATTAGATAAGTTACAAGGTATTTTAATATAATTCTTTAAAGAGACCGCAGTGGATATTGTATATAAATGTTAGCAAAGTATCAAATACAGATATTTAAAATTTGAAAAATAAATCTTTGTAACTGGATGACAACAAATTGGATTGTAGTCAGTTCTTCTAAAGTCAACTTTCATTATCTCAAAATATTGCATAAAAGTGCGTGATGTGTGTCTATTCAAAACTCTGAACAATTAGCAATTGAAATCATGCAATAATTCACTGAAAATAAATAGTAGAATAAATTGGTATACTTTCCTTGCATTCTAATATTGTGACTAGATTTAAAATTGCACTGAAAATAAAACAAAAATGAATATATAGAAGATATCATTATCTTTATGGAGAATCCAAGTAAATATGGAAACATTATTAGAAAATAGTGTTACATGTGGGAAAAAATCTGATTAAAGATCAATAAGAAATAAGCAATTGCAATCTTAGGAATAATACAGAAAATACAATTTTATTGCAATAAATAAGCTGTCAGTTTAAAGTAATTTCACTGTATCATACGAAATGCCATTACTATCTAATTTATATTTAAGCATAGGACCATTTCAACTGAAACCCTATCATGGCTTTAATAACAGTTGACATGTTTTTTCTTCTCCATACATACAAGAAGGAAAGAGATAGAATATTATCCTGATTTTCATAACCAATTTCAAATCTATGATAACCTAAGCAGTGGACCATCAGATGGAAGTATAAACAGTTCTCACTATTAAATGCATGTACATGAAAAACTGAATGCCTTAGACTTAACTTTGTATGTGATTAGGAAGATGGCATCTAACAAATTTTGGTATTTATTGATTTATTTATGTGTTTATTTATTTATTGTGGAGTCATATAGTCATATAGTGGTAAGATGGCTCATCTTTGTATACATAAGAAAATAATTCGGGGTAGAGTAATTTTCTCTGATAAATGGTCTTTTTTTAGTGAGGCCATAGGAGGACACGTAGGAAAGGCATACAAGCATATTCATAGTCCTTGGGGCAGGTGACACAGTGTTCCATGGAAGACTATGTGGGGGAGCATTGAAGTTTGCTTGGGAGATAAAAGACAGTAGCATAGTGGCAGCCTAAATCACATCATTTATCTTTGTTAGAAAGTTAAGACAAGGCAGGGCGTGGGAAAGAATTTGGGGAGTGGCAAGTCTTCCTCATTTGGTCAGGCACAGAGGCATAACAGCTGTCTTTAGTTGGTACCTAGTCTGTGATAATTAAGACTGAAGCAGTGCCTGCTGTCAGCAATGCATCAGAGGAAGTAAGGACCTTGTACAACCAAAAGAATAATATCGGAGGAACAACTTGTTCTCTTTAAATTATCAATGACTCTGTCAGATTCACTCTCACCACAATATTTCTATTTCCTTGAGAAAATATCTACTTATAACAGACATACATTGTTTCAAAACAAATATAGAAAATGTAACATCCATATCTCTGATACAACTTGAAAATACACATTATATGAGCCTATGACTTTTACACTATATTATAAAATGAAGTGTTTCTATCCTTAACAAAAAGCTAATCAATAAAATAATTTTATTAACTTCTAAGGTCACAGAATTAGTAATTTTAGGAAACCCACTGATTGCCTTATACATGAAATCAGAATTTTTTAAAAAATAATACATTGCTTTTTTAGTTGAACCTAATTAGTATATAATCCAAGGAAAAGAATAACATGAAAACTTTAAAATATGGATAAACTCTTGCATCAAAAGGTATTTGGATGTCTTCAAAAAGTAATAAAATAATCCATGAACTTAACTGCACACATCGAAATAAAGTGAATGTGACAATTATAATGACCAAACATAGAATGCTACTTGTGTGAAGATAAATAAACAGAAAAAGATGTCAGAACAAAAAAATATATAGTAACAAACTCACAATTATAAAGATAAGTGATTTTTAGAGCATCACCAGGGACTGGAATAGAGAAATCTAGCCCTTTTAGCTAATTCTGTTCAGAATCCACATACAGCAACAAAATTCTGAACTTGGTTTTATGTAAAAATAAATATTCATAATATATCATTTGAAAATATAATAGACTAATATTTTTTTTTAAATTAATTTATTATGTTTTCCATTATTTAAAACAATTTTCAAATTCAAATACACTTTGATCATATTCTTCCTCTCCCTCAAGTCCCTTCAGATCTTTTCCCCATCCCTACCCACCCAACTTTAAGTTCTTTCTTTAACAAGAAGCAAAAATCCTGTACAACAATAAAATCTTCCAAAACTTAGAAACAAGAAAGTCATACCAAGAAAAGAAAGAAAAAAAGATTGAAAACAAACAAAAAGCCCAACTTGTAACCAAATAAAGCTCAGACAAAATCCTGTGGAGTCCAACTATATGTTGTTGGTCAATTACTCCTGAACATGAGGCTTGCCCAAAATTAGTTGACATGCTCAGTGTCACTCATCGTAGAAAACTGATTGTCTCTCCCCTAACTGGTATAAGTGATAGTTCAGTTGTTAACCTTTTTTTTTTTTCTTTTTTTTTTTTTTGTCAAAGCCTCCGTTTATTAGGGACAGGGTAACGACTTATATACCCCCTGAATGAGGGCTTGGGGAGTAGGGCACAGGAGCATGGAATCTGGCCGCGTGGTCCCAGTCACGTAACCTACATCCGGTCAGGTAGGCCAAGAAGTCAGGAGTTGCCACACCTAGTTCCCTGGATAGCTGGAATTTAAGGCAGTTCCGCTATCAGATTAGGTTCGTTAGCAATTAGCGAATAGCTAATTGGGTGTGGGGCAGGTTTTGCCAATAGGACTATTCTTAACATAATTATGGGTTTGGGGTTCCCTGCAGGCTCCCCAAGGTGATGGTTTCTGTAACAATCTTTAGGGGGGAAACGGCTCCCAACATATTCCTCCTTTCTTATATAAAGGTAAGTAGTTATAGGTGGAGGGCACCAAGACAGAGTCAACCATGGTGTCAGATCTAAAGGAGAGGGGACTGGGACAAGGAGAGACCCTCCTCTCGACTGGTGAAGTAACTCATAAGGCACCCCTCTGTTCCCAGGAGAGGTTAGACTAATATTTTTAAACACGTGGATAACTTGAAAATTTCCATATAGTTGGTTTAGACTTAAATCTTAAATATGGAAAAGACAGTTCACACAAGCATATCTTAATTTTATACCAGTTTTTACTGTACATTTTATAAAATAGCAAACAATGACTAGATATAGAAACCCTCAAGGACCATGATTTTTTTTTTATTTGCAGACCATCCTCTATCTCCTGATACCTCTGATATTTGTGCCTGCTATGTTAATTCACAATACTTCAACATTCCAACATTCAGTCTAATTTGCCCATCGTAAAGACTATTAAAAACATAAGTAATGCTTAAAATAGAGAGATAGACTATTTCAAATTTCATATGCATAGAATAACTATATATTATGGTGTGTGGACAGCAGAAACTGTGGGAAAAGTATGTTGAACAAACAGCATGAGTACTTATCACAAATAATGTATTTTGAGAATCATGAGATGTTTAAATTAGGTATGAATGTTAGTCTTTTGATCATATGAAATCAATAGCAATGACAAATTGCTCACTAACATTGAGACACGGGTCCAGCTCATAGGCTAAGATTTTTTTTCTATATGTTGTTTGAGATCTTTCTTATGCCAGCATTTCTAGCATTTCAAGAACAATGCTTTTCTAGAAAAGTTCTTTATTTCTGAAGAAATCATACTCTATCACCCAATTGATGGCTTTACAATGTCAAAATGTATTCTCAAGTGAATGCAAAAAAATGGAACTCTGCTATGTAAAACTAGTTATATGACTAATTTTTTAAGACCCATAGAATATTTCAAACTGATAGTTGAATATGGGAACTCAAATAGGTGACATTTTGAATAGGAAAGAGGAAAATTATGTAGGTGAAAATGCTTTTTCCGCAATTCTGTGTCAAAATAAAGAAGTTCTGAGAGCTATAATGTTTGATACCTGTCCTGTGGTAAAACCCAAAAGGGTTCAAACACTTTCTACACTAATCTTTTTTCTTCTTTTCTTTTAAACACTGCCTGGCTCATTATTGGCTAGCTCTTACATAATGACCTAACCCATTTCTAATAATCTGTGTAGCCCACGAGCTGGCTTACCAGGAAAGATCTTAACCTGCGTCTGCCTGGAGTGGGAAAATCATGGCGACTCCTGACTCTGCTTCTTTCTCCCAGAATCCTGTTCTGTTTACTCCACCTACCTAAGAGTGGGCCTATCGAATGGGCCTAGGCAGTTTCTTTATTAATAAGAAATCACTCCCACATCATTTCCCCTTTTTCTGTTTAAACAAAAAAGAAAGGCTTTCATTTTAACATAGTAAAATTACATATAACAAAACAGTTATCAAGTAAGAATTACAGTTACAATATTTATATCTATTTTATCTTTTATCATAACTAAGGAAAACTACAACTATGGATCCATTCTTCAACTCCATCAGAGACTCCAGAAGGATATAAAATTACCTAAACAAACAAGAAATCCAAACTCTAGAAATGACAGAGACAACTCGCTGCCTGGACAGTCACCCAAAGTTCCGATCATATGACATGGTACACTAATCTTTAAAACCAGTATTTTCTATACTTAATGTGAGTTTCATAAATTTTGCTACAAAAATAGTAATGTATATAAATACTTTGTTCATATATAAGACATTAAACAATACACAATGATCTATCTTAATAAAGATGGAAATTCACAATTCTTAAATCATTATTATCCAAATGGTTTCATAGAGAGAATGGTGAGAACACATGCATTTTTTCATTTAGTATGTATTCTAAGATTGTTTTTGTTAGATACAGAGCTCTGATGGTTCATCTTTATGGTCAATTTGGTTAAATTGGACACTGGTAAAGGCATTTCCTAACATGATTGTGGAGACATGGCTTGCAAGTAGTGGATTAGAACAGCCCCACCCTGATATAAGTGGTACAATCCATCATAGTAGATGACCAGGCAGAGTAAAGGAGAATGACGCTAGGCAGACTGGCCATTCTTGGTCTACTTGCTGTCATAGAAACCTTAGCACTGGACCAAGTCAGTAACATTTTAAGGAGCTGTTAAGTAAATCAATAGTTGGTCTTTTTATTCTCTCTCTCTCTCTCTCTCTCTCTCTCTCTCTCTCTCTCTCTCTCTCTCTCTCTGTGTGTGTGTGTGTGTGTGTGTGTGTGTGTGTGTGGTGGGCTATTTGTGTTGCTGCAAAAATGCTTATCAACAGTGTTTATCACTGATGAAAAACTTTTAAGAATAATTTTAATTAGGTGAAGGGAGTATTTAATCATAAACAGCTGGAAATTATGGCATTTTATAGCCATTTTCTGTCAGCAAGAAGGCCACTAAGCTTTTACTATATGAAAAATATCAGAAACACTTATTTCCTGGCAAAATTCAGTGTTGTTTCAGGAATTTGCATCTTGTCAGTCCTATGTATAAACACCTGAGCTGTTTTCCTGTGTAAATGTTCAAGAATTTTCTGTAGCTGTAATGAGTGAAAGCATTTACCAGAAAACAGAGGATGCAATTCTAGAAGTTCAGGATCTTTCCTTGTGTAGTAGAAATTCTCTTTGCCCAGAACAGACTGACCCACTGAGCATGCAACCTTTCTCTCAGGTGAGTGTTCTCTGAATTTCTTATATTTTCGGATTGTTTCAATTCACTCTGGGGCCTGTTAGCGCCAGATTTCGTGGTTGACCTTGATGAGTTTGAACAGCAAGCATTCAGCATGGAGAAGGCTGTCCACACATTCAGCCTGTCAAGTCATGTACCCATGGAAGAACGCATCATGTTAATAGGGAATGTCAGGTATGGAGAACTAGACTTTGTAAGTATACACAAAAAAAACTTTAAACACTCCATTACTGCATGCTTCCAAATACACCATTTGTTATCAAGTTAATTTTGAGTTTTGCAGAACAAATATAGACATAATACAGATATTTTTTTTCATAACACTTAGCAATAGCCAAATTTCTTGGGTGGTTTTAGCCCCATCTTGCATCACTATGGGATCTGTGTCAACAACAACAAAAAAATGGTTGTTAGAACATTATTAGTATTAGCTCCAAACTAGAACCCCCATATTTTTCTATGTAATTCCCCATATTTGTTCTGGTATCAAATCCAAGAAACTACATTGCATGAAGCTGTCCTGCCTGCTGATTTTTCTGCTCTGTGACAGTGTGAAAGCCTTTTCACAATTTGTACAATTTTGGCAATTTAGATAAGTACTGTCCAAGGAAATGATAGGATATCCCTAAAACTGAGGTTATGGACATTTTGGAAAAAGAACACAAGAGGTAAAATGTTGTTTTCATTGGATCCTACCAGGAGGAGCATTTGATACCTACGGACAGATTTATCTTGTCTTCTTACTTCTGAGTGTCATGCCTCCCTTTTTCATTGCCACAGTTTATTCCTCAGAAATTAATTGATAAATTCACCTAGTTTTTAAAAGAAAGTGTGGTTTAAACACTGATGGGATTCTGGGATGTAAGGGAGTTTCTTCTCATCCTAGAAAAGGTTTTGTGTCTATTATTTATCTATTCTTACTTATTTATAATTTTAATACTTATGACTTTAGTTTTTAGTTGTGTGTATGTGTTTGTATTTTAGTGCTGGGATCATCAGAAGTTAGAAACAGTCATTCACTCTCCTAAATCTGGAGTGACAGATGGTGATAACATGTCCAAAATTAGGTGCCCAGGGCTGACCTCAGGTTTTTTGTAAAAGTAGTGTGGAAACTTAAATACAGATCTATCTCTCCAGTCCTCAAATTTGCATTTATCTAATGACATATCAATACAGCATGCTTCTGTTTTATGTTTTTTTATCACTACCAATATTATGTTCTCTTTGTTGCTATTGCTTGGATTTTCCAGTTCTGGCTAATGGGGGTTCTTTTGGCTTGGCTTCTGTTTCTCTCTCTCTCTCTCTCTCTCTCTCTCTCTCTCTCTCTCTCTCTCTCTCTTTCTCTCTCTCTGTCTCTCTCTCTTCATTTCCATATTCCTGCTATATACTCATCTTGTCTTACCCTTATAACAAGCTATTTCTCCAAATATCCCTGGTTCCATTGATTGACTAATTGTACTTAGAGACTACAAAGTTGGCACATGGAACACTATTGATCCCGAGGTTCCATTACTTCCATGCTTTTATAAGTAGTTAGAACTAAGCAAAGAACATTCTTAATTCACACATATATTCACACATCAGTAATTTTATCTGTCACTATCTTGCTAATGGTATCTGTAACATCCTCCTATATGTGTTAACTGATGTCTGCAACTGTAATGTAACATTATGAAGTTAATTGTCCCTCTTGCTAATCTGTTATTCCATATATGACTCCAAATACCGATGCCAATACATATAAAGTCAATTCAGAATCTTATTTTCTCACAATACGTTATTTTTACTGTTAGATGTCTACTCACTGTCCCGGAGCTTTCAATTGCCAATAGTTTATCAGATATGATTGGGCTTTTATGCTCATCTACTCTCTACATTCTGGATTTATTTTTATGGATTGATCTTTTATGCATGCTGTGACAACCATTGTGAGCTCCCATATGCAGCTGCCACATTAGGTCCAGTAAATACTGCTTTGCAGTAGTAGTCCATTGCTTTGGGCTCTTACCATCCTTCTTTACCTCTTCTTCTCAGACGATTCTGAAACAAAAGAGGAGTGGGTGTGACACAGATTTCTCATTTAGGGTTAGAAACGCCAGTCTTTCTCTCTGTAATTTTCATCAGTTGCTTCTTTATTACCACCTGCAAAAAAAATCAGCTAATTGCCCATTGCAGAAGATATTGGTAAGCATAAGAGATACTCAAGAAAATACACAGGTAAACTGCTGAGCAATGTGCATGTGCTAATCTGTGGAATAATGTTATATTAGTATTGGTTCCCCTGGGAAAATATGACCTGCTTAATCACATGTTTTTGCCCTGATAGTGGTGCCAGGTGTGGGTTTCCTTTTCAGAAAGTTTGGATTATTATTCACATTAAAATAGTTCCACTATTTTACCACATAAAATCTACACACAGACACACAGACGCACACACACACACACACACACACCAAATACAAGCACACACATACAGAACTGAAAGACTTTTTCCCCATAGACTTGATACTGCATGAATTTTACCCATCTGCTGAACTGGGGATCTGACTATGTTCTAGTACCTGGCATGTTTTCCATCCTGTAGTGTATGCTTTATATCCAATTTGACAACTGTCAATTACTGTCAAGAATGCTAATGTGGTTTCTTTATGAAGAAAATGTTCTACTGGTAACTGCTGTGGTTCATTTTTGGAAACCTTCACTCCAAATGTGATGACATTTGAGACAGGCCTTTGAGAAGTGCTTAAGATTAGAGCCCATTATGGTGATACTAGTGGTAGAGCATGAGTGTGATACTCACAGGTGTGGGACATGATTCTGATACTCACAGGTGTGGGACATGATTGTGATTCTCATAGGTGTGGGACATGATTGTGATACTCACAGGAATAAACAACTGTGGTACTCATATAGGGGATCATGATTGTGATACTCAGCATGCAGGCATGATTGCAGTACTCACAACGAGTGACATGATTTTGGTATTCAAAGGGGATATGATGATGATACTCAATAGAGAGATACGATGCAATAATCATGAGGTCATGATTATGATGATTATGGGTGACATGATTGTGGTACTCACAGGGATATAGTGATCCAAAAGGATACCACAGAAATATTCTTTAGGAACATGAGAGAACTTGCATTCAGTTGTTCATACAGGGCAATAACAGCTGCCAAGCAAAGAGACTTTATCAGCTTCCAAACTTGGTCAAAATATCCCAGGCCCCAGAACTGTGAAAAACAGTTTCTGGTTTTCTCCAAAATTTTAAATGTATTTAAAATATAATTAAATCATTTCTTCCTTCCATTTCACTCCTTCGAATTCACCCATGCCCCTCCTTTCAACACCTTCCATGTCCTTCCTTCATTCACTCTCAAATACATGATCTCTTTTTATTATTATACACTGTTACTCATATGTACATAAACACACAAATACAACTTGCTTAGTCTATTTACTGTGGTTGGTATGTATATAATTTGGGACTGACCTCATGCTATTGAATAAAAATTAGGGATCTCATTCCTGGGAAAGACTATTTCTCTCTTTTAGCAGTCTTTAGTTGTCTATATGATTAGGTGTGGGACACTGGGAGATCTCACACTTCCATAAATGCATGTCTATTGGTCTTCTCACTGTTTGTCTTATCGGGTAGCCATAATATTAAGACACCTTGGAAATACTTATTCTATAATTTAAGGAGACATGATCTCACAGTTGCCTTCCTGTCCTGTCCTGTTCGTTTTCTCTCTATATTCCCTGACTTCAGAGAGGAGGCATCCAGGTCAAACACAGCTCAAACCATTGGAGGTCTGGTGCCCTAAGTGTGTGGCTGTCTTCTTCAGCAAAAGATGGTTACTTTCAAGCTCTGAGAGGCTAACTAGGGCTACATTAGTTCTATGCATTCTGGAGTACATTGAACCTTATGACCAAGACCCGGCAAGGAGGTTTCTCATGCCATGTACTGGGTTTTGATAGATTGTTGCTTTTCATGGGAACATTGTTAGCCCAATTAGAAATACCTCATTCATGATATATTTGTGTGTGTGTGTGTGTGTGTTTAGATATGCTATTATGAATTAAAGGTAATTTTAGATAAATATATAGCAATTTGATTCTCCAAGTCCTTTTCAAATAATTCTAGTGTTATTTGTTGCTCCTCCCTCTCCATTTATTTTCCTCCCTGTTTATTTTTTTTCATTTCTCTTCCTATTACCTATAACCCTCTACTGTTTCTAAGCTACCCAGTGCTTAATGTTTTCCTACTTGGACAGCTTGAGCTAAGACTACAGTTAGTAGAAATTGCAGGTCAGACCGATATTGCAGGGAGATGTTTGCTTTCTGCTCCTAAGAATCCCATCTTTTTATTTCAGAATGACATACACGCAAAGAGAGATGCACAGGCAGGTGCCTGCTGCTTACAGACCTAGAATTATTTTCTTATGAATGTTCTTTGCTGCAGCTTTAAAATTCTCCAGAGAACTTTGAGCTGCTGAGCTGCAGCCCAGTGACTTGTAAGGTCCTATAATCTTTTTATGATTTAAACAACAGGGAAGCACAATCATTTTAAATTGAAATGTTTGAACATATATTTCCTTTAAGCTAAATAAAATTACCACTCACCAGGAATTGAATTAGCTAAAGATGCATACACTCTTGGGGATAATTGTTACTCAGTAATATTTTAAATAGTACTTAAAATGTCCTTATATTACTAATAAAAGTCAGTCAGCCTGAATTAAAAGCCTGCATAAGCCACTAACTACATATGACTAACTTGCTTTTAGTAAATATTTTACTAGTTTTTTTTTTAAGGTTTTACTGCCATCATTTCTTCATCCATAAATGTAGATTACGATTGTACCTAGGTCGTAAGACTGGAGTGAGAATCAAATGGATGGTCATATAAATACCATTATGAAAAGAGTAAGTGTCAATTAATCTATAAAAATTATGAGTTTGCTTTCTACATATCAGCCAGATGCTTTAACACTCAACGTGAACACTGCAAACTGCCAACTCTTCTTATTACTTTTATTTTAATTTTATTTAGTGCATCTTCTCATCCCTTATACTGGAACTACTATCAGAGGAAAATGTTTTCTTCTTTTCAGATTCAACAATATACCAAAAATACTTATGCTCCTAAAAGTTGAGAATAAGAGATGCTTAACTTAATGTCATCATCTCCTCCTAGTTTCCAACATTATAGGTACATTTTAGGAAAGAGCGAACAGAAGCTAGTTCTTCAAGAAATGCTATCATTTGCCAGCCATAATCCTGATAAGTAAGAGATCATTTTCAACTTCTGGGTAAGTATTTCCTCTCAAAGAAAACGTTGTAATGTGCTTCCTATGGAGCCTAATATAGAGTGGATATCTATATACCTCAATAAATTACTTAATATCCTCATATGGTATTGAGAGGTCATATATGGGAAGTGACCAGGTCCTGCTAGCGTCCTTATGGGTAATATTAGAGACAATATAAAAGAGATAATTTATTTCTATGTGATTCAGCATTGGCAGTCTGGAAATGTGTCATGCTGAGATCTTGCCCATGCTGAGAAATACATTATTATTGCTTGATACAACCAAAGTATTCTGTTACAAACTCAATGATCAAAGATAGAATGCTTTCTGTTTTCACGTAAATAGTAATGCTTACTGCAATTTCAGTACTTTCCCTCAACATTACTGATAAAGACTCTTATCTAAGCCAGGCACCATAGTACAAGCCTTCAGTCCTAATTCAGAAGGCAGACGCAGGTGGATCTCTGTGAGTGTGAGACTAGCCTGTTCTACATAGTGAGTTCCAAGCTAACTAGGACTAGATAGTCCCACACAAAGCATAACAAAGCAAAACAGTTCAAAAATAAAAACAAAGAACATTATATAGAAAAATTCAAACAATATCAGTAGCTCTCAATATACATCTGTGGGTGTATGATTATATTGTAGTTTAGTCCATGCTAATATATGAATCTTAAATGTGTTAAAGATATGGGTGGCAAGCCTTGTGACCTGTGCTACTGAGACCATTAAAGTCCAAAGTCAGGACTTGCTGGATAGCAGATCTTGAAAAGGATATTGGGACACTGCTCTTTTTAATCCTTACTTCCAGGTCACTAAGAGTTACATAGCACTGCTCTGAACTCATGGCCATGATGTTCTGTCTCATGACAGGCCTGAACAGCCGTGGAACAAAGCAGCCATAGACAGAAAGCTTGAGCAAAATAAATATTTACCTATTTGTAATAGCGAAAGGAAGTTTGGGAGCCTGAAAAGTGAGAGAAAAGTATGACTGCAGCTAGGATCCCACAGGTCTTCCACGCTCCCCCCACTACTCATTCCGTCTGGGCTCCTAACTACCTCAGATGCTCCTTGGAACCCTCACAGCACTAGTGCAGGGAAGCAGGTAGGCAGCCTGCAGATCTTCATCTCTCCCTCCATTCCCCCAAATCCAATACAGCAGTCTCATCCTCAGCTCTGCAGCAGGGCGTGCCTCTTCCTCACCCTCCCACAGATGGTCCCTTCCTATTCTCTCTTCCCACCCAATTACAGCAATTACTTTCTGGGAAACCTCAGGATACTCCAGACAGGGAACCAGGTAGGCTAATTATAGATCCCCCTCCCCTGCTCCTCTGAATAATTCCCCACTCATTTCAAGGTCTGTGGGAAAACACCTGCTCCAGCCTCCCTCCCTGCCCTGCACCCACTAACAGTAGATTACATGCATCTGCCCCTCCCTCCAAACTTCTCCCAACTCTTTGCCTTTTCCAAGTCTAAAATTCATAGGCCACTTTGACCAGGGAAGTAAGTAGGCTGATTGCAAATCTTCACCTGTCCCTCCATTCCTCTAAGTCTCAAGTCTCTTCTCCATCTCTGCAGAAGACCTTCAGCTACAACCTCTTCTATTCGCTGTCACCATTCCCAGTGGGACTATCTAAGCAGATGCTGGTGAAATACTCTGCTCTCTTCCATCTTGTGAGGATCCTCCACTGCCCCAAGCCCGCCCCAGTTCTGAGTCTCAGATCCCAAAACTCACAAACAAATTATACTTGGAACCTTGAGTGCCCACAACTCTCAGAAGCACAGCTTTTCATACAGGTAACACACAGCCACTATACCCTCTTAAGAACAAGAGAGGAAACAGAAACTAAGGAATAAAACAGACACTCAACAAAGACAAGCACAGATATCAGCACCTAGATTTACAGTCTTTAAATCCCTGATGCATACGCCCCAACTTAAACATGATCAATAAAGGCTAGGGCAATATGTCTCTGAGGCCAGAGTTGTTTCTACATCTGAGACAGAACTTGTAGGGAGGAAAGAAATCTTTGGTCATCAAATTCAGCCAGCAGTTCTGCTCTAAGATTAGGCAGAATGGGTAGTAGCATACATCTCCAATGGGATCAGTCCTAGGGTATAAGGAGAATTGCAAAACCCTGTAGAGAGCAAAGGGGAGGAGAGTCACTGTCAGTCTCAAGGGTTAATTTGGTTAAAGTCTCCTTTATAGTTTAGTTTATCTTTCCTTTCTCTTCTTTTCTTTTTTTTTTTAACCTGATGTGACCTTTGTTGATGTAAGTGCGATGAAGTTTCCAATTGGTCCCCATAGCCTTAACTAGTTTTTGTGTTGCCTAAGAGATGAATGCAGGTCTGTTATCTAAGCCCAAGAGCACAGGGAGACCATTCCTCAGGATAATTTCTTCCAGTAGCTTCTTGACCACCATGCCAGCCATCATGTGCTTAGTTGGGAAAGCCTCGGTCTATCCTAGAATACCTATAAAAACTAACAAATACTTATAGTCATATAGACTTGACTTTACCACTGTAAAGTCAATCTTCCAACTGACTCTGGGTCACGTTACTCTCTCCTGCTTTCCAGGTCTCATGCCTCCACTTACTGCATTGATGAGATGGCATGTGGATACCTTGGCCTATTGCTTCTGCAGTTATGGGCTTACAGTGAAAGACCTTCTCAAGAGGTCCTGTATTTTCCTTTCTCCCAAGTGTGTACTTCTGGTGTGTTTGTTGGACTATCTGAGTGACAAAGTCTGATGAGAGGATGATCCATTCATCAGGGGTCATGAACCCTCCTTCTTCCTTGTAAGTGTTTGTGTACTAGTGGATTCTTTGTTTGAGTCTTTAGCTAAGAAAGCTGTTGATGCAATTATATGGAGGCAAGGAGGCCAACCAGAAGCCACTGGATCCAGTTTTTTGGACATGAGGCTACCAACCTCACTTTTCCATGGACCCAGGGTTTTCCCAATACCACTTTGGCCATTCCCTTCTTTTCATCCTCTTATATGTGGAAGGGTTTGGTGATATTTGGTAGTGCAAAGGAAGGTGATGCCTGCTGAGCTATCAGAAGGCTATGGCTTTTCTGAGGATGGTCTGTTTAGCTCTGTCTTATTTTTGTGAGCAGAAATCAAGGCTTAGATTTCTCTCAGCATACTAGGAGAGCCTGATTTGCCCACCCCACCTCCTGCTCTTTCAAGAAAGCCATGTTGAGTAGATATACCCAAAGACCTCACCTTTTCTGAAGAAAAATGAAGGAAGAGTTTATCTGGAGCAGAAGGAAGGTGGGGGTAATGAATGGGAGGAGTTGAAAGAGGGAAAACTGAAGTCTTTATACAATATATAAGAGAAGAATAAAGGGGCCAGAGAGATGGCTCAGAGGTTAAGAGCATTGCCTGCTCTTCCAAAGGTTCTGAGTTCAATTCCTGGCAACCACATGGTGGCTCACAACCATCTGTAATGGGGTCTGGTGCCCTCTTCTGGCCTGCAGGCATACACACATACAGAATATTGTTTACATAATAAATAAATATTTTAAAAAAGAAGAATAAATAAAATATGGGTTAAAATCGAAACAGTTTCCTCTCAATAGAGGAAATCCAAATTGCTGAGAAACATAGAAATGTTCAACATTGTTAATCATCAGGTTCATTAAAATCAAAACTGCTTCATGGTTTCATCTTTTTCTGTCAGAATGGCTAATAACAACAAAATAATTAAGAGCTTATGCTGATGAAGTTCTGGATTAAGAGGAACACCCATCCATTGCTGGTAGCAGTAAAAATTGATATAGCCACTATGAAAATTAGTGTAAAGATTCTTCAGGAAGTTGAGAAACTACCTATCTCAAGGTCCAGACATATCATGCTTGGGCATAGGTCCAATAAGTCCTTAATCTTATCGCAGAGACACTTTCTCAACCATGTTCATTCTTGCTGTATTCATAATAAACAGATATTGGAAACAACTTGAATATCTCTCAGCAGAATAGATAAAGAATATGCAGGCTTTTACACAGTAGAGTATTAACTGAACTGGAAGGAAGAAGGAAGAAAGAAAGGAAAGAAAAAGGAAGGAGGGAGGGATGGGGGATGGAAAGAAAGAAGAAGAGAAGAAGGGAGTGAGGGAGGGAGGAAGGAAGGAAAGAAGGAAGGAATGAATGAATGAAGGAAGGAAGGAAGGAAGGAAGGCCTAGAAATTAGGTTAAAAACGAATGACTGAATTGCAGACCTGCTGGGAGAGGGAGAATCATTTGTTGTTTGCTTGCTTCCCAATGGAGTGGCAACAGAGATTTCAATCACCCAGTCTTTATGTTCAGGGGTAATTGACCATATAATTAGACACCACACTTTTTCTTTGTGTGTGCTTTTATTTTGCTAATTTTGATGGTGGTTTTATTTGTTTGTTTTATAGATAATGTGTTTTGTGGGTTTTTTTTTTTGGTTTTGGGGGGTTGTGTTGTATCTTTCTTTAAAAGAACTTAAATGTGGTGGGTAGGGAGGAAGATAGGATCCATAGTATCTAGAGGGACTTGGGAGAGGGGATAATATGAACAAATGTATTTGAATTAAAAAAATTGTTTTCATTAATGAAAACATAAATACTCTTACTAAAGAAGAAAGAGGGAAATAGAGAAAAAAGAAAAAAACACATTCTAACAAGTAAGCTGTAAATACTAACACTGTCCTAGATTTTGCATGAGATCAGGTCCCAAAAATGTATTATAAAGCTTATTTTCAAGGATTACTTTAATTGTATTATGTCAGAAGAAAATTTTTTTACTAACTAGGAGAATTGTAAATTTAGGTTATCCGCTTCTTTTACAACATTTCTTATGTGATTCATATAAACAGAAGGTTAATATTAATGAATTTTATACTGGGCAATTTGATTTTCAAAATTAACCCCATCTCACCCATAATTGCTGTTTGTATTGCCGAATATAACCACTTGATTTTATATTGTGTCCAAGGATCTTGGCAGCTATAAAATGCACATGTTAATAAAACAATGGCTTAGAAAAATAGACCCTTCACAGGAAAGGTTTGAAGACATGTATGAAGCCTGTAAGTTACCTTTAGTGTATTAAAAGCAAAGCCTAGAAATCCTTTGAGGTGTATCCTGTAGATATTAGGCAATAGAAGCTGATCAACAGATTGTCTTCCCCATAGATAAAGTCATGGCTGGAAAAGATATAAGACTTTAGTCTTTGTCTCAAACTTTTCCTGCGCTTTTTGCTCCCCTTAGCTGGTGCTGCTGGGGATAATAGTGTTATTTTCTAAGAGGATGTGTGTATCTCGAAGTGCTATTACAAGAAGCTGTGCTGCTTTGTCTCAGCCATTCCTGGGGTGGATTCCATTATCTGCAGTTCTATTGCCTTTTAGATAACACCTTGCTTCTCTTTGGACAGAATCTGTATCTAATTGTTTGCACACTGTTTTGCTTTGTGGGTTACTCTGCCTGTGACTATACATCTTTGAATCCAGATGGGGTTTTCAGAGCTCCTGAAAGACTTCTTAAACCCACCTTCTGTTCTATCCTCTGTCACTCCTCTTTTGAGAAGCATTAATGCCATATCCTGGTGTTATTTTCTGTTGGCTCTCTTCATGAGGCTTTTACAGCATTTAGTGCACAGTGATGGACCTTGAAGCCTTGGGAGTCAACATATTGCTTTAGACGTCTCAGATGAAAGTTGATTTCAAAGTAAGTTTTTCCAGTTATGAGTTTTATGTAATGTGAAAATAAATATAAAAGACAATGTTTACAGTCTTTCAGCATCTCTTGAAAGCCAAAAAGAAGTGTGAAAAAGTTTTTGCAATATTAAATTTTTCCTGATATAATTGTTTGCATTAAATGAAAAAGTAGACTTGCATTGTATATATGTTTATAAGCACATACACACACACACACATACTCACATATATATAATTATGGACAAATCAATGTGATTTTTATCTTTATTGACCATCAGGTGGTTAGTATAGTCAAAGCAGGCAGAAAAGTCAGCTTGTGAATAAAAGAACTATGTTGTAAGAGGAGTGGCACCGCTGTGTCCCCGGCACCCGGCCGCCCGCCCGCATGGCTTAGCTTATGCCCCGAGATAATTACACGGAAACTGTATTCATTTAAACACTGCCTGGCCCATCAGTTCCAGCTTCTTATTGGCTAGCTCTTACATATTAATCTAACCCATTTCTAATAACCCTGTAACACCACGAGGTGTGCTTACCGGGGAGATTCTAGCCTGTGTCTGTCTGGACTGGGAACATCATGGCGACTCCTCACTCAGCTTCTCTCTCCCAGAATCCTGTTCTGTCTACTCCGCCTACCTAATTTTCTGTCCTATGAGAGCCAAGGCAGTTTCTTTATTAGTTAACCAATGAAAGCAACAGATAAGATACCAGACCCACCTCCATCAGAACCCTACAGCTGCTAAAAGGAGAGATAAGCATGTTTCAATTCTAGAGCAACAGACTAGGGTTAAGGTATGGATGTTCATTTAAAAAGTGCTATAAATGTCCAGATTACAATGATAAGTACCACTTACTTATACTTATTTAGATAGTAACAGAAGACTAACTTTTTCGAATCCATGATATTTTCAAATAGAGTTTATGAGGTTTCATGCAGTAACAGAACATAAAACTAATTAAGATAAAAGGATTAAAACAAAAGACAACAGCAATGTAAACACATATTATTATCTGGAAAGGAGCTGTGGCAATCACTGCCTTACTTAACTAATGTCTCCTCTTGCAGGAGGAGAAACTTATCACAAGGACTGGATGTCACAGTCACCTCAATCAATGCTTGGTAGCCCTTGGGAAAAGGAGTAATTCATGATGAACTCCAACAATGAACAATTAAGTGCTAATAATTCTCAGAATTCAGTGTCCTTGCTGTTTCTCATTCTCAGATCTTTCCAACAGCTCTCTCCCTTTTTTATCTATAAATAGTCTATAGTTTAATAATTATCATAAGGATTTTATATTTTCTATACAATTAAAACCACATTTAAAATTTTTCTTCTTTTTAACCTGTGTATGTTGAAAGATTAGCTAATTAGCATCATCTTTAAAATACATCACCTCCTATGCATTTATCTCATCATCATAAGTATAGTTTATGATAATAAATTTGTGTTTCAATTAGTTTGAGAATGTTTCTATTATTCAAACAGAGCTGATAAGTTGGTATAGGCTAAGTAATTAGAGTATGGCAGACATACCTAGTTAAGTTATAGCAACTTACATTTTTCTACTTGTTTCTAAAGTAAATATTCCAAACTACATATTAATTATAATGCAATAATTAATTGTCTGTACCTCAAAAATAACCACTGTTTTCCTGCAATGTGCTAATTTCTCCTCAGTTATGCTGCTGTATTATTTTTAGATAATACATTTTTATTAATCATGCAAAACTGACAAATGTAAGAGTAAATTTTAATTATATTTATTTAATAGGTGTTTTAATTTGTAGACATATAAGCCTCACAGGTAACTCCAACTTGTCCAAAATGTGTTTTACTTCACTTTTTGTTGTTATTCCTATTTGAATGTTCCTGATTAGAGGTCAAGTAACTGGTTTGAAATATGTGTAGCTCCCACCCCCCTCCCCCCTTGAAAAAAATGTAATTAGCTGTTGTCTGAGTATCCTAATACCCTCTAATCCACTTTCTCTTGTTAATTATAAAGAGTTCTTTGAAATTTAAAGATCTTCTCAACTTTAAAGCTAAATTACATTTCCAATATATAACATAATGTATATATTTCTTAATATAGACCACAAGAGTAACCTATACACAAATACAGTTTAACTAACAGAGATTCATGTCAGGTTTTATCTTATTAATTTGTAATCTTTTTTATTTTGGTTATATACTTCATGTTTTATGTTTTATAAAGTAAAAACTCAAAAAATCTGTTATAACTGGACTATCCATACGATCCATATATTAAGACTGAATAAACAATATGCTATTCTTAAATTTAATTGTTATTCAACTACATATAATTTATTTTGAGCTATAAAATAAAAATCATAATGCTTGTTCATACAGTGTTTGGCATTAGATAATCTTATTTCTAAATCTTAGTGTGATCATACTCTGATCTGTACTACCTTAAAGAAAATCATTCACTTCTGATGCTCCAACTTATCTCTACATGTTAACATACAAGTCAAAACTAACTTAGAAACTGAAGGATTTACCAAAGTACTAACATTCATATTACTCAGCTTGATAGCTCTTCCTGAAGATGCCTGGGTTCTTCAGTACTGATTTCAATCTGTCTCTGGCCCCTGTATCCTTTTTGTCTACTTTGAAGAGGGAATAAGAAGCCTATTGCTGAACTTTATCTCTACTTTGCAAGGAAAGCCAGCAAACAATGTAAAACGTCTTTTGGTTTTCAAGGCTTATCTTCTCATTACTACTGTTATACTTATGCTTCTCAAGCAAGTGTCTGCATGCTCTGCTGTAATATTTTTGGGTCAAACCTATCCTGGAATATTTACATTATAGATTTCTCTTTATTTCCTGCTCTTCAAGTTCTCCCGCTATCATTCACAATGCAAACTGTGCCACCAACAACAAATTTTACTTTCACTTTAAGTTCTGTGATGCTACATTCTCATGTAGTCTTGTTTCATTTTTTTTGAATTTCCATTCTCATGTTTTTTAACCCCATTTTCTTTGTCACCTGGGTCTGACTTTAAGATCATCTCAAAGGTTTGCATGTCTTTTTACTGCTCACTCAAATGAACCTGTAGAGGATCTTCATGCCTTTTAAGGATACCATATGTCATGACCATATTTCCTAACTTTCATTTGACTAATACCTTTCTTATGAATGTCACGCTTTGATGTTCACTATATATCTAAGAAATTTAGCATAATTGTCTGAAAGAGAGCTCATAAGCAGGTCTCTACTGCCTAATTTGTTACAACAGGCTTCGTTTCCATTTCATTTCACATCATATTCCTCTGGGTTTGAACTCCTATGTTTTCATCTTCAAGTATTTCTGGAAGTCTCTTCCTCGGGTAAAACACTAAGATAGGCAAACTAACAATCAAATTTGAAAATGTCTTCTCTTTTTATATTATGTAAAGTCAAAAATCAATTAATGTATTAATAAAATTTAAACTTTTTGATTATCATCAAATATACATTTTTCTCCCACATTCACAACACTCTAAGTCTTTTAGCCCTCACATAAACAATTTCTTTTAAAAATTTTGCCATTTGTTAGTTTTTATTCATCTTTCAGATCTCAACAAGAACATTTGACAAGAGAAAATATTCGTAAAATTTGACATTATGTCTATTAATTTGTATTCTAACATTTTTATATTATTGATCTTTTATAGTATTGTCTTTTATATTATTGATCCCATTTGTATGAGTAAATACAATTTAGGATTATTCATGTAGTGCTAATTCCTAAGTTTATATAAAAGACTTCCCTGAGATTAAGATTAAGTGACAGTGGAAATGGCCTGTATCTTTTGTGGACTTTCTTGGACTCCCCAGACCAAGAACTCTTGGGGAAAACATCATTACCAAAATTACTGTAACACACACACACACACACACACACACACACACACAAGTTGCCTTACAGCTTTGCAAGCATCCTTCATGTTATTTCTCCTCTTTTCTATATTTTCTTTCTTGAATTAAAGTCCCTTTCATTTTTCTCTTTCAAAAGATCTGATCCAGATATTCTCTTCTCTAGAGTTCCTCTCTGTGCCTGTGTCCTTCACCATAATCCATTTTACTTCCTTGTTTCTGTGATTGCTTCAGGTTATATCTTCACATGTGAAAATTAGCAACTAAGAATTAAAAAACTAGAAAGACGTACATTTACCTGAGGCATAAGGAAGGGAACAGCTGTGCATGGGTGTCCTGGGATGGATGTCCCGACTGATTCATGTAAAAATGACCCTTTGACAAAAGGCTTAGAGACCTTGGTTGAAGAGAGGGGGGAATGATTATAAGAACTAGTCCATCTGTACATCTGTTCTGAGATACTGTCTTCAATACGTGACAGGAAAGCTGCTCCTATGAAATCCCAAACCATGCTCACTTGCACAATGCCTGCAGAACAACAAAATCTCACAAAGCCCCAACCCAAGATGAAGACCTAAAATAAATCAGTGACTGCTGAGAGGGAGAATCACCCTTTCCGTGGGATGCAGTATTGATAGGTTGTCAATCCTATACAGCCGGATCTAAACACACACACACACACACACACACACACACACACACACACACACACACACACTCACAGCATTAAATCGACTCAGAGGTTGCATTTCTTTCTCTATCCCTCCCTCCCTCCCTTCCTTCCTCTTTCTCTGTATGTCTGTATATATAATTAAAGAGGAAAATATTATGAATTACACATGAACTGGTAGGGATGACCTGAGATGTTTTTGAAGGAGAAACAAGGAGGATGGAAAAGAGGAAGATCATAGTATTCCTGTATGGAACACTCAAAAAGTAAAACTAAAAACAAAAGCATACCAAGCAACAACAAACAAGCTAAGTCAGGGGATGTGCTTCTGTTTCTGCAAATCTAGTAAATGAAGAAACTTGTGCCCCTGACTTTAGAAACGCAGAGTCTAAAAATAATGCTTGAATGATCAAGCAGTTCGAAGATTAAATGATTATATGTTTAAATTGTTCATAAGGATAACCCATTGTAAAATTTTATGAAGTTGTATTGACTTAAGAGAAATAGCTCTTTTCTGGGACATCCATTATGTTAAGCATAATGGTCTGTCAACTCATAATAGTGAAAACACAGGTTCAGTTCTGATTGCCAATGATCAGATATCAGTTTTGTTAATTTTTGTTTAATGTTTTCTTCTTCATTTCCTTCCCTTTTCAAATAAGGTTGCAGTGTCTGATAAGCTACAGCCATGACAGATTAGGTAGGATACTTGGGGCATGTTTGTGATACATACTCAATGTACATTAATATAAATTGTGATAAATGCTTACTTTGGCTATTTTAACAACTACTTAGATTTTATTTAACTTTATATGTCCTAAACAGTCTTTTGAAATTTTTCTCTCTACTGTTTACATTGTCATAATGTTTGGTCTTTTGGTTGTTGTTTTAATTCTATGCTAAAAAATCATTTCCAGTCATTACAGTTTTATTTTCTTTCCTGTCACACTGGCTTCTCATTTTTTGTCTTGCTTAGACTACTGCAGTGAAATTTCAAATATGAATTAATATTTCACATTGGCCTAAGCAAAATGTATCTGGACATTTCTTCCATATTTAGAAATTTATACTACTTAATATTTTTTCCTGTTTTAAGACCTTAATCATGTCAAGTGATATTCAAATCTGTCTAGTCTGCAAATATCTCTCAAATTTACAACCCAACTTTCTAAACTTGAATTAAAATGCCAGCTTGGAAATGTCTGTATTCTTACCCAAGTACATCCCACACACAGTCTTCAATGCCAGAAATTGTTCATCCTCAGAAGTATCTTTGTTTTATATTTCCAAACTTCACCGTATGCTGAAAATGGCACATTAATTAGCATATGCTAAGTATACTCTTTCAAATCATTTTTGCTCTTATCTTCTACAGAAAAAACACTATAATTAACATCATCTCAGAATTAACATCCCTCCTGAAAATCTTGTCTCTGACCAGATTTTACAACAATAATTAACATCAAATCCTTGTAAAAACACTGTACTCAGGTAGAAATGTGATTTTAAGCTGGGCAGTAGTGGCGCAAGCCTTTAATCCTAGTACTTGGGAGGGAGAGGCAGGTGGATTTCTGTGAGTTCAAGACTAGCCTGGTCTATAAGAGCTAGTTCCAGGACAGGCTCCTAAAGCTACAGAGAAACCCCATCTCAAAAAACTAAAATAAAACAAACAAAAAAGGAAATGTGATTTTAATTGACATAAACAACCTTAATATATACCTTAAACCCAAATTTGAGAATGTACAGAACTTTTGAAAGAAAAGCATTAGATGAAATGTATGCTGTTAGTACAGGGAATTAGGTTTGAAGATTGTATTATCAAGCTTTTTATATAAAGTTTTTTATATCTGTTTTAAGAGTACCC
This sequence comes from Microtus obscurus, assembly GCA_963919715.1. Lineage (NCBI taxonomy): Eukaryota > Metazoa > Chordata > Mammalia > Rodentia > Cricetidae > Microtus > Microtus obscurus. The sequence goes on along the minus strand of CAWTZC010000297.1, from coordinate 40,268,415 downwards.
AGGGCAAAGTATTATTTTATTTTTATATTTCAAGATCTGATAGCATCTATTTGTTTGTGCTTTGAAGACAAGAAACACTGAATAATTGTTCAAGTAAATATGGATTGCTAGCAACAGCTTTGAATATTTATTAAAGTGTAAATAGTGACTGATAATGTATAATCTATATGTATATCCTTATTTGCTTTTAATTATATTAAAGTTATCACAAAGCAGTTATTCAATATATATTACCGTGTAATAGAGTTATATAATTGGAAGTTGAACTAATAAAAGGGCTTACTCTTAATCTAGTGGAAACTCGTGAATTCTAGACCAACAGCTGTGGAGCCTCGAATGGACTAAACTCAATATGTGGGAGACAGCTGTGAATCTTGACTCCCTGTGCAGCACCTGGCAATAGGACGAGGATCTGTCTCTGGTGCATGAGCTGGCTCACTGTAGCCCATACCCTAGAGTGGGGTACATGCTTAAGGTTAATACAGGGGAAAGAGGCTTGGCCCTGTACCAACGTAATATGGCAGGCTTTATTTACATCCTATGAGAGCCCTTACCTGTTTGGAGGAGAGGATGAGGTTTGGAATGGGGGTAGAGTGGAGTTGGGAGGAGAGGTAGGGAGGAGAAGAGTGGATGGAATGTAAAATGAAACTAAAAGTTAAATTAGAATTTAAAAATACTGTCCTTTCCATTTCTTATCCATTTCTCCATTGAAAGCCAATGAATTCCAGCACAAGAAGCAAGATTCAAAACCTAAAGATATTACATATTGCAAACAAAAATACCTTCAAACAATGGAATTAAAATTAATAATTATAATTTGTTATTAGTTCCCACATATTTCCAGAAGAGCTCATGAATCTCTCTCTGATTGACCCTTTGTTGCTCAAAACTTCCCAGTCCTAGACCTCCTTCTCATAAAACAATCCAAAGCATGAAATTCACATGATCAGGTCTGCACCAACAATCCCTACTTTCTGGTACCAAACTCTGTCTCTATTTGCTTTGCTCCTGCTGTAATAAATACCAAGGCCAATAGCAATTCCAGGAGGAGAGGGTTTGTTAACTTCTTTATTGGCTGACTTCCCTGACTTACTTAATTACTTTCCATATTTAGTCCATGCCCACCCGCTCTGGGGTTGCACACCCACAGTGACCCAGCCTCTCCTGCATTAACTACTATTTAAAAGGTTCTCCAAAGAAACAACCACAGGCTTACCTGATTCAGGTAAGAACTAAATTGAGCTTCTTTCTTCCAAAGATTGTCAAGTTGATTATGGAAGCTAGCTGTGACAGTAAAGAAAAGTGAACAAAAGATTAAAATAACAGACCATGCAAGTGAAAGGAATAATTCTGAAAATAACAACGTTGTAAAATACATGGGAAAGAATCAAAACGTACAAGTAACTTAAATTTGTATTTCTAACATCAAAGGACAATGATCTCAAAGAAAATATAATGAGGATGTTTATTAGATTTGTATTTCTTGAAAATACAAAGGATAGTGGCACTTCAATTATTTAACTCCATGAAACTTGTAAATATGTTGTCTTCATTTACAAAGGTATAATAGACTGCATAGACAAATTTTTAAGGATTAGTAAATAGAATGAATTATTCTGATTCATACAGATATACTACAGTGACAATCTTTATTGGAGGAACAAAAACACAATGTATAAACAGAGATATAGTTACAAAGAAGACTAGGAGCAAGAGACAGAGGGAGAAAAGATAAGAGAGGATGCTACTGACTTTGAAGACAGAGAATAAACAAGAAGTCAAAGCATATGGACAGCCTTTAGAAACTCAGTATGATAAAAAAAAAAAAAACTTTCAGTCCTCCAGAATGAACCAACTCAGTTGATTCTTTAACTTTAAAAACAATAAGGCTGCTTTCAAAATGGTATGAGAAGAAAACATCAGAATAAACAGCCAGTGGAGAGAGCAATGGGTAGTAGGCAGTAGGGAGATAGGTAGATGAGATAGGTAGACAGAATTAGGTAACAACCAATCTTGTTTCTAAGAACAACAACATTCAAATTTCACAAACTGAAATATTAAGAATACAAAAAGGAGTTAGAGTGCTTACTTAAAAATCAAGCTTCTATTATCTAATGGTGAAATATAATGTGTTTTACATATACTTTGTACAATTTAAAGTGATTATAAAGTGATAAATCTAAGCTGAGTGGCAAATAACTAATAAAATAGGAAAAATGAATAAAGGATGTATCACTTACATGAGAAAAATTTATTAAAGGCAAATATACAGAAAAAATAAAATCAAACACTGTAAGTTAAAATAAAGTTTGGAAAATAAACACACATAGAGTTTCATACAGCTTTCTAAATAATACCAGACTGAAAACAAAAATTAAACTCGTGTGCTTTAGAAATAAGGAATATAAAAAGCTTCAAATATTAATCTGAAATGTAGCCAGAATATATATAATTAAAGTTTAATATATTTGTAAGAACCTAAATACATATACAATAATCCTAAAGTAAAATATATTAATAAGAAAATCATATAAGTAGATTGTTATCAGAATCAAAGACATTGCTGATAATCTGAACTTGTTAATAAATTAAAATTCTTTTTCAGGTCAGATAGGATATAGTTTGCATTTGAACATTATTTTGATGTCTGTGATTTTCATGCAATACTTTTTGATTTTGAGCAGGGTCTCATGTTGTCTCTGATTTTTATGTTATACTTTTTGCTTTTGAACAGGGTTTCATGGAGGCCATGCTAGCCTCAATTTGCCACACAGTTAAGGATGCAAGTGAACGTAGATCTTTCTGCATTCACCAACAGAGTGTAGGGATTACTAGTGTAGGCCACTAACTTCAGTTAATATTGTATTGAGCCTCAAACCCAAGGCACTCCTGATGCTATGTTAATTTTCTACCAACTGAGCTATATGGAAAGTCATGTTTGCAGTGTCTCTGTTTGATGAGTACTGCATAATAATTAAAACAAATAAAAACAGTAATGCCTAGAGTGAAAAAGCACCCATGATACTCTGGTTCTGCATCTCATGAACTATTGCCCATTAATTAAAAGAGGTCACTGGACTAAGTCCAATGTTAAAGTATGGATTCTGTAACTTTGGTAGAGTACAATAGAGCTATAATACAGGTGACTTGAGTAAAAGAAAGATGATAATTTTGAGATCATACTCTTTTTAATCATATCATCCATAATTATAAACATTTTTATTCGATATGTAATTTTATTAGCAAAATGATAAGCATATATATGCATGTACATGTAAATCAAGCAAAACAGCATGAAAATATTATTTGCTGACAGTAATAATCATATGACATAATCAGTATCAAATACGAAGCTTACCTTATAAAGAAAAGCAGTAGTTTATTTCAAAATTAAATATGAGTTACAATGTCCCAGAAACATGGATTTTAGTTGTCTAAAATAGTTTATTTTTAGATGTGCATGACTTCATGAATTTTTATTAAAATCATATAAAACAATAAGCACATGTTTTATGGCGGGCTGCATCCCGCCACCCGGTTCCTGCACCGGCTAGTTTTACCTGAAATAATTACATGGAAACTGTATTCTTTTAAACACTGCCTGGCCCATTAGTTCCAGCCTCTTATTGGCTAACTCTCACATCTCAATTAACCCATTTCTAATAATCTGTGTAGCACCACAAGGTGGCTTATTAGGAAAGAGCTTAACCTGTGTCTGTGTCGGGTGGGAGAATCATGGCGACTGACTGACTCAGCTTCTTTCTCCCATCATTCTGTTCTGTTTACGCCGCCTACCTAATTTTCTGTCCTATTAAAGGGCCAAGGCAGTCTCTTTATTTAACCAAAGAAATTAACACAAAACAGAAGACTCTCCCCCATCAGTTTTATTAAATATATTGATAGAAACCCCTCGTAGGAGGATTACCGGAAAATTTTTGGTATAGTCTGTAGGAGAAGGGCCTGCTTGTTCATCACAGCCACCCAGAACCAAAATAACCACAAAGAAACTATATTAATTAAATCACTGCTTGGCCCATTAGCTCTAACTTTTTATTGTCTAACTCTTGCACCTTAATTTAACCCATTTCTATTAATCTGTATATCACCATGTGGCAATGGTTTATCGACAAAGATTTGGCATGTCTGGCAACTCCATGTTGTCTCTCTGACTCTACCCTTCTTTCTCCAAGCATTCAACTCTGTCTTCCCTGCCTTCCCAAGTTTTGCCCTATTGACAAGCCAAGGCTGTTTCTTTATTCATTAATAGTAATGACAGCACAAAAGGGGAATCCACATCAGTAATCTCACGTTATCTGAGAAAATTTTTCAAGTGGATCTTTGTAGAAACAAGTGATCTGTTAAGATAATTCATTTTATAAGGTTCTAACGATAGTCACAAATATGAAGGTCAGACAGAGAAACTGAAAATGGAGGGTGTTAAGAGACTAAAGTCAGCCCACCATGATTTGGATCTAGATTAGCAAAATTCCAACCCTAAAATTTTCAAGTTCAAATCATGGAATTGAACTTATAGAATATACTAAAATGTATTTTTTTTGTGAGGAACCTAAGTTTATATAATTAACTTAATCATCTTATTCATTCTGCATATTGCTTTAGATTGTCAAAGACTGAGATGTGAAAGCAGGAAAATAGACCTGGACAGATGAAATATTAATGAAGAAATAGAGGGCATAATAACCATGTGTTTGCTGAAGTGCTGACATATTCAGTGAGTGGTTCTTAGAGACTTTGGGTGCCTCTACTTTTCTGTACTTAAATTTCATACTCATATGTCAAGTTTTCTTTCACCAGTCAGTGGAGAAAATCCAGGAGGATTTTTTATAGGTATTTGTTTAAACTGCAACTGTCAGCCCTGCCTTTATTACTTCTGTTAATATATTGAGTAGAACACAAATATGGCTGCAAAAATACTCCCCCCTTATCTCTCTCTCTCTCTCTCTCTCTCACACACACACACACACAAAAACTGAGTAAATAACCAGAAACAAAGTTTAGTTTCCAGAAAGCATGTGTCAAATGTTATGTCTCAACAGACTTTTAGCAATACTTTTGAATTATTAAATCCTAAACTCTATGTCTTGGTATTTTTCTTCATATTCTGAAAATGGAAACAGTTCTGTTAAGAACAATATATCCATCAAAACAGCTTCTATGAAATTCATTTTTATATGCATATTGTTAAATCATCATCCTTTTAGAATTATGTATGTATAAATACATATTTATCAAAACCCAAAGTTATGATGAACTCTGAGAGGAATCAGAGACAGTGCAGTTGAATATATTCGTAAAATATATGTGTGTATTATAAGTATTGCTGCCTGTAAAATACATATGAGAGTGTTACATCCCTTGGAAGGGAATTATAGTTTGTGAGCTTCCCTCCATGGAATTGACTCTTAGTCAGTGACCTTACTCTCTAGCCCCAATATGATCATCTTTAAAAGTACCAACCAACAAAATGAGACTCAACAGATAATAGGCTTGCTTAGCTAAAACATATATGTTACTTTTCCTAACCTACACACTATATCTTCTTGTTAACATCACTCATAGCATATCCACTCCTAAATTGTGCTCTACAAGCAACTATACAGCACACAGTGCTGGTATTATTCCTTTTTAGGAGAAAGGGCTCACTAGTCCCATTGTGTTACACTTCATCTTGGCTCTTCTCTATGCACATTAGCTTTAGTAGCAATAGAGACAACTAACAAAATACCTCTTCCAATGTAACGTTTAAACTTTTTAAGATTCTCTTTACATATACACTTTTCAAATGTCAGTTCTTATCCTGCTATTGGGCACTGACAGAAACAAAATAATTTATCTTTCAAGATTTTCATGGTACCTTAAGACCAGAGCTAATCAAGCTCATGAGGACATTCACTTATTTCACTATAATATAAAACACAGTCAACTTACCCATCATTAAATAAGATAGTACATCAAAGATCATACTAGATTAGAACTAATTTCTTGAATAATTGGATGCTTTGTTTCAGAAGGTCTAATGCTCATACAAATGCTTTCCTACTTCTGGGAGTCTGTGGCCTTCTATCCTAAGGAGATACATATTATGACCAATATTAAAAGCTATGTTCTTCCCAAAGGAAAAACTACTTCTTACTCCTGATAGTGATATATGTGCATTTCCCATCAACAGCCACTTGCTGCATGTTTATAAACATAGGGTCACTGTAAATGTGCCAATAAAGAAATCTGCTAGCTGACAAATCAAAAATGGGCAATGCAAAGCTTTCCTTGTATAAATGCAAGGATTTCATAGCTGCTTGTAAATCACAAAGGTTTTTTTTTCCCAAAATGACATTCATGACAAACACAAAACAAACAAGAACTTCTGTAGGATTTCATAAAGTGGCTTAGAAATTCCTCGACAAATTGCCCAAGGGTCCTTGATTCCTTGAAGTGTAGACACCCAAGTCTGCTCAAGGATGGTACAAATTATGAAACTAATTATAAAGGCCAGAAAGGGAGACTAAAGTTGCAACAAAGTGATGTGACTGCTAGTGTCAAAGGCAATGTGTCTACCTGTGCCACTTTTATAGGACAGAGTACTAGGAGAAATATGTATGAATACAGAGTATTAGGAAAAATAGGGTACATAAAACCCAAAGTTTCTACCCATTGATTCTAATAGTGTCCCACAGAAACAAACACACTCCAGGTGTAGGACCACAATTAGAATACACTATATAGTTATAAAATTACTGCCTGACCCTGCTTAATAAACTAACATAATTCTAATTTGATCAGAGCAAATTGTTCAGTTCACAAGCTACATGGAATTGAGTATGTTCCCATAGCTTGAAATGGAGCCACATGAGAAACAGAATGATAGAACTGGTGCAAGAATGTGAACATGACAGATCCTTTCTACAGTCTAACGTGCAATGCTGAAGAGCACAGTGTCTCAGGGGCATGTGGTCACCCACCAAACCTCAACATGCAACAGTGGATCACAAGTTTACTGTATCAGTCTAGTGAAGGCTGCAACATGGGCACTTCAATGAGCAATCTAAGCAAAAAAAAAAAAAAAAAAAAAAGGGTGGGGGGAACACTCATCCATTGCTGGTGGGAATGCAAACTTGTGCAACCACTCTGGAAAGCAGTGTGGAGGTTTCTCAGGAAATTCGGGATCAACCTAACCATGGATCCAGCAATACCACTCTTGGGAATATACCCAAGAGAGGCCGTATCATACAACAGAAGTATATGCTCTACTATGTTCATAGCAGCATTGTTTGTAATAGCCAGAACCTGGAAACAACCTAGATGCCCTTCAATTGAAGAATGGATGAAGAAAGTATGGGATATATACATATTAGAGTACTATTCAGCAGTAAAAAACAAGGACTTCTTGAAGTTTGCAGGCAAATGGATGGAAATTGAAAACACTATCCTGAGTGAAGTAAGCCAGACCCAAAAACAGGAACATGGGATGTACTCACTCATATTTGGTTTCTAGTCATATATAGAGGACATTGAGCCTATAATTAGGGTTCTTAGAGAAGCTAAATAAGAAGGAGAACCCAAAGAAAAACATATAGGCATCCTCCTGAATATTAACCTTCATCAGTTGATGAATGGAGACAGAAACAGAGACCCACATTGGAGCACTGGACTGAAATCTCAAGGTCCGAATCAGGACCAGAAGGAGAGAGAGCACGAGCAAGGAACTCAGGACCCCGAGGGGTGGACCCACACACTGAGACAATGGGGATGTTCTATTGGGAACTCACCAAGGCCAGCTAGCCTGGGTCTGAAAAAGCCTGGGTTAAAACCGATCTTGCTGAACATAGCGGACAACGAGGACTACTGAGACCTCAAGAACAATGGCAATGGGTTTTTGATCCTACTGCACGTATTGGCTTTGTGGGAGCCTAGGCAGTTTGGATGCTCACCTTACTAGACCTGGATAGAGGTGGGTGGTCCTTGGACTTCCCACAGGGCAGGGAACCCTGATTGCTCTTTGGACTGACGAGGGAGGGGGATTTGATTGGGGGAGGGGGAGGGAAGGGAGTGGCGGTGGGGAAGAGACAGAAATCTTTAATAAATAAATAATAAATAAATAAATAAATAAATAAAGGTAAAGGAAAAATAAAAAATTAAGAGAAAATGAAAAAATTCTGAGAGAAAATTTCCTAAAGAGGAAAAAGCCATTGAGCCCTTGTCTGTTTTTTTTGTTTGTTTGTTTTTGTTTTTGTTTTTGTTTTTGTTTTTTTTGAGGTCTATAGACAAAACCAGACAAAGGATGAAATAGTGAACGGCTATGATTGATTGGTTCTATTGACTATCATGGTTTAAACCAATAAAAGGTCCATAACACTATATATTGTTGTGTTTTCTTAGCTCAAGCAGATAGGGATGGTTGAAATGCTCGCCCCTATTGTGTGGCAAGACTTTTCTTGGGGAGACACAACACACATACACACACACACACACACACACACACACACACACACACAGTTTCTCACTCAAGAAAGGGAAACAGCACTTCAAGGTACAGATACCATCAAAGTCCAACTTGGTATTTCAGTGGAATTTATGGAGTTACAGCAATAGGGCAATAGGGTTATTTACAGGAGCTGAAGTAATCCAGACAGCTGCACAGTCAAACCCCACCTCAGCATGGATGACAGTTTACAAAAGCTGAAGACCTGGGGCACACGGAACAGAGTCCAGGCACGTGAGAATGTCTTTCCAGATAGCCTAGCTTCTCTGACTGCACTTCTGTTGGCCTTTGCTTCCTTCAGGATGCTTGATTCCTTTACTGCTTTCTGCTTCTTCAAGGCAGCTGGCTTGTCTGAGAATCTTATTTGTAGTTTGGCTCATCTGATTGGCCCTCAGCATTCTCCTCTGTTATATACACTCTTGGGAAATGAGGAGCAAAGAGAAACTGGTCAGTTTTTAAAGATTTCCAGAAACTATTTTGAGTTGTTTACCTTTGTCTTAATTAACTTCCCTGTATTGTAGATGATTCCCTTTCCATCTTTGACTCAAGGTGTGTTGGTTATTGACCTTGAATGCTAGCTACTTGGTTGACATTTCTACTCTGCAGTTTCGCAGGGTCTTGCTTGCTATTTTAATTACCTGAAGCTTTATTTGTTCCTCCTGGCTACAATGTGGGGTAGCAGTTGTTTTTAGTTGACTCCTTATCTATGAGATCACCCAAGAAATAGACACTTTTTTACATCAGCTATTCTTACTTATCATTTACAATTAACTGAATTAGAATTAAGAATATATTAAAGAGTAATAATTGCTTAAAATAGATTCCTCAAGTGCTATGTATTCTGAGAGAATCGGTAGCCTACTTCCACTGATGCAGACGTCACCAATCTCATCATATCTGATTAATTTGGTTATGTAAATCATAATCATAGCCATCTTGTTAATTTTTCTAAATAATTCAGATTTTGACATTTTAACTCAATCTTTTTCTGTATGTCAACCACTGTTCTCAGTACAATGTATGTGGGCAAATGTAATTTTGATCATAGGTTCCTTTCTCTTACTACCTTAGGATATCTTGCTCACTTTTGCCTCAAAATGAGGAAACTTATATTATAATAACCTAAATGTCAACAGAAATTTTTACCTACCAAGTATCCTGTCTATCTTACTATAAGTAGTCATTTGTAAATAACACACTGATTTTCAGCAAGGGGAATTTTGACAGTGTCATACTTGTTCAAACCAAAGGAACTCAGGTGGCCTGAATGTCTAGGTAAACACCCGAGTGATTTATGCTTGTGGCAGTAAATGCTAATAAACAGATGTTCTTACATGTTTTTGCCTTGAAATTAATTTTATCTGATTTGATATCATATTTCACACTTATAGGCAATATTAAATTCTGAATATTTTATTTTGTGCAACATGAATATAATGGAAGAAAGAGTCTGGAATAAACAAACACATGAGGTTCTTTTGCTAATGCCTATAACTCATAACTTGGCATCTAGGAAAATCAAGGAGATGATACATCAATCTGCTTAGGATGTGAGCATGCTTCTTAGGTTGTACAATCAAGAGAAGAAAAAGTTTGATCAATCAACAAGGGCAGTGATCCTCCATTGAAGTTGTAGGTCAAGAATTGGAGAAATATCCTATGTGGCTATCAATTATTGAAGAAAAGCATCTTCAGTGTTAATAGGTTTATTAAGTCCAATGAGAATAAGATCAGTAAGTTACCAATTTGTTTCCATAGAAGATATGGCAATGCTAAGAGATTTGAGACAAAAAAAAGCTCAGATGACTTGTGTAGAAGCAGATTTGATTAAAATTTCATTTATTATTCTAGGCTAAATTGCTTCTCATCTCAGAATCCATAGTAACAGATGACTTGAATTGTTTAGAGTGAGTCATAACTCCATCCAAATCATTTGATGCTAAAGGTATTCAAAATTACATTTGTAGGGAATAATGGTAATCTCAAAGTCTTCAGTGATGAGTTGATGAAGCATTGAGACATTTATATTATTGTCGGCCCTTTTACTGCATAAAAATTAACAAATTTACAAACAAAAAAAATGCTGTAGTAGACCTCAGGTCATACAAATCTGTGTGCCTATAGAGCCTACTTGACTCATTTACATCATTTAGTTAGCTGAATGGAGATACTAGAGGTTTGATGCTTGGAGATCATCTGTTATAGAGGCTTAAACATTCTTTTCAATCTTTTCTCTTGTAGAAGTGGTTGGATTCTATTTAGAAATAGTGGGATAATCATGTTCTTACTGAATTTCCTGAAAACATGAGCTTGGAAATATTAGTCTCAGGATCATTAGTTTTATTTACTGTTTTGATAGCTTAATAAAAACATAAGTGAGAATGCTTGAAAAACTATTGACATGTGTACAGCCTATTAACCTTGCCTGGCAACTTGAGATGAGTTTCCAGTCTATAATATTTTTTTTTTCAGCAAGAAAGAAAGAGTACAAACCACCTTCATAGGACTAACTTACTTGTACAGCATATATTTTATTCAAGGTGTATTTTTAAAGTCTGTAAAAATTTGCATCATGTAGTATCTGCCCAACCCCAGTACATCATGACCAATATAAGAGTTGAAAAATGGGGTATTTTGCTTTTAGAAAAACTTGGGAGGCGATTGAAGGCCACATGCCTTAGTCTTTTGCGAGGAAAACTCACTAGCTAATGGGAATGGACACAGTTGAACGTAGTAATGCTGTCTCTCTTTATGAGTAAAGCTCATTAAATTAGTCACCGTTCCCACTGACTGCAATATTTTTACAACCATGTAGGTGGATGTTATTCTGGGTTAGTTATTTTTGGATTTAGGCATTGTTAAACTACATGCTGTCCATAACATAATGGAGCTCCCTAGATGAAGGGACTTTTAATTCTCACTTTAAAAGTTTAACATTATGAAGCATTATGAACAACCATCAATCATGGATTGGTTATAATTCTCTTGGTCGTAACTTGCTGGGGCACTGTACTTATAATTTGGTCAATCCTGCTGCTTTCTAGAAATGTATTTGTAGTCTTATTCCACAGACTGCACAGTTGACGATAGAAAATAGAGCCACAGTAAAAGGGTCCAACTAAAATGCTACAGAAAAAAAATTAATTGCATAGGAGCTTCTCTGATAAAAGTTCTCAATAGAAAACAACCTTACTATTGATTTTCCAGATCTCTGCTTTGGAGTTATTTAGAATTTCAAAGCAAAATGTATCTAAAGTCTTCTATCTGAAGTTTCCCTCCCAATGAGCACAGTGACAAAAAAAAAGCATGAACTGAAAGTAAATGTGGATGTAGAAGAAATCACTTTTGAAACAGTGGCATGTTGCAAAATTCTTCCACTTAGTTTGTCTATAACTTGAAAAAGAACAATTTTGACTGAAAAGTACAATGGAGATCATTTTCTTAATGTTTAAAGAAATATGAATACTACATATGCCTCCAAAACAGTGAAGACTGAGAGAAAATGCATAGAGCCCTCCCATTCCTTGGAGAATAAACTTTGTTGGAAATTCTTACACAGATACTCCAACCCACTCATCCCTTGAGAGAAAAAATAATCCCAAATCACACAGAAGATCTGGCAGTATTGTCAAATATCAATGAACAATTCATCATCAGTCATAAACATTTTATCTTTCAAGAGAAACTAAAAACTAACCAAAGTTTCACTGAATGACCCCAAGGCTACCAGAAAGAATTATGGAGATCTTCATAGTTTCTTTTGAAATATTGTTTTTCAAGTTTAATGCTTCATTTCGCCAGACTCTGCTTCAGAGTCTTTGACTTCATTTTAATAATCTCCTTTATTATTTAAGTGCACAGTAGAAATAAAGACAACCTTTGTACATGATTTATAAAATGCATGTCACCATGGCAACAATACTTTAATTTTGAAAACAGGTGTCTTTATAAGAACCTGGATAATTCTAATGAGAAATGGCCAGAAATAAAAGGAGAGGTTTTTTTTTTTAAATCTCATTAAATGTCCTGTGAATATTTCATCTTATTTGCATTATGAAGTATATTATTTTTGCCACTTTCCCTAAAAGTACTCAATATAGATCTCTCTATTGTTTTAGAACTCTTAAAGGAAACTGAGAAATATTAGTTTTGAAAAAAAAAAGACATGAGAATAGACTAAACACAACTTAATGAAAACAGATGAAATTTCCAATTTTTTTCTCGAGACAATAATCACATTTTAAGTTATTATGAAAATAAAATAGCCAGAATTTTCATAGCAAAGAAATGCTATTTTATTTGGATTTAAAATTGGCAAGAAGACTCTCCTAACTAAGTCAGGCAAGTAAGCGATCTCAAAAAAACAGCTGAGCCACCTAGAGTACCATGAAAAGAGATAAACAGATTATAAGCAATTCATCCAGACAGTATCTGAGTTGGGAATATAAATTCATTCCATATTAATCTAGCCATTATTATGGATGTGTTGTTTGTCTGGTTTTAGGTAATATACAACAATGGAAAAAAAGGAAGATGATCAGTCATTTACAGAGAGTTTATAATTTAAAAAGATTAAATATTATCAAAAGCATGAAAAAGCATAAATATTTACATTGTTATGAGTGGTAAAAACCTTGTAATATGCAATTTTATAATATCTTAGTTTCTCAATATGTCTAGCAATGTTATGTGTACTTATATTAGACACATGATTAGAGATACTACATTTTGTATATTTTTTAATTTTATTGAACAAATGAGAAAGAAATCAATGACTTTGACTTAATGCAGCCCATTTAGTTTTTAAGTAACAATCAACACTAAAACAAAGAGCTAAATATGCTTCTTTGAAATATATAATATAACAATACTGAAGGTTATAATATATAAGTAAAAAGCTTGTATGTTGAGAAAAGTAAAAAAAGAAAATAAAAGAAATGCCCAAATGAAACATTGTGAGAAAAACAAAAGCCATTCAAAATACCATTTAGTTTGTTTTGTATTAGCCATCTACTCATGGACATGGGACCTGGACTTAAGATCTTGTAACCTCAGTGAGACTTGATTGGAGAAAACTAATTTTCTTTTTACGAACACTTATCAATTGGAAATATTTCCTGAGTTAGGGATGAAGACTTGTTTCCACTTTTACTCTCAGTTCCCCTAGGCCATCAGGCCCAGACTTGTACAGGGTTTCTGCATGTTCTCACAGAGTCTGTGAGTTCACAGGTGTACTGGTCCTGCTGTGTTTAGAAGGCTTATTCCTGTGGTGTTCTCCATTCCCTCTGACTCTTACAACCATCCCACCTCATCTTTCCCACAGTTCCTTGATCTGTGAAGTGAGGAAATGGATGGCAACATCCCATTTAGGATAGAGTATTCCAATGTCTCTCACTATATGCATATTATCTAGGTTTCTTTCTCTGTATTTTTTCTGTATGCTGCAGGAGGAAGGCTCTTTAATGATGGCTGAGCAAGACACTGATTAATGAATATAGTAGAATGTAATTAAGAGCCATTTTGTTGCTAATTTCCTTTAGGAGAACAGTGGTATTTGGTTTTCCCATGACACCATATGAATCAAAGAGGTCAGCATTAAATTCACATACACTGGATCTAAAAGAAAAGAAATTGGGGAATAGATATTGACTCAGTGGAATGAATGGTCAATGAACTCATAGGCATAAGAAATGAGTTCCTGAAACAAACATTGAAGGGAAAAGGACAAAGAGCAGTAATTAATAAATAAAACCCAGGAATGGAAAAACTTCATATGGAAAACTATGCCATTGTTTAGATGAAGGGGCAGTCTACAAAACTATAAAAGATTTTTACCAAATACACATTTGATAGAGGCTAATACCTAAATATACATAAAGAACTCTGAAGAGAAAAAACAGTCATAAAGAAAACTAACAATTCAATTTAAATAAACAGTACAGGTACAAACAGAAGAAGTTTTCTCAAAAGAGGAAGCACAAATGTCTGAGGAACACGAAGAAATGTTCAACCTCCTCAGAATTCAGGGAAATGGAAATGAAAAGTACTTTGAAATTTTATCTTTATCTGCTAAAGTAATAATACAGGTGACTTCTCAGGCTGGTGGGGATATAGAGTAAGTGAAACACCCCTCCATTGCTGGTGAGAGTGAAAACTTGAATATTCAATGTGGAAGTCAGTGTGGCAGTTCATCAGAAATCTAGAAATTGATCTATCCCAAGATTTTGTTACTCCATTCATGGCAATAATCTCAAAGGGGGTGTCATTTAGCTAGAGAGCTTCTCGTTCAAATATGCTCACTGTTCTATTTATACTAGCTAGAAATTGGCAACAACCTAGACCTCTATCAATAAATGAATGGATAAAGAAAATGAGGTATAAATATGAGTGGAATATTACTCAGCTGTTAAAAGTGAAATCTACAGGTAAATTGATGGAGCAAGAAAAAAACATTTTCAGAGAGTAAATCTGCACCCATAAAGATAAATATGTTATGTATTCATTTATATGTGGAAGTTATCTGCTACATCTTCAACAAGCAATTCATACAACCATAGAGGATAGACATAAAGTAAATGCCTGGGGAAACAGGAATTGGATCACCATAGGGATGGGAAATAAATATAGTTATGGATGGATAGATGAAGGGAGTATTGTAATGAAAGATCAAATGGAGAGTGGGAAGAAAAAACAGGGTGAGGGAAGGAATAAGTGGCAGGAGAGTTAAAACTGAAGCTCATTTGAGGGGATTCCTGGAAACCTAATACAGCAGAAGCTTGCTAAAATATATACATATAATAAGGTGATTTTAATAGAGTCAGCAAATAGCAGTGGTGACAGACCCTCAGCTGGGCACCCATCTCATATCACCAAATGAAGATTCCCGTTCTGAGATTGGTTATACCTACTGAGTTGTTAGCAAAATTAGTTTGGAATCCCCAAACAGTTCAGCCTATTTACAAAAATTATTGTTTGTTCTTTGCCAACTGATTGTAAGGCCCTATGGATGAAGACAACACCTATACAACTTACTGAACACAGAGAAGTCAAACTGGGGCTACCTAAAGCCTACATTCTTTTCAACTGGTGTCCATAACTGGAAGGTAGTCTGAATGCTACCACGGGAGATATGTGAACATAACCCTATAAAACCTTTGATCTGTCTGCAGTGGTTACTTGTATGTACAATACGATAGTGCAACCATAGCACAAAACTCATGGGACTAACCAACAATATGTGCTTGGATTTAAGGCCCACTCCAGGGTAGGGGACCTCATCTCCCTAACAGTATTTGAGTGACCAGACCAAGAGTCCACTGCATATTACCTACACATTTTCTGTTAGTTTGCCTTAGTTGCCTCACACAGATGGGACCTCCATTTGAGGGAGAATTTACCCACCTTAGAATATGCATTAAATCAAGACTCACTAACACCCTGACTAATAAAGAGCAGACTCTTAAGTGTGGATAGACTTGTCTTAAGATGACTTATTAGCAGTATGTGCTTACTGTTCAGCTCATTATCAGAACTCCCACATTAAAGATAGATTTCAGTTATCTAAGTAAAATAAACCACATTATTAGGCAGACTGTAAGCATAAACATACATTGCAGATAACATACTAACTTTATTATTACACCCTATGTCTGAATTGTAATATCTGCCTTATTGGAATTGCCTGAAAAGTCAATTTTGTTTAATAACAATAATAAAGGAAAAAAATCTTCTAAGTACTGATATTTTTCTTGCTACCAGAGTAATAAATGTGTGTCTTACCACGTTACATTATATGTTCTAACATTTTGAGTGTGGTAAATTCATATGAGACATTTCAGTGCTCTGAGCATCTCAAGGCAGCAACTGAAGCACTAGCTACAGAGCTACTTGTACAATGCAGCCACTCCAGGTTCCAGACTAGAAAGACTGCCTCGGCCTGAAATGAAAACAGAAGAGTGGGCTGAGAGAAGAGTTGGAGGAAGAAGTTACATTGAAATGCTACAAGGCAAACTGAAGCTGAATGGAAATCTTAACCACGGTATGTGTTCATAAAAAGAAACATAAATATAAGTAAGTGTTCCTTAAAAGCAAAACTTTACACGTTAGAACATTTTGTCAGAGACATCACAATTTAAAATAATACTAACATCATGCTTTCACAACACTAATTTTAAAAACGGCTTTCTCAGCCTCTCTCATTGAATAGTTCTTCTTTTTTAACATTGTTAACTACTACTATTATTATTCTAATGTTGCTTTTTTTCTTACATGTTAGTGCATCACCTGCGTGCAGTGTCCATGGTGGACAGAAGAAAACGTCGAGTTAGTCACCATGTGAAGACTGGGAATTTTAACCCAGTCCTTTGGAAGTGCAGCCAGTGCTCTTAGTCACTGAGCCATGTCTCTAGAATAAATATATCTTATTAGTAGGTTTTACTATAATATATATATATATATATATATATATATATATATATATTTTTTTTTTTACCTGTGTTTTGTTGGTCTCCTCTCACCTGCTGTTAGCCTTAGGAACTGAGACTGGTTGCCTAGAATTGCCACAGGTGAGGTCCTATACAGTGAATTCACTAAAGCGATATGGAAAGAATAAAATAAATCACCTTCAACAAAAACAAGCCATGCTTTTGCTGTTCCCATTGAATACACTGTTAAATAAAGGGGTGTAACATTTGGATATGTGATAACATTTTTAATTATTGTGCACACTTTAAAAATGCAGCTGAATATAATATAATTTTAGCAGTTTGTCTCTCCTAAGGCATCAACACCATTTATCATTTCTGCTACCATCTGGCATGTCTGAACTATCGTGATCAGCAGTTTATGAGGAAATTAAAACATTCAATGGGTCTCTCTTCAATAATGTTTTGAGGTCAGGGACAATATTGCCAGCGGCGGTGAAGATGCATTTTTATCACACACTTGAGAGGCATCCATTCAACATATTTTATAGCTTTCTAGTTTAAGACTAGCCAAGCTTTTCCTTATTTGTACTGGTGTGACATGGGGGTCATTCTGTATAATAGCTATCTAAGAATCACTCAGAGTAGTCTCCTCTCTAATATTCTGCTTATGCAGCTGCATTCAGCTAAAAGCTGAGCTGCAGCAATAAAAGTCTCTGCTCTCTCTCTCCCACCTCTCTCTATGTTTCTGTGTAGCTATCTATGTCTCTCTTATCATGCTGCTTTCCCCACTTTCCTCTTGCATATGTGTGTCTATGTTTGTTTATTTGTTTTTCTTTAATAGGAAAGAATTTTAAAAACAACTAGAATACACCAACCTCTGTACTTGTGAATGTGCTTGTGCTTTCGGAGCTAACCTTCAATTTTTATTTAGTACAGCAGAATTCTATCTCTTCAACAATTTCAGCAAATATATTATTGCAAAATTATTTAGTGGTATGATCAAACATGCTGCTTAGTTTGGTTCACAGTTGAAAATCAGTGACATGGCAACCGAAGAATACTCTACCCACGAATATTTTTGCATAATTCTTGAGTTTCTTGGGACGGTGATAACTTTCCTCTCCGTTCATACACAAGCAATGATAATGTCTCATATTTGTTGACTGATACATCAGGGAAATTTCCAATTTTTGGAGACACTGTTTATTTTCCAGTAAGAAAATGTGATTTAAGAAAGAGTAAAATAGAATTAAAGAATAATAAGGGTAATAATTATTTATTTCCCATAATTACATGACTACAAAAGGAAAAAATATGCAGAAATCTCCCCTCTTGGTTATTCAGTGTCTTTATTGATCTTTTGGCCTGTACTTCTGCTTTGTAATGCATAATCTTGTGTACAATACACACTTTCAAATACATGTGTAACAAACTTACCCATGGATATATAGAAAAGATACATCAAGCAATATATATATATATATATATATATATATATATATATATATATAGAGAGAGAGAGAGAGAGAGAGAGAGAGAGAGAGAGAGAGAGAAAGAGAGAGAGAGAGAGAGCTTTCACCAAAGGGGTATTGTAAAAATATACAAATTGTTTCCATCAAGGGGAAATTCTCAAACAGTCCTTTTTGAGAAGAAAGTCTTTTAGTCTCAACTTGGTTTGTGATATACTAAAGTGTAAGAATAGTTGATGTGGAAGTGTCATATATCAATCTGTTGATTTCATTGGATAAGCAATAAATAAACTGCTTGGCCCAATTGGTTAGAATATAGGTGGGAGGAGTAAACAGAAGAAAATGCTGGGCAGAAGAGGAAGTGAGGTCAGGAATCATGCAGCTCCGCTCAGAGACACCAGGCTCCTGTCTAGCGGGCAGATGGGATAACTCTGTTCTCTGAGGCACTCGAGATGAAGCTCCAACCCAAGATGGACGTAGGCTAGAATCTCCCCGGTAAGCGCACCTTGGGGTGCTAACACAGAATATTAGAAATGGGTTAGACCAGGTGTGAGAGTTAGCCCATAAGAGGCTAGAGCTAGTGGGTCAAGCAGTGTTTAAATGAATACAGTTTGTGTGTTGTTATTTTGGGCATAAGCTAGCCAGGCAGCTGGGGTGTTGGGGACGCAACCCCGGCACCCCAATTTCAACAAATAGTTGAGGAAGTAAGTAAGTCTAAAAATATATCTATTCCAAATCAGTGGACCATATGAACGTTTATTTTTTCCAGAGCAGAAATCACTACTTTATAGAAACTTTTAGTCTGGTTAATTGACATATTTGTCTATCATCCAGTGATATCAACACTCCATGTCAAATATGACCACCTTCCTGCAACTTTGAAGTTGAGAGGGAATAAGTCTTTTCAGAAATTGTTTGAACGTTGTCCAAGTTATTTTAATTAGGTATTTGCAATGCTAAACAAATCTTAGAATAAGCTTATATGTGTTTTAAAAATACTGCTGTGACTTCATTAATGATTTTGTAGGTGAACAATTTTAAAAACACTGATATCATTTTATTGCTATGATTTTCTGATCAGAATTTATGATTTTGTTTATATTGAAAACATTTGTAATTGATACATTTAATTTTCTGTATATTGACCCAATATATACTGACAAACATATTCAAGTGTTTAAAGAAATTGTATATGATAATAAGGACTTCAAATCCAGATCATGAAGGATTTTCATTGGTATGTGTGTGTGTGTGATGCATACACATGTGCATTGGCATTTTATTAGTATTCCTGATAGGGTGGTATTATTCATCTAAAGTAAATTACATTGGCTTTTCTTACAATAAACAATCATCTTTTGTTTAAATAAGCAAAAATGTTTATCATTTTTAAACATGTGTGACATTCTTTATTTGTCTTATTAAGTTGGCAGCTGCAAAGTTTTTTGATATCATCTCAACAGGCACCCTCTTCTCTTCTGCCACTGAAGGTGCTGGTATTTCATGGATCAGGTTGGTCACACCTTTTCTGCCTTTCTATGCTGACAATATCTGTCTTTTGTCTAGAAACATATATACACACCATGTTTTTTTATGATTAAAATTATACATATTGTCCATGAACCAACTTTGCCGGCTAAAGTGTTGTTGCCACCCTTCCTTAGGAAAACTTACTTTCTGATGAATGAAAACAACACAGCATACCACAACAGCACACAATCCAGAGATCAATGGACTCATGGAGTCTAGAAAATGGGTACATCTATGTTACAACTCTTGGTTCAGGAAACCTTAGAAGAAAGATTCAGGAAGATTGTCAGATCCAGAATACCAGGAAGTCTGCATGAAACAGTCTCTCCCAGAAATGGCTACATATACAAAACCTAAAGAATGCAAGATCAATGGAGATATTAACACAAAAGTGTGATTTTCATGGTGAGGCCAATCTTAGACAAAAATCTACAGGCAACTAATGGTTGCTGGGGAAAAGAGAATTAAGATGTTTCACGGATAACCCCCATATTTGGTTGTCTAATACAGAGAAGTCATCCTTGAAACCATATATATATATATAACAAATCAAACGGAGATAGTGTACTTTATTTATTTATTTGTATATGTATATACAAAATTGACCATAATAATGCTATTAAAGACTATCAGCTTCAGAGTAGGAGCATGAGAAGTACTGGAGGCTTGAAATTAAGCAGTGAAAGTAATGGATTTCTGTTTAAATTAAAAAATAAAATAAAATGAAGTTTTAAGATAGCTTATAATTGTAAAAATATAGGTAGTTGAAAGGAAATGATACTTCCCTAAGATCTGACTTCTCTTATCATTGTAGACATGGTCTCTGACAAAGACTTGTTCAGGAGAACATTTCTTAATTGTCTTGTTTTCACAACATGAACAATATAGTTAATATATCATTGATATTCTAATTTGCATAAAACTATGCATTTCTTCCAAGTGTTGCATTATGTTTAACTATTAGTAATAGAACTGTTGTCATCTGCTTATAGGTACCCAATTACTTTAATTGATGCTGGAATTCTACTTTAAATCTCAACAGTAGGAGCAATAGTGACTTTGGAATGTTCTTATTGCTGTTATACATACTAGGGAAAAACAACTTGGGGAAATAATTTTGGTTCATAGTTGCTGGGGAATACTGGCCATCATGGTGGTGATGACTGGCAACAAGCAGAAGTCTGGATGGCTGTGTTTCATTTGCCCCCAGGATGTAGAGAGTGAACTGTAAGTGGGATTGGGTTATAAAGTCACAGTGCCCACCTCCAGTGATCCAGTTCCATGGAGGCCTAACTTTCTAAGGAAACCATGACTGTTGTAAACAGCACTTGCACTACTGGCTAAAGAACTACTGCTCTAAGATATCAACCTATGGTTGACATTTTTCACTAAAACTAAAAGCAGTAAGTGGCAATGAATTATTTTGAGATGATAGATACTTGTCAAAAAAATTTCAGGTCTTGTGCATTATCCTTCCTCTGGTAGATTGGGCAACCCACAATCCCAGAAGAACTTTAGCTGGCTAAACTCTCATCATGTTGCTGCCTGATATCTGGATTTGAAGGTGACAACTGATATCTTGGGGAGATGAGAAAGAAGTTTACACCTCTACATCAAAATCCTTGAAGCCACTGGAAGACAATGCCATGTGTTGTTGGAATAATTATTTAGAAATTGTGAAGATGTGTTGCTTTCATTATTAATAAAGAGTTGATTGGTCAATAACTAGGCTGGAAGTGTTTAGGCAGGAAAGTCAAACTGAGAGAATCCTGGGAAGAAGAAAGGTAGAGTCACAGGGTTGCCAGCTACACCTACAGGAATCAAGAGATGAACATGCAGTGCTGACAAAAGGCACTGCCAAGAGGTAGAGCATACATTAAAAACATGGGTTAATTTGAGTTGAAAGAGCTAGTTAGTAACAAGCCTAAATTATCAGAGGATCATTTATAATTAATAACAAGTCTCCTTGTGATTATTTGGAAAGATGGCAGTCCAGAAGAAAACCTCTGCCTATGGCCAGGAAAATTGGAAATACCATTGTAGATCAGTGTCCAGATATTTCTAGATATGAGTTCAGAACCATGGTAGCTTTATTGGGAAGCTGTGTTGATAAGGAAGAAGGATGATGGAAAAGAAATGGTATTAAAACATTTACCTTAAGTCAATCTTATAATTACCTGTGGTTGTTTTTCATATAGATAAAATGGATATTTCAAAATTTGAAGATGTATTATAATTTTATCAGTTTGATAAGTTGATAGGAGCCGCAGATATGAACCCCTTACACCTTGACTAAAGATCAGAGAATTTGAGCTTTTTATTTCTCTCTAAAAGTTATTGACAACAGATATGGCTACAAACAAGAGTTCATAACCTAGGATGTGGTTAATTAGTGTTTCAAGTATAGAGGTAGATCAGCTCCACCCTGACAAAAGGTCAGAGAATTCAAATCTATTCCTGTTCCTTCAAAGGAGATTGGCAGAAAGTTCCAGGGCATGATTGCTTTCAGAATACTTGGTCTGAGTGGAGGTTGTTGTTATCTGTCCTGTCAAAACAACAGAGTGCTTGACTGAGGATGAAGTCTATTGCTCCCCCTTCCCCTTTTTCTATGAATTAATTTCCTGACATTTTCTTAATCATGCAAGAAATAAAACATATTTTTGGATTTATCTTTGAAAAGCTAGGTCAATTTATTGGCAAACGAAAAGATAATGTTTATCTTATGAAAACACATTTCATATTAAAGAAATATTTTCCTGTTATTATAGAAACACATTTTCTTTTGAGAATTCAGGGAACTTAATAGATGTGTAGAAATAAGTTTGTCTTGCATCTTAAAGAATTTCATTTTGACTTGTTACATTTAATTCTTAATACTTCAATATTTTCAGCAAACCACATAAGAAAAAATACTCAACGAACTTAATTATGTAGATAATTTTTTCATTCTTTATTCTTCTTACCTACACCTTTATTTTTTGATGTTCATGTGTAAATATTGTATGTATGTGTTTAAAATTTTTTGCATGTGTTTTGGCAAAAATATGTGTTTATGTGCACACATGTGGAAGGCCAAGGTCAATGTCAGACATTCATTATCCCTCTTATAATTATTCATTGAGGTAAACCTACAACATCAATATTATTGAGTTCTCTAGTCTACTTGCTGAGGGATTTCTTTATTTCTCTCTTCTGCATAGGAATTATAGCTGAATGGCTAAACCCATCTGACATTTCAACGAATTAGGGAATATGAAATTTGGTCCTCACACTTGCCTTACAAGTATTTTGTCCACTGATCCATTGCTTCAAATGTCAAGTTATTGAATTCACCCTACTACAGTACTTGGAGTTGAACTTAGAGTCTCCCTTGTGTTGAGCAAGCACTCCATTGTACTAAAGTTCTTACCTATATTTTATTAATGAGATTATTAAATTGCTGTATATTGACAGAAATATGTACTGTTGTTCCACCAATTCAATGATTTTGGGATTTCTTCTTATTTATTTTTATGATCATATATGGCCATTTTAAGGGTCAGTGAGATGACTCAGTGCTGCCAAGTGGGAAGGAAGGTATAAATTCCATCTTCAGGATGAATACTTTTGGAAGGAAAAGACCAAATCTTTTTAGTTGTGCAGGCACAAGCTGCAACAGGAGCGTGTGCACACACTTACACACAATACAAATAATAAAAAGTATAAAACATAAGCTAGTAAGTATTTATTGATAAACTGTGGTTGAAAAGTTCACAATTAAAATATTAAGGCTTTATTCATTCAAAAGAGCAAAGTGACAAATAGAAATTTAGTATAACATCATTATCTATATTAATATTTGCTATAACAGATAAAACATTAAGTGAAAAGGATATTCACTGATGCAATCAAGTTATCATTAAAAATACATTTATGTCTAGTGATAATATTAATATATTACAAACATTATTTAAACACAGAGGCTTCACTCTTTTGGTATTAAAGGCTATGGTTACTTATACCTATTGCCAACTCATGTCTCACTAATTTTAAGGACTGTTTCTGATATATATGTGTATATATACATATATATATATATATATTCTTGTGAGATATTCTTCTTCTGTGAGAGTTTAGAAACTGATCAAAGACTATATTTTACAATAGCAAATGTGCATTAAAATCCTTTCAGATTTCTTTCATATCTTCATATCATTGTGATTTATCTTGCAGCCAGCCAGGGCACTATATAGTTCAAGTGCAGAAATATGTTTATCACAGACCTCAATAAAATCAAAGTAGTTATCAAGAATACCTTTTGCCTAACAATAAGTGCAAAGATAAGTATGAATGTAATACTTTAATATATAGTTTAAGAGTAAAACACTTTAACTCATTTCAGAAATTAGTCTCACTTTAATGTCTCTGTTAAATAGTAGCTTGAATCTCTCAATTTCTTCATTTTGTTTTCTCTTCATTCATGCCAAGGGATGATAATGTACTCTTGGAGAAGATTATTTTTCCAAAATATGATATTAAGCTCTTTCTTTATAACAATTGATCCTTTGGAGAGTGAGCAGAGAACTGTTGCACACCAAAATGGCAGTAGGAAACATCCACATAAGAATATTGAGTTTCTGTTAAAACTACAACAATGTACATTATAGCTTTACACAGGAAATCATTGCCTGAAGCCAAGACACCTGGTCCTTCTGTCCTGAATTAAATTTATGATGTGAGCTGTAAGTAAGCAACAAGGAAAGTATAATATCATTTGTTTTTCCAAAAGCTGCATATTCTGTGTCTTGAATGCATAAGAAAGAAGATAATATTGGATCATATCATATCTTCCTGGGTGTGTTAGCACAAGAATATTTTTCAATATGTTTTTGAACCTTAAGAAAGAGAAGGGAAGTATTTCAAAAATCAAAGTTAATAAAATGTGCATTACATAAGATATAACAAAGATGTTCATTTACATGACAATATTATCAAGTCCTAGAAAAAGAGACATATAAGGTATCTACAGAATAACTAGAGATGTGACATTGTTTTTCTGCTAGTTTCAGTTCTGGAAAACATGCATATTATGGAATGTAAATTACATAAATATATATTACAGAAGATTTATATTTACATGGCAATGTGATTGAGTCCTAGAAAAGATGGCACATAAGGTATCTGCAGAACAGTTACAGATACAACAATGTTTTCCTAATTGATTCAGTTCTGGAAATACACATAATAGTTGATCAGCTAAGATCTACAGCCTGTGTGTCCATCTTTAAAGCTCATGCTGGGAGAAACCATGGCTTCAAAACTTCTCACTCTCAACTTCTTTGAGTTATATAGTATTGTTACGTTTCATACTTAATGTTTACAATGAAATGACAAATCACGTTTTCCATACCTCTGTGTCTTCCTATTTTTACGTTCTCAACTGCTCTCCTAAAACTGGGTGATTCCTGTGTGTGTTTGAACATTCAGAATAAAACACTCCTTTTCTTATGCATTCTGCAATTGATGAAGACATTCTTCTTAGTTTGTTACTTTAAGTGTTACCTAATATTGTGAAAAATATCTCAGGGAAAAATATAGACAACATCTCTGTTAGAACTCACTCATTTAGAATTCCCACTAAACATTAGCAGAAAGACACTCTAGACACATGAGCACCAATCCCTCATCTTACTTGAAAGTACAATCAGGGAAACCACTTCATGCCTGAACCATGTTCCATATATCATACTCCCTGGGGACCGAAGATATGGCTCAGTCTTGCAAAATACCTGGGTTTGTTTCCCGGTACCCAGGCAGGGTGGCTCACAAATGCCTGTCTCTTGGTCTAGAGAGCACCATTACCTGTGGGTACTTTTCCACATGTGAACATACCTATACACAAACACAAAAGTATGCACATACCTAAAAATGATTTTTAAAAACATTTTTACACATTTCCACTTCTCAATCGGAAAGTATAGTCTGTAAGTAGACCTTATAAAATTTGATTGAGGGAGAAATGCTAAGTATTCTTCTAAACTATCAAATTGTCATCACTAAATGCAGAGAGAAAGACATACTCATCTCAGAGTTAATAAAATGAAAATAAAATCAAATCTAGCAAGGAAACAAAACAACAAGTGGTTTTCAGGAATAAAACTTGTCATGTGTTCATGTAGGCATGAAACCTAAGAAAGGGAATATTTGGCAAACCTCACTTTTTAAACTTTAATTTTGAAATTGCTGGTAACTCCTTTGTCAGAGCTCCTAACAACCAATAATGCACCTTAAAATCATAGAAGAAACAGGCCTATGACATGGAATTCTTAAGGTTTAGATGCCAAATATCCCACAACATCATACGTGTTTAAGGCTTAATCCCACAGTCAAGCAATACTCAGAAGTACGGCCAATGGCTGGTTTTTGGATCCTTAAAGTTCTGACCTCTTTAATAGGTTGATCCATTTAAAGATTCATAATTGAATGGGCTTTTTGAGGCGATCAGACCTTTAAAGGGGAATCATTAGAGACAATTTTTCATCTAGTATGTTTCTCAAGTTTTCCTCTGTCTTTTCCTTTCCACCCTATTCACAATGATCTGAGTAGATTTGCTCTTTCTCATACATGCTGCCTTGATGTTCAACCTCATCCCAGGCCCAGAAACAACAGACCCAAGTGACCATGGACTTAATTATGGAATCTGTGAGTCACTGAAAGTCCTTCAGTATTTAAATAAGTTTTCTCAAGGGTTTTCTCACATCAACAGAAATCTGACTGACGGAGTGTGGAATCCTTTATAAGGACTTGGGATGATTTATTTTCTAATCCCATTTTGGGGCTAGTCATGGATAATTTTGGACATAAAAAGTCTCCCAGAGAGCAATTCCATCAGTCAAGTTAGATAAGAACTTCCCATCTACAGATCAGAATAAGGTTTTGGACACAGAAAAACAAAACAAGCCTCACTTTTTCTTCTGGTTAGATCGAAGAAGGTGGGATATATGTCTTTATTTCTGATCTGAATGGAAACATCCTCTGGGCATGATTTCTTACCATTTTCCCCAAACATCATACATCATTATTTTGTGGCAGACTTCTAAAGTGGTTGGATCAAAACGTTAAGTCCGTTAGGCATGCTTGGTTTTCTGCAGCATCAAGCTACTTGATAAGGTATTTGGATGGTTACAGTCAGCCAGAATCTCTCTGTATAGAGAACAGATACATATTATCAAAAGGGCAGTGTGTACTAGAGACTTCTATTTTTATTTTTTTATTTTTTTGTAACAGAGTTCTCCATTTTTTAAAAATACACCTAGTTTCTCAGACCCAAAAAGAGGGATATGAATTTTTATCTGGCGATGGATGGAGATAGAGACCCACATTGGAGCACTGGACTGAGCTCCCAAGGCCCATATGAAGAGCAGAAAGAGGGAGAACATGAGCATGGAAGTCAGGACCGCTAGGAGTGTGTCCACCCATGGAGACTGTGGGACGGAACTAATGGGAGCTCACCAAAGCCAGCTGGACTGGAACTGAACGAGCATGTAATCAAACCGGACTCTCTGAATGTGGCTGACAATGAGGGCAGACCGAGAAGAGAATGACAATGACACCGGGTTTTGATCCTACTGCACGTATTGGCTTTTTGGGCGCCTAGTCAGTTTGGATGCTCACCTTCCTAGACCTGGATGGAGAGGGGAGAACCTTGGACTTCCCACAGGGCAGGGAACCCTGACTGCTCTTTGGACTGGAGAGCGAGCGGGAGGGGGAGGGTGGAAGGGGGAAGGAAATGGGAGGTTGGGAGGAGGTGGAAATTTTTAATAAATAAAAAAATAAAAATTACATCAAAATGATTTTATCCATAAATGTGGAAATTTGACAATGTTCAAGCAAATTATCTGTAGAAAGAATGATGCAGAAATTGATTTATTTTTTTGAGGATATAATAATTACAATATTTCTCCTTTCCCTTTCTTCCATACATACCCCTGGATTCTCTCCTCAAATTCATGGGCTCTTTTTTCACTAACTGTAAAAACTGTAAAATCATTTTGTTGGTGATAAGTTTTTTTTTTTTGGTTGTTGTTTTTGTTTGTTTGTTTTTTGAAGACATGGTATCTCTGTGAAACAATTCTTTCTGTCCTAAAACTTACTCTGTAGACGAGACTGGCCTTGAACTCACAGAGATCCATCCAACTGTGCCTTCCAATTGCTGGGTAAAGGTTTGCACCACCACTGCTGGGCCTGTAGTCCATATAATCTTACCAGAGCAAACAGTTTGGAAACTGGATGACCAGTTGGTATGCTATTCCTTGTGAAATTATGGAGAAGATATAATATATCTTTGTCACTGCTATGTGCTTGCAACTGTCATTGCTGGGGATGTTGTAATCATTTAGTATAATAATGTTAGTTCTTTGAAAAGGTCAGGAGAGTCCACAGCATCCATCCCTACTTCCTATTGGGATGAATAAACATGTTTTACTTACTTCACAACTAAAATGAGATTAAAATTTGATGTTAGTAGTCATCCTGACCAATTCCTATCAAAACCACTATGGTATTTTATTAATTACGTAAAAAAAGGTTGAAATAAAATTTTCCACATGCTATTGAGACTTTCAGGCTAATCTGGTAGTTTTAACATAATCTGGTCATTGAAATAGAATGGTTTTCCTTTACTCTTTTAAACAGAGTTTAGTGTACCCCAGGCTAGTCTTGAAATCACTATATAGCTAAAAGTGACCCTAAACTTTTAAGTTATATTTTACTATTATTACTTTGCAGGAATGGGTGTTTCTCTTGCGTATTATGTCTGTGTATCACACTCAAGAAGCTAAAAGATAATGCCAGATATCCTGGGGCTGGAGTTATTGAAGGTTGCCAGTAACCAAGTGGGTACAAGGAAGCAAATCTGAGTACTCAGTAGAGCAACCAGTCTTCTGGAAGCATCTCTTTCCTTGAACTCCAGCTTCTAACTCTCATGCTTCTAATTCTCAAATGCTAGTGGACATGTGTTACCACACCTCTTTAGAGTCCAGGGCTTTGTGCCAGCCTCAGAAGCATCCTATGGACTCGGCTACAAAGCCAACATAGAACTTTGTTTCTTAATCCTAAATTAAGCTAATACTTTCTGAAAGTTATGTAACATGTATCAACTCTATTGCAGGATTAATACGGGATATAAAAAGTTGATGTTATGAAAATACTTGATTCAAGTGTCTGAGAGTTTATTTGTATGCTAAACCACTTAATTTGCCTGGAGCCAGAGCATGAAAAGTGTGATTTAAATTTTATACAAGTTGTTTTCAATTTCAAATATAAAAATCTTATTATAAGATTACAATAAATTATGCATAATGAATTATGCTAGATAAAATTATTATTAAGTAATTTTAATGAAAATAGACTGTAACGGTAGTGTAGTACAGCTTTAAAACAATGTTTTTATATACTGGTGCATGCTTCAGAATACACATTTTCCACATGGTTATCAATTTGATTTTGTAAGATAGTGGCTTTTAGAGCAATTGTAACATTTGTCATTTGATAGTGATGTCCGATGTAGATCTAATCCTCCACTGACTTTCAGATATGGAAGTCTACTAGAAAAGCCATATGTTTTATTATAATTCTGGTTGGACCCAGGATTACAATCTATTAAGGTGAACAATTTCTAAAAGAATTTTTTTTCTGTTGTTATTAATCATGTAATTACTGATTAGTAAAGAATTTAATAAAATGTTTTTTATATTTTAATTAATAAAGGAAATATTTGCCATAGACTAGATGCTAAATTTCTCAAAGAAATATTAAAATTAGAGACTAACAATGATCCACTAATTAGTAAATAAGTATAGTTTTATAGCTATACTCTATTTATATACATTAAAAACAATAAATGTTGTGTCTTAAAATGTTCTTGTGTTTCATAAAAGTAAAAAGAAATTTTAAAAAGTGTTGTCTCTAGGTATAGTGGTGTTTGTTTTTGGAGATGGTCTCATTTTTGTTTTTTTTTATTTCTTGACCTGAGTATCAAAAAGAAAGAAAAAAATAGCATGGTTATTTTTCTTTGGAATTTAATTAATCTATATATTAATATGTGTAACTTTTTGAATATGTACTTTACTTTTAAATAAAATAAAAGTACACAAAAAATGCATAGGCAACAAGTTTACCTCCTCTTCACTCTCAAGAAACATTATCTTCTCTAGAAAACCTTTATAGAGAATAAGCCAGTCACACATGATGATTTGTGTACATGATGTCTCACACTTTACAGTTTCATCTTAGTGTTGATCATATGGTTAGCACTATATTAGATGCCCTCACTTCCACAGCAAGCAATTCATGTCTACCACAGCATTACTTGAGACACTTGCAAGGCTCATTAATATTATCAACATGAACTGCAAAATGAATTTCTTTGGTATTGTTTCATGTTCTTGAAGGAAAAGGGTTAGGACATATAACCTAACTGAATACCTTATTATAATGTTGTGTGTTCCACATTGCTATTATCGTTGTTTAAAGTAATAGCATCTCAAATTAATTTTTTCCACTGGCATATTGTGTCAATTTATTTAATTATTGAAAAATAAATTTGAAAGAACATTTAAAATAATGTTTAATATTTAATAAATAATAATTAACAATATATTAAATATGAATAACATATAATCTATAAATACTCTTACATATCAATGTCAAATACAAGCAATTTTGGTAGTTTAAATCTGTATCAGTATTTAGAGCTTATGTTAAAGATCCAGCAATTGTAATGATGTAAATGAAGCATGATTTCACTCTACATCAATTATTAAAACTGTATTTTTATATAGAAAATCACTGCCTGGACTCAGGCATGCACACACTAATATACACACATGCACACGCAAACACATACATGCCCACACAGATGCAAGGTAGTGGAGAAATTACCTCGTCTGAACTTTATACTTTATATGACTGTATATAGCTTTTCTTCTTATTTACTTTTTCATTACTGTCT